>JAVLVB010000735.1:2493894-2551994 GCA_032876305.1 Orestias chungarensis
GTGTGTGTGTGTGTGTGTGTGTGTGTGTGTGTGTGTGTGTGTGTGTGTGTGTGTGTGTGTGTGTGTGTGTGTGTGTGTGTCCAGGCCCCTCTGGAGTCCATTAATCCCAAATCTAACAGACATACTGCAGAAGCAGCCTTTGATGTGTGCGAATCCCTCCCTGGAATATTGGATGCAACTTCTCTTTCCTCTTTTTTCCTTTCTCTCTCTCGTCGGCAGTGCAATGTTTTGCTTCCCCCTACGATGCTGGTGCTGTCCAGCAGGACAGGTGGCAGCCGTGTTAGGAGTTTGTTTACAATTCAGGTGTGTTCTTGCCAGTTCTCTGATCTGTAATTTTACATCTCTGAGCTCTTTTAATCCCATTCTTATCTTGTGTAAGCCTTCTAATCTTTGACCCTAATCTTAAACCGCTGAATGGAATAGGGGAGTGTCGATTGAGGAGAGTTGTTTCTCTCACCTTCAAATTCAATGCATTTATTGGTCACTGGGAGTTAGAGCGCTCCAGTCTTTGGTATTTTGTGCCTCTCAAGAATCAAGAATCAAAAATCAGTTTATTTATATAGCGCCAATTTACAACAGGTGTCGTCTCAAGGCACTTTACAAAAAATCAATTAAAATCAAGGATACATTCTAACAAACTAAGTTTAAAATGTGCTTATGGCTCTACACTCACATTCATTTATGTACTATTGCCAGTGCCTGGACTTGAATCCGTTCTGTTTTCAAGCTCTTTGTTCATAACTTACAAGTCTCAGGAGTAAAGAAGATAGAGAGGCAAAGAAAGTATAAATTAGATAGTAAGATGGAAAATGCATTTCTATTTAAAATGGTTACCCTCCCCACACTCTGCACTAATAAACTGTTATTGCATTTCCGTCAGTTTCTTTTAATCTAATCATGCATATAAACAGAAGAATGATAGCATTAGTGTTTGCGTATGTTTATCCATAACTGAGGCATAGGCAGTCATTGTCTAGACGGCAAACACTAATTTGGCTGGGACACAGAGGAACATCAATGCTAAAGCAATGGTTCTGAAACACTAGGCTCGTGCTTTAGCTTTGCACGGACGGGGAGATTGCAGTAGAAGACAGACGGCAATAGCAGGAAAAAGGCGGTGGAGCAGAAGCAGTGGAAAGGTTGGCAGAGCTCACCGTGGCTAATACATCCAAAGTGTGTCAGTTAGCTCTTTAAATGTGTTAGGCCCCGGGGCTGAGAAAGCCAACACCATCGACTCAGCCCACCTCACTCCACCTTTCCACTTAGCCTCTGTTCAACACCCGCCGATATCTTAGGGGAGTTACACTGCTGTTCATTGGCAAAATTGATCAAATGCCTTCATGCTTACTGTAAGTGTACATTTTTCTCATTGCACTTATTAGTCTCATGAGTACATGTTCTAGGGGATGAAGTTAGAGTATTGCATGCCATGTATTGTGATGCTTAACTGTAGGTATGTTCATGCTCCACTCTGTGCTCTAACTTCTTCATAACACTGTTACATAACACAACACCAATTGAAAATCCATGTGTACTGCATCAGTGCAATGCAGCTGAAGAATTTGTTTCACAAATTACATGCAAATAGTTCACATTTTATGAAAATTAAAGCAGAGCATCTATGACAATCACAGCAGAATTAAATCAGAATTAATGTCGAAATGGCATCCAGACAGCGGTTTCAAAATATCAGATTTGTATCACTTTAAACTTCTTTTACTACAGCTACATTAGAGCATAAAATTATTCATAACGCTGCTAGATTTGTAGCAGCCTTTTCCTGTTATCCTATTTAAGCTTCAGTTTTAGATTTTAATATTTTATATTTTTTTAAAGAGGTAATATTCAGATTTTGGAGTAGCCAAACAATCCTGATTCAACTGTGATAGAGACTCTGTAAAGGGAACTAAACATTAGCGGGATGTCCCGGAGGCTTTCCAATCTCAAAGACTTATCAGTAAAGACGGATTGCCAAAATTCACAAGGAAATATGCAAAGAAAAAACTGGTTTGATAACTGTAATGCCAATAAAAATTCTTATGTTGAATATTAATAAGCATGAAGTTTATTTTTAACATACTTTTTTTTTAATAAAATCTAACTGGAAAAAATAAAATAAATAAAATATATATAAATTTTTATTTTTTTAATTTTTTTCAAAAGTAAGAGCTGCATATTTTCATAAAAACAGAATTCAAGCAAGATATGTAATGTGGGCGCAAAAATAAACTAATATGTTTCCTAGTATGTAAAAGAGGACCATCCATGATTATTTTCTCCTTATGTTTTTTTTTTTCCCCCTCCGGATTACATTAGGCTTGATTGGCAAGCTTGCCAACATGCATCATCTGCCACCTTTTCTTTTTTTTTTAGTTGGGGATGATTTAGTCACTAAGCCGACGATACAGGTTGTGTGTGTAAACTGTCAAATATGAATATATTCCCCTCATTATAATTTCCGATTCAGAGTTCCAGGTAGAGTTCTGTTATTTTTAGTTAAACAACTATCTGGGACGACAAAGATATATTTACTGAATAGTATATATATATATGTATATATATTTATATGTGTATGTATGTGTGTGTCTGTGTGTGTGTGTGTGTTATTAGGTAGAGACAAACAACATAGGTAAAAGCCATCCATTTCTGTCGGCTGTAGTCCTGGTTTTACATTCCAGGGGGGTTGTGTTTAGATTGGGAATCAGAAGCACTTTGCCTAATCCTGCTAAGGCAGTACACGTGGGAATGATTCCTGCACAAGCCAACAACACTCTGAGTCGCTAAAATCTTTTTGTTCAAATCTGACCAACAAGCAGAGAGAGGGAGACAATAAAGTAGTAATCTAATTCTGTAAACGTGACACTATTAAATTTATGCTTGATCATATTATTGTATGGATTGCATCTATGAAGCACCCATTCTTCATCTCACTCACCAATCTCACTGTTGCTTCGGGCCAGTTATCACGACAGGGATCTAAATTCAGTCCGAGGCATGCTCACTCTGCTCCGGAAATGGCTGCCAATGGCATCATTTAAGCAGCATGCTTAAAATGTAAAAAAGTTGGTGGAGTGAACCGCTTCTAAAGACGACCCTCTCTGAGTTATTAACAATAGGTCTCACTTCATTCTTTCTGTAGTAAGCTCTTTAAACCTGTTTTCTTGTTGGCTAGAAACAGGATTTCTGTAATGAGCTGGTGACTCATAATATTTTCCCTTAATTTTAAAAATGTCTTTCACCCCTTCATCTTTTTCTCTTTTTCTCACTCAAATTATTGGACTCACTATCTCTCTAAACGGGCCAAGAGAACTTTCTTTGCCATCTAAAGGGGATAAGGAAGTAGATAAAGGCTATTAGCCTTTATCTACTTCCTTATCTACTTCCTACTTCCTTACAGCTATCAGCCTGTCTTGTTTCTGTTTTAAAGTCTCACCGTATTGTGAATTATCTTTCTTCTAAGGCTCTTTTGCAGCCATCAAACACAACTTTCTTGTTTGCTTGGTGGATGCATGTGTGTGGTGATTCTTGCTAGAAACAGCCACGCGAATATGACCAAGTGTGATCTTAATGCTGTTGTGGAGTGTATAAAGCAACACAAAAACAGGAGTGAGCAGAAGTAAAGCATGGCACAAGCCTGCTGTGTCTGTTTGTGTTGTACATGAATGAACAAGCTGAGATGCACATAAACAGAAAAGACAGGAACACACAAGCTTACTATATTTAGATGACAAAGTGCCACAAACCCAGACTAAGGGGGGGAAAGTAAACAAAGGAGAAAGAGAAAAAAAAACAAGGCGGTCCCCAAGCATCCCCTGTTATGGTGCAATCCCCCATGTCCTAATTACACAGGCTTAGAGGAAACGGAGGATTAGCCACCAATTCACCACGCTTCTCGCCTCATCGTATATTAAGTCCTCTTCTTCTTTTCTTGCGACCCTTTGTACAACCCCATGTGTCTCTTTTCAGTTACAAGTAGAAGGATACTATTACCTTTTTTCCTTTGCCCAATCTTGCCAACAAAAGCTAGTTATTGTTTAAAAGTAGGTTCTGCTTTCCTAATCATCATGGGTTCAACATTTCTGTACGTTTTAGAACCAGATTTTTATTTATATGTTTTCCTGCTGTCCTCTGTAAATAAACATCTCAAATCTGTCTATTCATCTGCGAATTAAACTTTGTTTGGAGCAAAAAAAAATTATTCCCAGTACTGCTCCAGTTTAGTTACTCTAAATTCTGCAACTAATATTCACCGTGCAGCACCATATGGCATTTATCTAATTGGTCCCAAATTCAATCTCCACCATACAGCGACCCCAATCACACAGCGACAGTTGGACAGATCCATCTTCAGCAGTAAGAAAAACAAAAAAGCCTGCAGCAGATGCCGTAGATCGCACACTTGTCACAGTTCAACATAAGGCTTTGTACAATTCTAGTACCTCCAACCCATTTTTTAAGTTTTATTCAGACCTAGCTGCATTTTTCAAGTAAATTTTTGTTAATGTTTATGGCATTTTGATGAATAAAATCTTAAAGGTTTCCAAGTTTCATTCCATATATTCAGACCTTTGACTATATATATATATATATATATATATATATATATATATCTTTACTGAAGTCCTCTTACAAACTTCTAAGATCTTCAAAGAAGTACACTCATAAATAATTAACTGCTAAAAGAAATTGCACTGGATTTTATTTAAGGGAATCAGACGGAAGTGAGCTGAATACAAGGGTACATTTTAATTATTTAAATTTTTACATTTTCTTAATCCGTGCATCCTTTTTCTACCATTTTCACAATCATGAAAAGTTTTGCATTTGTTCAGAACATAAACATATGTAAAGTTGTGTATTTCTTTATAACATGCAATCCTATCAAATTACATTCAACAACAACATTTATAAGGCAATCGTCTGTGTGTTTAACATACATTTTGTAAAATGATACCAAATACATTGTTATACTAAGTTAATTATGTTAAATAAATTTTTCTGTATTACTGAACAGCTGGAACACTGCAGGAATGATGTAAGGCTTGTTTTTGTTAGACGTCTACATCTAATAGCTTGCATGTGGCAGCTCTCTTACAAAACTAAAACATTAAAATACTTTGAAGCCGGAAAAGAAGTGATCTATACCTAGAGGAAATGTGAAATGTAGAAGGTCTAAAGTCACAGGGTTGGAAAAGAGGCTCGGGTATTTTGATAAGCTAAAGGAAGGATCTTTCTTCACTGACCTTGCAATATTTATTGAGTGCCTCTGACTGCTATCAAAAGTAAAGGCTCAGAGTTACTCTATGCACAGCAACAAAAAGAAGCATGGTTTTCTTTTTATTTGTTTATTCTGTATGTATGTATTTTTTCCTTTATATTTCAAACATGCATGTTTTGGCTGTGGATAAGTTTCCATGGCTGTTCGTTTACCATTAAACCTGTTTTTTTTTAAGATTGCAAGCAGCTAAGGCATAAAAAACAAACAAAAAAAAAACAATGAGATACTTTTTTTCCCAACGATTTTTTCCAGGTTAACCTTTACCAATGGTTAAAACTGGCAGACATCTTTCATTAGTATTTTAACAACAGGCAGTTGTTAAAATACTAATGATACAACTTGGCTCAGCCGGTTGAAATCTAAAGCATGTGGGATAATACGCCAGAAAAAGCAGGTACTATTTGATTAGATTCACAAAAAATAAAACTGATATGCACTCACGTTGCAGATAAAGCGACACTGGGGGGATGTGAGTGTACAATTCATTCAGACACAAACAGGCTAACTGGTACACGGACTAACATGCTCAAGCTCTAATGTGGCCTGGCAGGCCATTTTCCAGATAACATATTTTAAGGACAACCCCACATATTCTGGGGCACTTTATTACTGTTTTTTGGTAGCAGGAGAGTGCTGTTTGAGAACACCAACCTGGCGGCCCAGATGCCCCTCATCTCTACAGCCCTTGGAGACCCCTCTTTCTACCCACACCCCCTGACTCTGCTTGCTCATCACTGATTAGGCTTTGCGTGTTTGTTTTTGTTTGAATATGAGCTTATGCTGCTGCTAGGTTTGTTATCCCTCATCTTCGACTGCGCATAAACACTTTCTCCTCGGTGTGTTCTTTGAGCAACTTAGCCAAGCATTACTCGACTGAGAGGCCTGGGGTTTTGCTGGGGAATGCCTAAAGAGAGGACAGGTTTGATCCTGTGATAGGTGTTTTTGATTTAGTCTGTGCATCACCACCGACGGCTGCTGCAAATTTCCTGCTATGCATCTGTAGTCACTTGGCTCCTACTGTGGTAAGAGCTTATACACCAGTGAGAAGTATGCTTTCATTATGGCCATGAACATCATAAACCGATCTAATTCACATCAACAGATTTCTATATACACACCCACAGTGTATGGTTTTTGTGATACCCTTTCATAAATCATTCAACTATATTTTACCCTTTAATGTTAGTAACTTTATGATTTAAAATTGAAGTCAAAAACTGGAGGAAATTATGTTAAATAAAAAGCTTCAGTATCTTGAATGCAAAATTTGCACAAACTTTAAACTCTTGACTCAGGTTTAGCATTCAGTCTTCCTGAGTTTACACCTACCATCAATATAAAGAAACATGGGCAGCTGTAAGTAAGTAGTGTATGTTTTGATAGGATTAAAACATAGCATTGTTTTATACACCAAGGTGTAGTAAAGGCTGCTTCTTTTACCAAGAAAAAAATATCTAGCCTGGCCAATGTTTAAAAACCTTTTTTAAATGTGTTTTGTTCTAAAATGTGCTATGGTCTTAATTTTTATGCACTGATTTCAAGTGTGTCATTTAAACTTTTAGAACAACAAATGTATGAGTAGAGTTTGCTCCAAGTTATGTTTAAAATTCAATTGTGACCTGAGTATTGTGGGTTATTATTATTTTTATTTTTTTTTGTAGGTTTGAAGAACAGCCTTAAACTGTCATAAATACAGGTCCCACAGCAAACTGTGATGAGTACACAATAACAGCCGTTTCATGCTCTTTGATATAATGGTGGCAAAAGAAAATAGCCAACATAAGAGGGTAGCTGACTTTCCCAGCACAGCTCAGTGAGTGTGGAAAGTAAAAATCGTCCAATTTTTTTCAATGCATTACCTGTAAGTAAATCAGAATATATTATATTTCATTTGCCTTTATTGCAAGAGATAATAAAATGGTTTCCTAAATCTTTTTTTTAATTTTTTTTTTATATTCCTCCGTGCATGGTGATGCATTAGGTATCATGCATGCCTTTTATGTCCTCTCAAAGCCCCTATCTGTCATAGTACCGCTCATACTAAGCCAGGTACTGCTGAAGGTTTCTTCCTTTTGAAGGGGATTTTTTTCTCTCTATTGCTTATACATGCATGTTCAGTAAAGGAATTGCTGTAAAGTCAATGATGCAATATATGCGGTTGTCCACTGCTTTCTTCTCCAGGAGGAGAGAATGCTGCAATTTAACTATTTAATACAAATGTGTAAAACAAATTTGAAAATCAACCTAAAGTAACAATTTACTGGAATGAAGGTAGGATTTAACTGAAATAGCTATTCTTGTAAAGTGCCTTGAGATGACAAGTTATTTTGAATGGCGCTATATAAATAAACTGAATTAAATTGAATAGTATTGTCTTTTCATCCTCAGCTATGTCATTGACACCGAAAGTTTAAAATGTTTAGGAGACTCTCTAACTAAGTCACAAGATGTTTGCTGAACATTAGATCCCGTCAGATTGGAGACTCTTTCATTGGCTCAGTTCAAATATTTAGTTAAGCTGATGGGGTGACTGAGCCAGGAATGATGGGGAAGAGGGAGGTGTACAGTTCAGCTGGGCTGGATAGCAGTAGGTGCTGAGATTAAAAGCACAATAGCGTAAACAAATAATTGTGCACCTGTAAACACACACAGCGAGCTCCCTCAGGTGAACAGGGGCAGTCATGCTTTGCCACAGATGCCCCGTTCAGTACGTCAGCTGCCACTCCTCCTGCTGACCTCGGGTAGTTTGAGGGATATCTAACACAACACAACCTCTACACAAAGATACACATACTAATTTCCTTGGTTCATTCTCCAGACCTAAAGTCTACTTTAGCAGCCCAAATTGCTGTGTATAATGGTGCCGCAAGTTTTTATGTCAGTGAAATAGTTCAGTGCCATTGTTATCAGTTTCCAGTATTTTATTCGATTTTTAAACTTATGGAACACATTACCTTTTCATTGTGCTATTCAGTATTCTGCTTAACACCGATGGTTTGCTAGTATTAGCCTGTGAGTACAATTCCCACCCCTTCCTCTTTGGGAAACACAGCGTGTGACAGAGGGACATTAATCACCAGCCTGGGTAATAAAGCAAGGAGGGATGGGCTTGTAGGGCCAGAGGGCAGGAATCTAGGTGAAGAAAAGGGTGTTTAGGGAAATCACACCATGTTTTATGATGCACACCGATACACAAAAGCATCTTCATTTTCACAAGTTTCAAGCTGCATTTCTAAACAGCGTATGTTTTTCATTTTTTTGTGTAAAACTCTCCTTAAGATAAAAGTGAAATTTTTAATATAAATCGGACAAAGATGTTTAGTGTTGGCTTTTGCCAGGATACTAAATTGGTTCTTGTAAAAGCGTATGTAAAAGAAAGTGTATGAACGATTGTGTTTGGTCACTAACTAAGCAATTATTGTAACAAAAAGATATTATTAGCAGATGACTAGATTCCTATTCAGATTTGAACCATTTTTGCATATTTGTTTTAGGTTATACAGTCTCTTTCTCAAATGGAAAAAAAGACATGTCCAAAAGAGACATGTTTTTCTGTTATAAGAAATGTAAGATTATCAAAATTATTCATATTTTTATAAATATTAAAATATTAAGGACATTTTGTTAAATTCTGAAGTTTATATACATACAGTTCTTACGTTTTTTTTAAGCATCTGATATTTTAATTTACAATACATATATACAATGTAGTAATGACAGGTTTACTGATGTATTTCAAGCCAACAGTTTTACAAAAAAGCAAGTGACCCCATGATTATGCTTGCTAAAGCTGGTAAAAGAGTCATTAGACACTCCATCACTGGTTAAAACTTGGCATTGAAGCCAGGCACATAATCCTAGATGTTAGTCTTTACTTCCTGTAAGGAAAGCATTCACAAGCACACAAAAGTACAGAAAGTATAATTAAACATTTTTGTTGTCATCGGAGGTGTAGTATATGATTCCAATCATGGATCCAGGTCAAGTGTCTTCAGAAAAGTTGCCAAGATAGAAAAGTCGATAGTTCTTGACTCCTGATAAGGGGATTCAATCACAGTTTAGTGACACTTTATTTTACCTCATGGGTTTGTGAATATGTTTTGTTAAGGTTTTCTGTCCATTCTGAGAGAGAGAGAGACTTAACGTTTAAGGACCATATTTTTGCCAGCTAAAGTCTGCACATACCATTTAACTTTGGATAAAAAACAAAAATAGGAATACATAAATCAGGCAGGCAGATCATAGATAACCAAATACAGAAGAACATTTTTAAATACATTGTTCTGCTTTGAATTCTTCTTTTTCTGCTTCTTTCCCTGGTTGTTTCCAGCTATTTACAGACCCCTAAAAAATAAACAGAAGTTAACAAAAATAATAACAAAATGTCTGCCTGCTACTGCTCTACATTTGCAGGCAGGAATGGATTCAACAATCGAGCTCTTTGGACAGTCACCTTTTTTTAATGGTTTGTTAATCTGGAAAGCAACTGTGCACTCTGTTAGAGAAGGAAATAAGAAGTGACCACAACACTTTTTTATGACAATCTAGTAAACCGTTGTTTTTAAAAAGTGCTCAGAATGAAATGTAATGGAGCTCACATTATTATCCTGTTTTTATTAATCATCTTCTGTAAAATAAAATTAAACAGCAAAATAATTTGTCTCAGCAACCAGTGTCCTAAACTGGATTATTGGCAGAGGGCTGCATTAAGTTAGGACAAAAGTTGGCATGTTTTATCTGTCAGCATAATCTTTCTTGGACCATTCAAAATGCATTTGAAGTGCACGTGAGTGAAAAGAAACTGGAGTGGAAAAAAAACTGGACATGCTCCCCCCACTACCCAAATCATCATAGGCAAATGTGTCCTTGGTAGAGGCCTTCTCTTCCCACCCCAAGAGCTGGTTGAGCCAGGGTAAAGAGAGAGAGAGAAAGAGAGAGAGGAAGATGAATGTCACCCCTGTTCTCATATGTCATATTGTTAGCCACAGATATGAGGAAAATGCCTCAAGGTTGTACGTGCAGTAGAGACATGAATAATCTATCAGAGGTTTTCTCCAACTAAATAGAGAGAAGTATGTCTGGATGGATTATTTATGCTTTAATATGCTGAATGGACAATCACCTCAGAGAGCATTAAGACATCGTAGGGGCAAAGTTAATTGTTTATGTTTGGGAGTTGGTGGGTGAAAGGCAGTGCCTGTCAGCAGATATGCATTGTCAGAGAACAGCTCTGTTTTTTGAACCCTGGTGATGGATTACAGTAATAGCATTCTCCAGTTGAGAATAGTACTCAGGTTTGTATGGTTTTATTTTTTTTTTATGTGCAGTTTTGACTAAATCAGCACTTTGACATCATGCTTAAATTTTCTCATTCCAATCTCAAATCTCTTTCTTATAACAATAACCAAAGTGACTTTCAGACGGCATGAGTAGATGCATTCAATAATCATTTAAATAATTTAAAAGTACTCCATTTTGTATTTGCCTAGTCTCTCCTTTTCAGCTGATGTTATTTCATCCTCAAATGACTACTTTGACACTGGAAATGTCAGGCTCTCCCTGCCAGTGGTTGTTGGCTTCTTCAAACATTTGTGAAGTGTTAAGCTCATCTACACAGTTTAGGAAGGGCAGTCTCTAGGGAATCTGTGCAGCTGACCCGCAACTCGGCAAAGAGGGACAAGCCAAGTGCACTCAAGCACATTCACTCTGCTTGCTCATTCGCATCAACGAAAGATTGTAGTAGTCCCAGGTTTGTGGTCTTTAAAGTAGCACTCTCACCACACTCTAATCTTGTGCATTGCATAATGGAGCTGATTGGGTAGCTCTACAACTTCTAACAGCAATTCTGTTCTCCCAGAGTTAGTTGATAATAGTAGCTCATTGTTACTCATATAAAACTTGATGTTTAAACAAAATCTGAGTCAACAACGTAGAGCTTTTTTTTTTTTAGAAGATCCTGAGAAATTTCTAAATCTCATATTGTAATCAAACAAAATCAAATGTTTGACAATGTTTGTCCAATAATCAAATGTCAGCTTAAAACACGATATTCAACGGTGTTAGTGTATATTGTTGAATAAATATACACTAAACATTGTTATTTGCTTTCTTCGGTAGGCTCATTGCAAACATGAAGACCATATGTAGTGTAAAAATACATCTTTTTACTTGAAAAATGTACATAAGATATTTTGACAAAGAAAACAAAGAAACACTGCAGATAACATTTGTGCAGAATCAAAGAACGATAAAAAATGTAGTGATTTTGTGTTAAACTTGATTACACAGTTTAAGGAATTCTTTGTGATGTTTATATCAAGAAGAGTGACTGCACGATAAATCAACCATACGTTGTGAAGACTTGAGGGAGCCATGGAGGGTTTTATGACTCTCTATCCCTCTCTTTTAGAGTCAACATCTGACTCTAAAATTAAGCACATTACAACCCATTCGTTTTTGTCTATTATTCTTTGACTGATGTGTTTGTAGGACACAATTCTGCTGCAGCAATAATTCTTGCAACCAACATGCTTTCTTTGTCCAATGTGACCAGAGCTTATTGTCATACTGAGGTCTTTCTCTCTGTATGTTCAAAATGTGTACTGTTATTGAAATTGTGCTCTGTGGACCAACATTAGGATTTTTTTGGCAAATCCTGAGACTTTTCCTGATTATTTGGATTTCCTGATTATACTTTGTTTTTTAAGTGAACTATCTGTTTAAATAACAGTAACTGTACCCCCCCCCATAGCTAATTGGAGCATTTTGGTGGGAAACATAAAAAAATTAGCAAATAATATACTTTACATTTAGAGAGACCATAAAAAAACACAGACTAACACTATCTGCAATGCAGCTGCACAAATGGCAGCCTAAGGCAAAAATTTTAATATTTGCTGGACTTGTTGGACCTGGAGCTGTTTGATGGGCTGTTTCCTCCAATGTAGCTTCAATACAGCAATGTGAAAGTTGTTTGGCTAAGGAAACAAAGACAATTTTAATGATTTCTGGGCTGTTAGCTTTACCACCACTGAAGATTTATTATATGACATGTGTCTCATAGATTTAAGGGAACCAATGATAACTTTACGGAAGCTCACTTCAATCGACTCCCCATCTAGTTCCTTTGCATTTTATCCTAATATCTTATAGTCTATTTAAAAGTCTAGATGTCTAAATGTTGTTGAGCATAAAAACATTAGTTGCATTCATACTATTTGACATTATTTGTATGAATCACGTCTCTGTGCATAACATACAAAAGAAACAAATAGTTTCCTGTTCTCTTCCATCAAGAAGAGAAAAACACCCAGTTTATGTATTTCATTTTTATTTTATTTTTTTAACCAAATTCTGGATCTGCTTTACACAGGCACAGAAACTTCCATAATCAGCCAAAGTGTGGATCTTTCTGAATAGAGATGAAAGAGAGAGACACCCACTTCTATCCACACATATGCACACGCAAGGCAACAACAAGGCACGCACAAATAAACAGGCACAAACACACAGGCAAGAAGCACAAGCCATTTGGCACAGGCTCACTATCTAGGGAGGGCTTCAAAGCCCACTGACATGAATTTATGATAACGCCACTGTGCCTTTGCCAAACCTGAACCGTTGTTGTTTTTCTCTCACTCCCTTCCCATCTTTTCTGTATGCTCTGCCATCCCCTTGATCAGAGCTTTGGAAAACGCTAAGAGGTGTCCACATGTTCCCTTGGAAAGCTGTATGGCTCAATGTGTGCTTTAGTGCACATGTTTGAGTGTCTATATATGCTCTAAGAATGGGAAATCCTTCACTGGCTTTCTTTTTTTTAGGATTTCTTTGGACTTTTGCTTTTCTTCTCTAGCTTTGATTGCTTGTCAACTTCACTTCTTTTTATTATAATAAAATGTACCATTTAATTGTATCTTATTATGTTTAATATAGATGCTTGACATTAATGTTACTGTCTTTCCCATACATCCCCTCCCTTTATTTTTGTCTACAGATGAGGATTGTTTAAACTGTACAGAGGAGTGCAGAGTACTGGGTCATTCTGACCGTTGCTGGATGCCTCAGTTCCCTGCAGGTGGAAACCAAGCGGAAGGTGTTGACTACCGCAACAATATGTTTGTGCCGGCTGGGATGGAGGCAGTTGCAGAGACAGAACCCTATGAGACTGTGAACCCTAACGGCAAGAAAACATTTTGTACTTTTGGGAAAGAAAGACGCGAACACACTATCCTTGTGGCCAACGTCAAGCCCTACCTAAAAGCAAAGCGTGCCCTTAGCCCCCTGCTGCAAGAGGTACCATCAGCCTCCAGTAGTCCAACCAAGGGCTGCTCCACGATGCCTTCCTGCTCCGCAGTCAAAGGCCCTGCAGATGGAGCTGAAGGCAAACCTCCCCTACCCAGCTGCTCTGTCCACTACGGGTCACCTGATGGTCAATACCTGTCACCTACTAAACAAACAAGAGACCATGGAGTGTATCCATCGTTGCCTCCCTCAGACCCAGTGGCCAAGGTCCTCGCAGAAGCCCGTTCCAGGATCAGTCAGGAGGCAGCAGCTGAAATGGTGTGTGTCCTGGAGCAGGCAGAGCCTGATTCAAACCGTGATGGAATGGACGCTGACCAGGTAGTGAGAGACATCGACAAACTATTGCAGGATTGCAGAGAAGGTGAAGCCACTGGCACACTAAGAAAGTGACTCAAAGGTGTGAAGAGGTCTGGAGAGTTGAAGACAAAAGGTCGGGTTTGTTGCTGTTCTAACGACTGTCATGCCAAAACTGTCACCAAAACAAATTTAAAAGGTTAAACGGTTTTCACTGTATTTGTTGTAGAAAAGGTACTAACACTGGACAGACAAACTTTTGCTACGTCGGTCATGTGGCAATTTACAAAAAATGGAACTGACATCTGACTTTTTTTAAATTTCTAAAAAAATTTGGATTCTTAAGAAAATTGCAGAGGTTTAAGCCTCTGGCACTTCCCAAGCTGTTATCTAAGTGCCCACCAGCTCATACGTGTGTTGTTCATGGTCTATTGTGAAATCTACATATCTTTTAAAGTGTGCGTAGTTGTATTTCTGTTTTGTGTTTTGGACATTGAAACTGAACGACACAGGACTACCTTTGGTCAGACATGACAATCCATGTCGAAAAGACAAAAGCAGATCTGTATGGACATTGAAAAACAGGACTACACCTTTAGCTGTGCTTTTGTTATTATCATTATAATTAATTGATAAACAATAAGTGTAGCGTGTGCTGGACCAGATCTACACCAGTAAAGATTTTCTTTGAACGGGATGAGGGGTTGTTATGGACCAGATGGATCTTTTTAATTTGGATTTGTTAACAATGTAACCATGTCTCACATTTTGTAACTACATGTGTAAGCTGTGTCGGTCTCACACCTCTGTTTAAATGTTCATGTTGTTCAGCAATGTAGTCGCAAGCACCGACGTCACCACATGTGCACTACTACTCTGCATACACATACCGACGCTGATGCACATCACACGCAGAAACACGCAAGCAGACGAATGCTCACACACAACTGCCCATCTGTGGATTTGTCTTATACATGTGCACCATCAGCTTTCAGTCCCTTGTATACAGTGAATTATCATGTGTGTGACTATGCCTTAAGGCAATCAAGTTGTATAAAAAGGGACATTTCTTTCCTCAGCTGTGAAAAGATATTCTCTATATGGTTATATAGATGACTGTATGTATCAATCCATGTATAGTGTCCAAATATCAGCAAAATATTTATACATTTTATAAAGAGGAAAAAAAAGGAAGGAATCGGAAGTGAAAAGTGTCCTTGAGGTGAGATCAGGTGTGAAATATTTCAGGAAAGGACTGCAAAGGACACTGCCATTGTTTCAAAGACAAATATTCAAAAATATGACAAAACAAGAAAATGTCCCTTCACATTATCACTATACATAATATCATTATATGTGTATATGTATTCAATTTAGATGTGTTTACATCAGAAAAACTTTGACATATTTTTTATTGATTTTACTGCAATTTCTGTGCATTTGAGCCAAATTGTTATGTGTACAAAAGCTATATTGTGTATTTTATTAAATTAATATATTGTTGTGTTGCAATATACATGGGCTTATATTATATTTGGCAAAAGTTGCCTAAGTAGCTGTCGAACTCTGTGAGTTTGCTTTATTTTGGGTTTCTGTTTGTGTTTCCTTTTTCATCTCTATTCTGCATCTTTGCAGAGAGGCTGGCCTCATTGCTTTTGAGATGTCGCCTCTTTTTACCCTGAGATCCAGCTGGATCAAATACTGTTAAAAGCTTAACAAGCCAGCTGATCTGGAAGACGATTTAAACCAACAAAAAAAAAGCAACAACAAGAAGACAGTTTGACTATTTTTACTGAGCAAATTTTTATAAGGCAGCTATTTTCTTTAACAATATCAAGTCTGCATATTTTCTGTTCATTCTCTTTCCACTTTCTTTCCAAAAAAAAGAGAAAAGAAACCCGCCATATTGAAAGTGGAGTGGTTTCCTTGGTGATCATGAAACTGCCTTACTGTCTCTGCAGAGAGCTTGTTGTATCTGTGGAGCTTTGTGACTGCTTCTTAAGCCCTGGTCCACCAGAATGTGCATTTCCTATAAAGGACCAAAACAGGTTCTTTTCCAACAGTCTGCATTGTTTATGTATGTATGTCCCTGTTCAATATATGTTGGGAATCTCACACTTTGGAGAGAAACTTGACATTTGAAATTATATTTGAAGTAACTTTGGATTTAACGTCATCACTGTTTGGGTACATGGTTCCTACAACCAGGTGTTTTGCATTCAGGATGTCTTAAAGGGAATTATTTTTGCGAATTTTGGCAAGTTTTGGCCAGTATGAAATACCAATTCACGGTGCTTTAAAAAAAAATCCATTACAGTTAGGTACACAGAACAATAGGTTACTTGCTGTGTTCTGTAAAATGTGACCACAATCACCAAATGTACATAACCTGCAGCCATGAGAGGAAACAGTGACTTATTGTGGCAATTAGACTGGAATTACAACTACACCTGAACTACATATTGGCACATGGGCAAAAAACAACCTTTTTTAAAGGGGTTTTCTGTTAGGACATTTTATCATTCTTCTGTTCTGCATCATTTTCACTTCCTTTTTACATTTTGCTTTATCTCTTGATACCTCTTATTTATGTTTTTGTTGTTGTTTTCTCTCCTCAGAGTGGAACAGCAACTGCTGCCTTTTTTCCTCTCTTTTGTCTGTAAAGTACTTGGTTTAGGTTTAACCTTGTTCTTTTTTTTTCCAGAAGAAAAGCAGAATACTGATTTTAGACAGGGCTTAGAGACTTGGACAGGGGAGCAAAATATTCACTCTTCTTCTTTTTCAAAGGATGATTTTTAACTTTTATTATATTTCTATACCTGTACCAATCCAGCTAACCCCAGATTTACATCATAGATGCAGCACAAACAGTTAACTTGCTTTGAAACATGCCGGAGATGCAGACGCACTCTCAAAAACACCATTGCAATTAGGCAAAATAATGTCTTTAAATGTATATTTATAAACACTGAGAATCAAATAAAGATTGAAAGAAAGGACAAAACATTACAGAACAAATCTGACTCTTCCTTATTTTGCTCTGAAGCATTTTACGATGTTGAGTAACTGCATCTCTGCTAGAACAACCATCCTTTGTTTGTGTATGTCCTAACCGACATTAATTCTTGTACATACTCTCCCATTTCCTTCATACTCCACTTCTCTCACCTATATATTGAATTTCCAAGTCAGACTAAAGTTTTGTTTTATCGTTCTTTCTTTTATTTTAACATTAATCAAAGCAGACGTGCAGTGGTCATCCAAGGAATCTGTGTTTTTACTCTTGATGTCACAATTTAAAGTGCTGTCCCCTCTGATGGCATTCCCTTGCCCTGGCCCTGGCCACGTTTACCAACCAAGGTTGAGGAAAAGTGCAGGGTCCAGTTGGTAAAAGGATTCCCTAAAGCCATGGCCCCCCTTTTTCTCAGGCTTTGCTGTTTAATAAAGCATAGGTTTATGTTTGGGGCTAAAGCATAGTTTGGCCTCAGAAGTTTGGAGACTGAGCATAATGTGAGGTCTCTCATTATTGTCTAATTACACACTGGCATCTTACACTGTTGGCAGTGCATTACTCAAGCCTAGAGTGTGATATTTTTGCCCACTTGAGACTTGTTGGATTTACCAAGCGATTAGGGAGGGCTCTGTTGAATGTGGCTAACCACCTCTGGTCTATTACTCACACTGATGCAAGTGCACACAAACTCAGACAGTCACTGCTTCACAAACACATAGACACACACCAGACAATATGCCTTTATGGTTGGTTAAAAAAAAACACCCAATGACGTCAGTGTTGTTCCCTCACCCACAGGGTCTGCACTGATACCATAGGGCTCTACTTTACCAGAAGAAACTAGTTGAAAGACCAGAGACATTTTTATTTGTATGGATTATTTCTGCTATTGTCTAAAGGCTGTGTTCATTGTGATCTATCTGAAGTAAAAAAAAAGTGAAAATAAAAAGGAAATAACCAACATTGTTTTGTATTGTCCTTGTTTGATTTGGGTGAGGCATGGTTTGTCATCAGTCCTAGTAGAAGTCCTGTTGCCAGTTATAAAAAAAAAGAGTTGCAAACAGTTTCTGTTGCAAGTCAAATATAATAGAACAAATGCTAGGACCATGCGCCCTCACAAATTTACTTTTAAGGTTTGAGTGTATGGTTTATAAAATCCTGCATACACGCATAATGAGGCATGACACTTACCCATGTCACATTTGGCGCAAAACTTCTGATCTATTAAACACAAACTTGACAGGACAAGGCGCCCTCCTTCACATCAACTTAGACCCATGTGACCTGCAGTTTATTTTGGAGACTGGGTTAAATATAGACACAGATCGTGAGATGGGGAATCAAGCCAAACTGCATTATGATTCCCTCAGAGCTTTCCATATTGAACGTTAACCATAGTTTGCATCCAGAAATACAGTGTACAGTGTGATGCATGCTTGCAGTGGTGAGCCATAACATTAAATAGGGACATTTTAAATAAACAGGAAAGACCTATAAAGCAGCAATAATCGCGAACCAAAGACTGCATAATACTGACACATTTTCTCAGCATCACATCCTCTCCCCAATGATCACAAGGGTGAGTGAGGCTTACCACAAGTTAAAACATAAATTGTGACAAGGTGTGAGGCATTCACACTAATTGCTGTAAACATCTAAATGCCGTTGTGAAATCCATGTGTAATGCTGCGTGATAGATGCATTGGCACTGCTGGAAGACTTTGTAAATGGGAGATTCAGGAAAGAAGGCCATCCTAGGGATCACCATGATCTTCTGGCCCATGATGATAACTGGCTTATAAGCAGACTCTCTAGAGCTTTGCTCTTGGATCTATTTGCTGAACTTAGTCCAGTATTAAAGAGAGCGACCTGCCAAAACCATGCCATCCCTATCCAATTACCGGTGTTAACCGCTTTAAGGAACATAATTTAGTAAAGTTATTCATAGTTCTGGAATATCACAGCCAGGGCTAAGCGCATCAAAGCCTACTGTCCTGGCTTGCTTTGTTAAATGACCATTCCATATATCAGATTTCCTTGCACTGTGGTAGAACAAGCAGACATAAATTCAGCTCAACTCAGTGTTTTTATTTAGCGCCACATTAGACACACGTGATCTCGAGGCACTTCAGATAATAAGTAATTTTATTCCACTTATACATTCATACTTTCCAGTGGATTCTACTTATCAAACAGTATATTACATGTAGTTTAATATTCAAGGCAGTTAAAGACAGTAAGAAGGTTTTCCAAATGCAGTCGGCGCAACAGACTGCATCCATACTGCCATAAGGTCTACACTTGACAACAAAGTGTATTTACAGTAAATACAAAGCAAGTGCATTCTATTAACATGGAAGTCATACTTCACTCCACCATGCACCTGACAAATTTCATTCCACACCAACCCGGTTTAACACATAACTCCTTTATCTGGAAGCTGAGCAATCATATATAACAGTTTTTGAATGCTTATTAAAAAGACGATCTATGATTAACATTCAATATGGATTACAATTAAAGGTCTGAGAGAATTGCGATGCAGTGTAGCTTCCATTCCTCGTCTCACTCTGTTGCCATTTAAACCTGTCTCTAAAACAAATCTCCAGTAAGCATAGGGCAGAGTTGGTGTGAGGGACCTCACATTTTCCTTCAGATTTTTGTATAGATCACATCCTTTACATAGAAAGTGACATGCGCAAGTTTCAGGCTTTGTTTGGTGCATACACAAGCTTTATAAAGGAGATCCCAGGTCTGTGACTGATATCACTTCCAGTGTGCTCTAATAAAACTTGGCAATGGATGCTGAACAATGGAGCCTATTCAAAGCGTGACCTTTGAAATGTTAAGTGACCCAACTGGGAAAAAAATAGAACTGTTTGTTATTTAAAAAAAAAAATTAATTACCTGTGTTTCCCAAAATAAAATAAGACACAGTAAAAGATACCCTGTCACTTAGCATTGGCAATAGGGAGCCATCATCTGACTGTCATCAATTGAGGAGTCTGCTAAAAGTATGGTTTGCAACATTTTTAGCTTTAAGTCCTCCAAACAATTAAAGACTCTTCGTAGCCTGATGGTTTCCAGTAACCTGCTGCTTTCGTGAAGTGATAGTCCTTGGTTACTATAAAAGAGATTCTGATAATATGTTGTTTTTCTTTTAACAATTGTAGAAATCTCTCTTGGCATTTTCATTTAATATAAATACAAGTTAGTTTGACCAGTATACTGAAATAATGGCTAGTTTGAGAGGGCGAAGACTGAATTTGACTTCTGCTGTCTTAAAACAACTCTAATCTCAAAAACATTACTGCTATTGATGTAAAATGAAACCTTGTGAATCTGTGCTATTTTCAGTTTTCTATTCTGCTTTATATTTACCAAAGAGCAGATTTACATAGAAAACACAGTTGGGACATAAGGCACCAACGATCACATGCTGTTCTGACCTCCTCAGTAATCACTGGCTTGCTTTCCCATAACTCAAATGAAATTGTCAACTAATACATAAAAGGCCATCTGCATGTCATTCTAATAGATGCTAGAGGTGGTAATAATGCTGTGAGAAAAACAAAAGAAAATAAAAATAGTTAATTATTAAAAAAAATAAAAATTTTAATGTCATAATGTTCCATATATATATAATAATTTTTTTGCAGAAATGGTTTCTAAAAAACAAGAAACAAAATACAAGTTTAAAACATGATTAGTTTTTTTTTTCATTTTGGGTAACAACAAAGTAAATAATTTTAAAACAATTGAAAAAAAAATAAAAACGATAGTTGTGTTTAATGTGCAACACAAAAGACTAATCCCTGTCCGATGGGGCAAGTAAGCTAAAGTATGTAGTTTTTATTTTAATTCTCCTAGGTTAGTTGACAAAGGTCATTTCTAAAGTCTTACTGGTATTCAGCATGGATTAGTGATTATCAGAGATGGTAGCATGTTTAAAGTAAAACTCAAGTCTAATCCTCAAGTCCCAAGTAAAGTCTTGAGTCAGGACATTCAAGTCAGACTCAGGTCTCAAGTCTATTAAGGAAACTATCAAGTCAAGACCTAATTCTGAAACTTGGAATTTTAAGTCCTTTGTTTTAATAATGTTCCAATTACAGGGGTGGAAATATGAAACTGAAACATCTTTTTTTAGACCACAATAATATATTAGTATGGTGTCGGGCCTCCTTTTGCGGCCAATACAGCGTCAATTCATCTTGGGAATGACATACACAAGTCCTGCACAGTGGTCAAAGGGATTTTAAGCCATTCATCTTGCAGTATATTGGCCAGGTCAAGACATGATGCTAGTGGAGGAAAACATTTCCTGACTTGCTCCTCCGAAACACCCCAAAGTGGCTCAATAATGTTTAAATCTGTTGACTGTGCAGGCCATGGGAGATGTTTAACTTAATTTTCATGTTCAACAAACCATTTTTTCACCTGTCTTGCTGTATGTATTGGTGCATTGTCATCCTGATCCACAGCACCATCTTCAGGATACAATGTTTGAACCATTGGATGCACATGGTCCTTCACAATTGTTTGGTAGTACTTGGCAGTGACCCATCTAGCACAAGTATTGGGCCAAGGGAATGCAATGATATGGCAGCCTGTATGATCACTAATCCACCCTCATGCTTCACTCTGGGCATGCAACAGTCTGTGTGGTATGCTTCTTTGGGGCTTCTCCACAGCGTAACTCTCCTGGATATGGGGATAAGAGTAAAGGTGGATTAATCAGAGAACAATACATGTTTCACTTTGTCCACAGCCCAAGATTTGCACTCCTTGCACCATGGAAACAATGTTTGGCAATGGCCCAAGTGACCAAAGGTTTGTCTGTAGCACCCCGGACGGACAGATTTGGTGGAAAGAGGAGAATTGAGGTACACATTTAATTCTGCCGTGATTTGGGCAGCCGTGGTTTATGTTTTTCGGATACAATCTGAGTTAGCACCTGAACATCCCTTTCAGATAGCTTGATCTTGCGTCCACAGTTAATCCTGTTGAATCTGGTTCATCCTTCTTGGTGGTATGCTGACATTACCTTGGATACCGTGGCTCTTGATACATCACAAAGAATTGCTGTCTTGGTCACAGATGCACCAGCAAGATGTCCACCAACAGTTTGTCCTTTTTTGAACTGTGGTATGTCACCCATAATGTTGTGTGCATTGCAACATTTTGAGCAAAACTGTGCTCTTACCCTACTAATTGGACTTTCACACTCTGCTCTTACTGGTGCAATGTGCAATTAATGAAGATTGGCCACCAGTGCCCACGCTAAAATAACAGGTGATTCAGTTTCATAGTCCAACCCTTATAAATGTTAAATGTAAATAATAGACTATATTTAGATTTTTTTTAAAGTGTATTTATCTTAAATTGTGATGAAACAAGTGCAGTTGACCTTACAGTTTCTAGTTTCAGCATTATTCTCTAAATTCATGTAAGAACCGGTTTATGAAACAGACTCCTCGTCCTCCATCGGTAATATAAAATCAAAACATGTACATTATTCTTACATACACTTGTAGGACCTGATTTAAGTAGCATGGCAAACATAGCATGCACGCTAATGCAAAACGTAATAATAACACAATATAAAACTTAGCTAAAGTCAAAAACTTTATAGCAACAAAAAAAAAAAACACTTCCCTTTATTTATGCAACTTTAAATGTCATAAAAAGTTAGAAGTTGTTTCATCTGTCTGTTATACTCTTCTGGCATGTTTTGCATGTTTGTTTGTTTGTTTGTTGTTGTTGTTTTTTTTGTTTTGTTTTTTTTAAATTGATTAATCCAAGAAAAATTGTCTTGGAAGCACTGCGCATTTTCTTTTTTTCTACTTTCTCTTGTTCTTGTGGGATAAATTGGCAGTTTGCAAACAACTTAATGATGATTCTAAATGTTTATCTTTTTTTGTTTTGTTTTGTTGTGCTGTAGGTCCCCCCACACATATCCAAAGAGTGTGAAAAACAGAAGTGATCATCTGCGTATGGAATGAGTATACTCAGTTAATTAATCTGTGTAGATTTTGGGTAAAATATTTAGTCTTTTCAAGTAAACAGATTCAACAATTCAATTGAAGTCCTTGGTCATTGGTCTAAAACTCCAAGTGGAGTCATATATTTTTAAAGTCACGCAAAAAGTCATAATAATAATGGCTAATAATAATAATAATGAGTCAAAGTCACATGACTGGGGTTCTTACCTCTGATTATATAGTAAGATATAATAGTCAAAAGCTTTGCTGAAATCTATAAAGTGAATCTGTGCATAGGCCTTAGAATCCTCTATATTGTTTATCAGGTCAGTTACCTATGGGCAAACTGAGTGGTCAAAAAGAAAAGCATTTTTTGTCTGAAGCATGTTAACTCCCATACTTTTAAAACCAATTAGGAAAACTGAAGTTAAAGGTGTGAAGTCATTGTTAAGGACAAGGCACTTAATTTTTTTCAAAAAGCGACAGTTTCTTAAACTTTTGTCCATAAGTCGTAGATGATCTTCTATGATCATGTTAACTCTAGATCTCTAGAGATTTTGCAAGATTTATGAATATCCTTCCGTTGGCAAAAGTTAACAGAATAAATATGGTTTTGCTAATCAACGACCTAACAAAAATCAAGTGTAAAACTAATACACCTGATTTAAATTAGTTGTATTAGTTTAAACATAACGCTATGATCACATAAGCCTTTATTAGATAGGCCTCTCTACCCTGGCCAAAAGATTTCAACCGGAATGTTCATTTACTAATATTTATAATAAAATAAAAAAATTAAAACATTAAAATTAATGTTTGATCAGAATTGTGTAAACATAAACAATTGACTCAGTTGGTTCAAACTGAGTCAATTGTTTATGTTTACAATGAGCAAAAATAATTCACTCATCTACATAAATATGAATTATTCATTGAATAATTTATTGTTTGAAGAAGACTGTCATACTCATTTTTTATTTTGACCAGGGAGGGAATTTTTTACCCCTTGCTGGATTAAAAGTCCATTGGTATGCACTGAGGCTTTTTTTTCTCTTTTTTCCCCCTCTGTTTCTATGTAACCAGTCACCTCAAGGCTGATATTAATTAAAAAGATAGCTAAGGCACTCTTATATATAAACACAATTTTTAGGCCTTCAAAACATTCATGATTTGTTCTGGCCAGCAGTCAGAGTTTTCAAAAACCCTAAGCATACTTTCGAGTAAAAACAGGTTGTCTACTTGTATGTTTCTTTCACCTTCAACAAAGTATTTTACAGATCACACCACTCATTAGTGAAACCGCAAGAAGGTGTGAAATATTAATAACACGGTGCAATGCTCGATTTGTAGCAGCAAGAAATACATAAAGTGAAGTCAAATGCAACCCGAAGATAAAAAGATATGCATTTCAGCTCCACATGTGTCAGAAAGGCTCAGAGTCATGAAAAGGAAACTGTAACCATAAGGACAACATTGCATAGAGCATCCATGTTTATTCATAAAACACTAAACCTTGCAGAAGGTTTTCAGGGTATAGAATACCAAATGAGTCTAATGCCTCGTTTAGTTGTTTAGTCTGGGAAGCTGAGGCTGAGTTTTGAGCTTTAAAGTAGATACAAAAACATATTTCTGCATTTTAATCAAAGTCCTTGATCCAAATAACAAGCGTTGATGGGATTTAATCAAGCTGTGTTCTGTATTGAGTTGGCTAAAAGGGCAGCTGGGGAGAAGATCATTTCAACATTAAGAGGATAAGGTATTCATCAAACTTTATTGTAAAAGGACATGGATTGTCATTTTTATTTATGACAATATTTAGAAAGATACAGAAAAATCTGAATATTTGCAGATTCTCTGTGAGAGGAGGAAATGATTAAGGCATGAGAGGACATTCACGGCAGTTGACATCAAGACATGAACATTTTAGACCCAAGTAAGAAAGGTTTGTAGCTCTGTCTCATGTTTTTTTTCAGTTAATGAATCAGACCAGAGTCTTAATTATATAACCTATTTGACTAAAACAGTCAATCTGAACATAGCATACCTTTCTCTGAGTTTTTAGAAGCTCCTTCTAAAATCAAACATCCATCCGTCTATTAATGTTATATATCCCTGCTGGGTCATTGTAAGAGGTGGTAAACACCCTGGACTCTTTTCCAGTTCATGACTGGACATTGTGGAGACACACAACAAACAACCAGACTCACACACACAAATGATACAAATCCACATTTCCTGGCCTGTAAACACCCAATTCCCAGCAATTAACAGCTGTTAACAGACTGTGGCATTCATATTTTTCTGAGCAGCTGCAAAACAAAACATGGCGGGAAAGCGCTGGCGGCGGACTGTCTTGGACTGTGTTGGGCTATTGACATAACAAAGTTTTAAATTAGCATTTGAATCATACACCACTCTGTCACACCTTCAGAAGAAAAAGCTGTGATTGTTCTGTAAAGTCTATTAAATCATGCTAATTATTATGCAGGTCTGTGTAACCTTCCAGCCCTAATGCTGCTTATCATACCCCAAAAAAAAGAATAATTAAATAAATGCATTCTTTTTTATTTTTGAGGTATTCAGTCTGCATTGCAAACAATCAACCTGAATATGCAGTGAAACATCCCATGCTCCTATTTCAAGGAATCAAGGAATTTTATTTGTCATCACATCACATGTGGTACATGAGGTGGGACAAAATTCTAATCCCACGGTCCAGTTTACAGCCTGAGCGCAATTTTAAAATAGCTACAAAATAAGAATAATATAATAAAATATAAAGAAATATAAGAAAATAAGATTGTGACTACACAAAATCTACAATATGGGACTTCGGACATAGCAGCAATTAAAAAATTCGGAGTGCAACATTTGCTGTAGCGGCATGGATGGTTAATAAAGTGACATATTAAAGTGACATTTTAAAGTGTGATATTAAAGTGAACAGTGCCGGTTAAATGAGAAAATGTTTTTTCATTTGTAATTGTCCTTGTGTGTGTTTGAGAGACTCACAGCTTCAGGAATGAAGCTGTGAGTCTCTTCTCAGTCTGGTTGTTCTGCACTTGATGCTCCGCAGCCTCCTGCCTGAGGGGAGCGGGACAAAAAGTGAGGGTGCTGGGTGGGTGGGATCCTTCATGATGCAGAAGGCCCTTTTCCTGCATCTGGAGGTGTAAATGTCTGTGGTGCTGGGGAGGCTGACTCCAACAGTCCTCTGTGCAGCCTTCACCATCCTCTGCAGAGCTTTCCTGTCTGCAGCAGAGCAGCTTCCATGCCACACGTTGATGCTGGAGCACAAGACGCTCTCCACCACACATCTGTAGAATGAGGTGAGGACTGAGCTCCCGAGTCCAGCTCTTCTCAACCTCCTGAGGAAGTAGAGCCGCTGGTGCGCCTTCCTGACTAGAGTGGAAGTGTTGTTGCTCCAGGTGAGGTTGTTTCTCAGGTGGACACCCAAGTACCTATAGCTGCTGACCACTTCCACCGCAGATCCTCTCATGTGCACGGGAGGTGGACATGCTTGCCCCTTCTGAAGTCCACAATCATCTCCTTGGTTTTCTTTACGTTAATGCAGAGGTTGTTACCTCTGCACCAGCCCTGCAGATGTTCCACGTCCTGCCTGTAGCTGGACTCATTACTGTTTGTGACACATCCAACCTCTGCTGTGTCGTCCGCAAACTTCACAATTTGATAGCCTGGATGGATAGGCCAGCAGTCATATGTGAGCAATGTGAACAGGAGGGGGTTGAACACACAGCCCTGAGGGGAACCAGTGATGAGGATGATGGTGGGGGAGGAGATGTTGTGAATCCTCACAGGCTGCGGCCTGTTGGTCAGGAAGTCCAGGACCCAGTTGAAGAAGGAAGAGCTCAGTCCAAGTGAGGACAGTTTGTTTATCAAGGTCTGAGGAATCATGGTGTTGAAGGCAGATGTGAAGTCCACATACAGCATACGGACGTAGGAATCCTTCTGCTCCAGGTGGGGGAGGGCCGTGTGGACCACGGAGGAAATGGCGTCCTCTGTGGATCGATTTTTCCTGTATGCGTACTGGTGTGGATCAACAGTGACGCTGATGTTGGCTTCGATGTGGGTCTGAACCAGTCTTTCAAGGCACTTTGTGACTATCGGTGTGAGGGCTACTGGCCGATAGTCATTCAGACCTGTCACTGCGGAGCTCTTGGGGACCGGGATGATGGTGGCGGTCTTCATGCAGGTGGGGACATCTGCCTGGATGAGGGAGGCGTTGAAGATGTCCGCCAGCACGTCTGAGAGCTGGTCTGCGCACTCTCTTAGCACCCCTCTGGGGATGTTGTCTGGGCCAGCAGCTTTTCGGGGGTTAATCCTCCTCAGCGTCCTCCTTACTTCTGCCGGAGTCACACTGAGGGGCTCTTCACCTGGTGAAGTCGTGAGTCTGGTGCTGGTGCTATGTGTCAAACATCAGGTATTTCTGTTACTTAACCCTTGTGTTGGATTAACATTTGTGCCCCTCTGGAGTGCTTAGGGTCAAATTGACCCGGGGCAACTCGAAAATAAAATTATACTTCATAAACAATTAAGATATATTGTCTTTAACCCAATTTCAAACAGTTGAGATAAAATATATGTTTATTTATTGCCAATTGTCTTTACTAGAACATAATTAACAAAGGAAGTGTGACTACTGTTTTTGTCATAATGTTAAAATTCATGTTAAAATCCACTATATTCAACACTTGCGTGTGATAGATCATGCTTATCTTGGAAACAAAATTAGATGAGACAATGTTTTCATTACCATTTATTTTTTTGAATACAAACTCTACAAACTGGAACTTCAATAATCAGTCACTTTTATCTTGAAAAAGTGACTGATTTCCTCTTCCACATCACTCTGAGTCTGACTTTCTTGAAATATTAGCTCCAAAGCCCTCTCACAGCTAATTATTTTGGCCATGTTAGTTCAAGATTCTCCATTAACATGGCCAAAACAATTTGATTCGGAGATATTTATATATTTTGGCTAAACCCACTAATGTGCAGGTGCAAAGCATATAGTGTAAGAAAATGGCTGATCTTTTCAATGTTATTGAAAAACATTGAAGATTGTGTTTGAACTTGACACAGGACAGAGGGTAAAGACTGCAGGAAAGTTAGAACAAACAGCCAATCTGTGGTTTGATGACTGTGTCTGTGTGTTTGTGCCTGGCATGACATTATCCTTATATTGTGACATCTTCATCTTCCTCATCGCTGTGTCTGACTCTCTTGAAACATTAGCATCAAAGCCCTCTGGATAAATGTTTTGATGGAAAAACACTCTCTACTGTGATTTAGAGGTATTTTTGTCTCAGCCCATTCATGTGCAGGTGTGATGCATATAGACTGTTTGACCTTTTCAATGTTATGGAATAACGCCTAAAAAAATGTTTGACGGTGGACATATGACAGAGGGTAAAGAGTGTGGGAAAGTGAGAGGAGACAGCTCATCTATACTTTGATGACAACAATGTAACATTTTCTCTCTCGGTGAGGGCATGTTTCTGGGTCTCTCTCTGTATTTGGGTCAAATTGACCCGAACACCACATGAAGGATGTAAATGTGCTGGGTATATTAGCAGTTGTGCTAATAAAATTATTTTGTGGACATGTTCATCACTGAAAATAAGCCAAGGCCATGGAATTTCAGGTCAAAAAAATGTATATAAATACCATCTTTCTGCGAAAATTCAAAACGGCTAAATTTCACCCTAATACCGTATAAGGGTTAACGGTGTTTGCAGACCAATTTGACAGTGCATGGCCACCACCAACTGGACTGCAGGGTGAACAAGAAGTTTTCAGAAAGTACGTTTTTTTTGTTTGTTTGTTTTTTGTTTTTAATATTAATTAGACTTTATTAGGCCTGAGCAGCAAAGCGTTGCAAAGGCCTATTGTATCTATTAGGTTTATTATTTTTCTCCACTTTATGTACTGCTATTTATGTATTTTTAATCGCTAATTTGAAAGCCTAAACATATACAAAAACTCATCAAACTTGACCCAAAATTGTCCCCCAACTCAAATTTAAGTATTTTAATGGAATCCTACATGTCGAACTTTAAGGATCTCCTCCTACAGATTTTGAGCTGTAGGAGGAGAGCTTCAAACTTGGTCACTATGCTCATAAGGCATTGGGGATTAAAAGTTATCAAAATCTTGAGGTTTCGAACAGGAAGTAAGCTGTGTTTTGATGTTAGTTTACTACATATTACTCCAAAATGCCGGTTTAAAACTGTGATTGATGATATTCAACATCATGATACTGAATCTTTCTCTCACCACTGGCTGCTGGCTGGGGCATGTGGGCGAGTTGCTGAAAATGGTCTTTACTGTGTCATTTGAAAAAATCAAAAGAAAAAGGTCTTTGGGACTGTGGGGGGAAGTGTTTCGAGCTGGACTCCTGGTGTTCTCTGAGGCTGGAACCTGCTTACAGCTGGGGCTGTCCCAGCATCCTCCTCTGTTTTCCAATGCTGAGTCTTTGCTTGGCTCTGCTGCCTGAGCCAGCGGAGATGTCGACCAGGTGGGAGTGCCCCGCCGTTGCTGTCCCATCCTCTGGGCGGATCTCAGACTTGTCAGAGGCTCCTTTCTTGCTGCATTTTGCTGAACTCACACATGCATCATCCGATTTGCACCAAACTACATATGAATGACCTTTGTTAACCTCTAAGGTGCCCAATAAGATTATATTGGAGTGTAGCTCCGGTGCGCCCCCTAGATAACAGCTATAGCTCCCTGTGACATCAACCCGATCTGCACCATATGTTTTGTGCATCATCGGGGAGGCATTGGGGATTAAAAGTTTTTAAAATCTTGAGTTTTTGAGTATATTAAAGGGGAGGGACCAGGTCTCAAAGTTGGCGTAGTCTCCATGAATTTTCACATAAAAAGTTCAGTTTGCACCAAGGTTGTTATGAGTCATCCATGTTGGATGCCTGACGATCCTATGTGGTCATATGCTTACGTCATATAAGCCCCGCTCCCCTCAGAACAGGAAGTCAGTTTTTTGCGTGGAGAGCTACATCTCTGGCCCACTTCACCTAATCAATATGGTCTTGAGGGAAAAGACACATAACATGTTGGTCTAACTTCCTTCAAAGCACCAACAGTTTTCAGTGGGCGACATGGCCGTGACAGCGTGGCCAAGTCAGACTTCACGCCGTTGCCATACGTTTGGCTCTAAATTCCACAGTTTTGAGCCCAGATGCACCAAACTCAGATCAATCCTAATCCAGCCATCAACAGATGTACCATGCAATATTTGATGGACGTTCACAATGCCTCCACAGCACCCCAAAAAAAACGATCTGCACCATATTTTTCATGCATCATCGGGGAGAAGTGCTTGAGACATTGGTGTGGTACATTGTCGACATCACTGAAAGCCCTGTCCACCCAATCCCTCCTGATTGATGAGTGTGAGAAAACCACGAGATCATTGAATACGGCGTGAGGGTGGTGGTGCTCGTGCTTCGGTTGTCGCAAGGCCTGATCAGCACTGACCTGCGAGGGCCGCCCATCGCTGCTTGCAACTGTAATATTTTATTTTTAATTATATTAATCCCAGAAATGTGTTAAGTTAGGTGGTTATTAGATGAATAAAGAAAAAAATGATACAAAAATACATTGTATCACATATTTTCAACTGTTTTGGTCATATCTATCTATCTATCTATCTATCTATCTATCTAGCTTAAAACTATGGTATGGACCTACTTTTAGTACTGTGTGACATGTGTTTGGCCTCCAGCAAAGAAGGAGTAAACTACAAAGCTTAGAACACACCAGTGTTAAAGCTTTTGCATAGCAGCTGATTGTGGCAAATACAATCATATTCTTTCCCATTACTGATAATGCCCCTGGCAGTAATCACTAGAACATTCACTTTAGAAATAAACTGGTTACCAATATCGGCAGTATATTTTTTCAACAATAGAGTAGTAAAACAAACGTTTTGCAAGTAAATATAGCAAGAGTACCTACATTTGTTTTTGAGACTCTTTTTAAGTTTTAACACTGATGGAGAAACAGTCATATAAAAATAACATAAATGTTTCACAATAAATAGAAATATGTTTCTGCTCCCGACACTGCAAACTGCACATCCGCATTCGCACAAAAAAACTTTATCTTCGCTGTTGCACTAATTGTTCAAGTGTTTTTCATTCAAAGCAGAATTGAAAGCAACCAAAAAATTTCACTAGACAGCTTCTGTGAAGGGAAATCAGTGTGTGTGTGTGTTGGGGTGGTGGGGGGAATGCTAGATGAAAAGGTCAATAAGCAGCACTGGAAACTTAATATGAAGTAGACATATGAATTCCATCACATGGATTAGTACCGCAGGCAAAGTGCAGGACAGACTGACTCTGCCAAATCAATTCATAATATCCAATGTCTTTTGAGTTAGACACTCGAGTACTAAGGGGACCTTCCACTAAATGCCACTAGGACTTTTAAAACTATTCTATTCAACTATTTTATCTCTTGTAATTGCTCATATTTTCCCTTCAGATGTCTTATACATGTGAGTTTTATTCAATCTGACACTTAACTAAGATTTCATTCTTTAGTGCTTAGGTTTTTCAACATTTTGTCAAAAAAAGAATGTAATTATTTTATACTTAACATTTTTCTTATTCTAATTGTTCAAACAAAAACAACTAATGATCAGGAGATATTGATGAGATTCTTATCGTTGCTTGCAAACTGAAACTGTTGCTCTGCTTTTTTTATCTGAACAAAAGGAATTATAACAGTCAATACAAGAAGTTTTACTCTTAGCTGATTATAACATTATCAGATGTGGGTAATAAATGTCTTGGATGAAAGACAAAACAAATAACTGACCAGACTATACCGACTTGATCTGCTTAAAATTGAATGTGAGCGAGGAATAGGAAGGTTAATTGTACAATAAAGAATATGACTTTGGGGACAAAGTTCTTATGACCAAAGCTGTTGTGCTTTTGCAGAGCACCCAACCACTGATCCACTGTTCCAACATCAATTAGCCATACCGTTGTTAAATGAGCCTTTAGCCAGAATGTCATTTTGAGAGCAATATAGTGGAAATATCTTGTGCCATACATACAATGAAGTGAAAGAGGGACACATATAGACGGGTACCCCCCCGCGCTCACCAATTACTTTTGCTGCATGATAAATCACAGTGATAAGAAAAATAAATTAGTGGAACAAATTATTAAATTTATCATAATAGCTTTTGCTCTTTATCTACTATATTTGCTTACTTTGTTATAATAAGAACACAAATGACATTTTCAAGCAATTATGTGATTTAGTGTTGGCATCTTTGCTGTCTGTCTGGTTCATCAAGCAGTCCTGCCACCCTCAACAAGCTGTGGTAGAGTCAGAGATGTCACACTTGTCCACATAAACCCACAATTTTCAATGATAGTGGACTTATGGATTTATTTTTCAGTGGGGCCTCTGACATGATAAGTTAAGTGGCGCATGAGGTGACAAAAATGCAACATGTACTAGCTTAGCAGCAGCTAATTCTTCTGTGATGCATACAACCTTATATTACCGGATTTTAAATCAAATATATAAGAGAGCATTCTTTAGAAATAATTTTTTAAATAAAGGGTTATCGACCAGGTTTTTGGTAGCTAGCAAAGATGGCCATGACTAGATGGCTGCGTGCTATCCCACAGGACATAGATGTAATGTGTGGAATTGCAGGATTTTTATTGAATGAATTGAGCTTGAGGCTGTAGTATTTGTGCCAAATGGATGTCTACTTAGAGTGTGCTGGGCATACAATGATTTTAGATGTTTAATTATTTAAACAAACATCAAAAGGATTTATTTATATAAGTCTCTATTATTTTAATACATTAATTATTGATCCAAAACACTGCAGCAAGAGTTCTGTGAAACCTAAAAAGAGAGATCATATCTTCACTATTTTAGTTTCAAATTCAGAATAGATTTTAAGATTCTTCGTTTGACATATAAAGCCCTCACTCATCAAGCTCCATCATACATTAGAGATCTGATTACTCCTATCAGAGTTCTTTGCTCTCAGACTGCAGGTTTACTGGTGGTTCCTAGAGTCTCTGAAAGCAGAATAGGAGGCAGATCTTTTAGTTTTCAGACTCCTCTCCTATTGAACCAGCTTCCAGCTTTAGTCAGTTAGGCAGACACCCTGTCTAGTTTCAAAGCTAGGCTTAAAACCTTCCTGTTTGATAAAGCTTATAGTTAAGAAGAGGTAGAGAAGAAAGATTAATCCAGTTGGGGGAGGAACTCAGTCTAGACAGACGGTTCTCCTTTGCTTTTCCTTCTTCATGTCTCACTCTACAGGGTTAGGTTATTTAAGTTATTTCTATAGTTATCCTGCTATAGGCTTAGACTGCTGGAGGACAATCTGACCACTTCTCACTCTGCTACTTTCTTCCTTTGTCATATCTGCTTTAGTTACCGTTATTTCAACCTTGTTAACCTTTTGTTTTCTCTTAGTGCTCTTCTCTCCATAGTGGCTACACCTGGTCTGGCATTCTGTTAGCTGAGACAGCTTCTTGGAGGAGAACATGGGCTGAGATGCTGCCAGCGACACTTTTTTTTTCAGTATCCTCTTCGTCTATTTTAGTTTTCTGTGTCTTCAAACTCCCAGGCTGTAGTGGCAGATGGCTGCTTGTACTGAACAAGGTCTGCTGGAGGTTTAAATGTGACATCCCTGAAAAAGAGAAATTGAGAATCTGAGAATCGAGGTAAGTATTGGGATAATCAACAAAACTAATAAATTATAAAAAAATCCCTGTTGATGTCTGTTTACAGAATATTTTTCTCCATATTTCTTTTAAATGTAACAAAAATAGTGTTATCTAAACAGATACTCCTTTGTTTTACTATGGTTTGAGCGATGACTGCCATATTTCCAATTAGAAAGACTAAGAAAAATAATTGTACATCTTAATCTTTCAAGGATGTAAATAACCTTAGACAATTTCGCTTTATACACGCAAATATTGACAATACACAGTTTTCTCATGTTTGGGTCGTAATGTATCTTTATCCTAATTTCCATTAAGGGAGGATTTGGCTGCTTGGACGACAAATACTTCATCCCAGAAAACTCCTTACTTTAAAGACTAATGTCGTTATCCCTGAGATTAAACAGACCAGTGACAATATGGGAAAGTATTCTGGCACCTCCTTTGTTGCTTCATTCTTGTTGGTAAAGAATGAACCAAAAGTGTTAGCAAGATATAGTATGTAGAACATTGGTAAATGTCAACCTATGCTGCGTTCAAAGCACTGTGCCTCTGTCTCTCTTCCTTTCTTTTTGCGGTTTATGTATCTCCCATTTGAACAAAGCTACGGCTATCATGCAGTGACATCGGCCTCACACTGAACTCAAACGGATGGTTCAAAAAGGCTATTAAACGCCCGTGACAGCTTGGGTGCATATGATTAGACAATCCTTCTGAGCTTTAAACCTTCCCAGCAACCCACAAGTATTCCCCAAACTTATCAAATGAAAAACAAGTTAAAATGAACTATGTATCAATGACAACTGAGAAATGAAATGATCAAATATGAATTGACAAGAGAGAAAGCAAACAATGGGTTACTAAACAGGCAGAGTAACAGACAGAGGTCTTTTATCAGCTACTGGCCTCTGTAAATAAAATGGGCCTTGAGAGATTTAAAGTGTTAAGGCTGGAAGTTAAAGTAGTCAAGACCAGATGTACAGCAAAGTGAGAATGTGATGCCTCCACATGGAAACAACACAGTAAGGATAAGAGGGTGTAAATAACAGACTCTCCCAAGGGATGTGCACCACATTCCACACAGTTTAACTCATTTGGGGGTTTGATTTGTCTAAATGTTATCTGACATTTAGTTTATTTAGATCCGACACTTACCAGGAAAATTAACTTTAAGAATTTACCAGCCAAACAATGTTAGTACCTTCATTATCCACCATTATTCAAAGATATAATGCTGCTTTTATCCCTCCCATTGTGTCCTACCAGACCACCCAGACTATCAGCGTGTGACGTGAGTGAGTGAATGCGTGTGTCGCGAATCTGGCTCGTATTACAGCTTAGATCACAGTCCAGTGAATATCCGCGCACCCTGCTTTCAAGTGCATGTTGAGTGGCAAAAGGACGGTGACTTGCTGTTTTAGATCCACAATGTTACACATTGTCCCTGTCACAAGCACAGAATGACGTGTCATGTTGTACATGGAAGGGTGTGTGTTCAAGCAAATTATTTTGGTTAAATTTCCTACTTTGTCCAAAAACTAATATCTTTAGCTGGCAGGTGCCTAAATTATCTGCTCAATCAACTGTTCAGTAGATTATACTATTGATAAGACCATTGATTTCATTTTACGCAAGCTTACTATGACCAAGTTTCCAATTCTACAATAACCGCTGAGACATATCAATATTTCATTGACAAAGGACAGGACCTTAGACCCAATAAAAATGACAGACTAAAACAATGGGAGCATAGGAAATGGGAGAGTAACATTGTTATTCTGTGCTTGTGTTTCTGATGCATCTAGTATCCATTCAACTCTACCAAAGAGATCTATTCCGTGAGCTCTCAACTACCAGTAGCAGGGATCTTTGTAGGACTGAAGAGGCATCAAACAATAGACTTGTTTCTGCTGTCAGTTGCTCCAAATTTGAAATTAGAAAACGGCACACTTAATCTTTTAGAGCCATAACACCTCTTTAGCAGGGTTGCTCATAACACAGGGATGATGCAGCACTGACACAATATCTCGAAGGCAGATGAGTAATAGACATTTATTTGATGAGTGCATATGGACTGCATTTAGAATACGGTTAGAAGATCTCTTGATACATGTCATTTGTTAGTAATTAGCAAAAAACTACATCTGATAATATGAAATTAACTTACAAATCTCAGAAAATTGTTTTTGCACTGTAATACCAGCATATATAAATTTGTCTAGAACAGGTTTCCAAACTTCAGTGATTTATTAAGAGCAAATAAAGCTCACAATGTGGTGGGGATTATACAACATAAAAGCAGAGCAGAAAAATTGGTTGATTCCCTGAGCAGACCGCTGCAGATTCACAACCATGTTTGTTATTTCATTGTCTTAAGTTTGAATGGTCAGTAGATTAACGCCAACAGATAATATGTGGTATCCGACTAGAAGGAGAAATCGCCCCCTGGAACCTTGTTCTCTTGGTTGAAACAAGTTACACTGGTCCAGAATAATGTCCTGGAGCAGGTACACGCTTGATTTTCTACATGTGAAATAGATAAAGTGTAAAGAACTTTAACAGTTTCCTAGGCTATAAAGTTATTTTATTTAAGATGCAGAAGATACTAGATTGGCCAAAAAAAAAACTATCATAAATTTAATTGGTTGTGGCTGTTTTGGTGATATCTTAATTTTTTTAATCAGATGTAGCAATCCGTTTTAGGTGAAAACATTTTGTTACTTTTTTAATTTTTCATCTTGAATCATAGCATGAAACATTGTTGTGTTTACTCAAGGTCATCACACCTTCAGAATACTTTTTAGGGTAAAGTGTATTGCTAACAAACTTCTATTGTGTAATATAGCACTAAAAATAGACATGATGTATTTTGCAGCTATACCATCTAGTCTAATCTCATAAAATAGAAATGGAAAACAGTGCCTGCTTTTGCAGTAATCAGATTCTCCATTTATCACCTCCAGAGTCATTTTGACATGCAAAACCTCTTTGAAGGGCCAGATGGTTCAGCCCTGACGTACATGAACCGTTAAATTTCAAAGGTTGAGATGGTGCCACGGGTGGCAAAGCTGCATCTGGCCCAGTACTAAGATGCCTGTGTGGTATGTAGACCACAGCCATTCCTGATGGCATCATTCAGCACCGGGGGGCTGTGATGCCCAATGACGACTGAAAGGCTGAACTGCAAAACTATCTGATGCCCTTAAAACATTAGAGGAGAAGAGGATTAGCACTTAAAAAAACAGCTATATAATCTCATTTTGCTTGATTTTATGGAAACTATATGTGTGTCGTTATGACATTGTGCATACATATCTATCAGAATCAGACACATTAAATCACCCTGGTACCTGGAATAATTTAAACTGTCTGTAGAGCCATGCTGGCCTTACATTTTTTAAAGGTAAACTTGATGTTTTTGTCAGGACATCATTTCAAAGACCTCTATTGTAATGGTTTGGCAACATAATTCTCATTGGCAGAGACCTCCAAGCTTGGCACATACAACCCCAACTATATCTGCATGGCCAGATCTAAAAGGGGAGAAATTATGTTTGTTTTTGATGCAGGTGAACTGATTTTAGTGTACCCATTATTGTGCACCTGTATGCCAACGAACCGTTTGCTCGGCACATTAAACAGACTACAAGAACTCTCGCTTGGGGAGCAGGCTGCTCAACAGACAACTGCTTGTTGTCACACAGAGGTAATGTAGGCCAGGATATGTAGGCTAGTGAGTAACAAAAGGAGAGCACTCAACACCACCCTCTAAAAACTGTTCATAAATACTGCAGAGTGACGCTTTGTCTTTCTGCAGCACTGAACCCAACCTCACTTACAAGACAGCTGTGCTTTGGTGATGTGCTTTCCGGCCAAACACAAAGGATACAGGCTGACAGCACCCATACATTCTGATGTATTGTTGTTAATGTTTAAATGCTTTTAGTGCTGTGCCAGTACAAAGGGGAGTAATGTACTTCCCCACAAGCATGAGTGGTAGAAATGGAAAAATAAGGTGTGTGAAACTTTTGGAGTTAGAAAGTGACTAATCGGACTTCACAGCTCAACAAATCTGACATTTTTATGTGTGGAGCTTTCAGCCTTTTTACATTTGTTATGTATCTAGTTTGCACAGCTGACAGCATAAAGCTGTGTGTATACATTAAGACTGTGCAGCTGTAGTGATGGGTCACTAAGCTGTTTAAGGTCACAACAGATTCAAATAGAGGAAGTGAATCACACACCAGACACACTTGACTAAAAAGGTAAACCTATCAGGAGTGAAAATTATCCAGTTAGAAGAGGCATAACTTGAAATTCTAAAAAAAGTTTCTCGTCTTGGCAACCAAACATTTAAGAGGTATCAACATGAAGCTTGACACTTGTTTACTTAGTAAATTCAAACCTGTCTGGCTTACAACCTGATATACCTACTTACTTGGATGAAAAGTACCTCATAAAAATGTGCATTTGCATAAAACCTTTGAGTTAACAGATGAATGTGCAGGAAAAGGCACAGGCCACTTTGTTGAGATTAGAAGAGTTTAATTATCACATTAATCAGAATTACATATGTTGGTGTCAGCTGCGTGCAATGGGAGCATGCAGGAGGTATTATGAGAAAAGAGGTGAAAAGAGAAGCACAGCAAGGAAGGAAGTGTTGGGTAGATACAAAGAGAGAAAAGGAAAAAAGAGATGCATTCATTCGACACCTCATTGCCTCATAAGGTGCTCTCTCACCTCCCTCTGCTGATAATAACTATCTTTGCACACCGTGAGCCGTGGGAGAAAGGGAAAGCTCCCTTTGCTCCTGCTTGCTACCTCCTAGGAGGGCTTGATGCTGCAGATGTACCTGAGCAGCTCTGTTGGACTGAACTCTTCTCCTCTCAGTGTGGTGGCTGAAAGGATGTCTACTGTGACAGCTGGTGGTCTGTTTTGATGAAGAGGATAGGGAGTTAGATAAACTACCTCCTGATGTAGGCTTTAGAAGACACAGTTGATGCGGGCACCCATGCAAAAGGCCTGAACTCGACTCGAGAAAGGGGGAAGAGATAAAAGGGGATGAGATGTGTGACAAGATCATGAAGACCATATGTTGTCTTGCTTTCTGGTGTAATCCCTGCCTTTCCTGGTGTAACATCTGATCCTTCACTGTGCCACAACTATAGAGGACATTTCAAACCTGCCATGTAAGCAAATTGGAGAATTAGGGCACACTAGGGTGCTTTAGAAATCCTAATTCTTGTTGTTTGTTTCTTTGCTGTTTTTTTTTAAGCACAGTTACAGGCACATATGAAAGACATAACATTGAAAGGGGTTTAAGCGACTTTGGTCCTTCAGCAAAGCTAGAAAAAACCCTTTAGCCAACAGGGCTAGCGACCAATGTTGTGATTACTGAAAATTAATCATACATTTGATGTGTTTTTCTTTTGTTGAAGAAAAATGAACAAAATGGTCTTACTGCTAACCTGGACTAAACCAGCATTTTGTGCCTAAGAACTCCAATTTTCCCTCCCTGGCACTCAATGCTGTGCCACTCATTATTTGTTGTTTCCTGCAGACAGACCTTTTTCTTGGAACTTGTAGTGTTCACCTTCTCCCTTTGTCAGTGTTCCCTGCTTATGCAAAATCTTTTTTTACTAATTATAATTTTAAGTCTCATCTTATGCTGAGTATGATTTTGACTTATTTAAATGTGAAGTCCACTCATTCAGTTATATTGTGCTTGTCTAAAATTGGGCCAAGAAGTAACAACTTTGGGAGGTGAAACTCCCTCTCCCAACAACACTCACCAGCTAATTCAGAGCAATTCCAGGGCATTCACAAACAAAAAGGGACATGTGGGTTGTCCTCTTAGAGAGATGTGATTAGAAAAGCCTCAAAGGTAACCACTTGAGGACATCATAACAAAATGACTGATTCCACACTGAGCTCATCTTCCATCTTCCATGTGGCTGTGGGATTGCTGAGGGAAATCCTGATCACTCAGCATCTCTGCGATAAACATTTATTGAACACAGGTGAATAAGCCATATTATTAAATTATTGGTCAGGTCTTTCTTTACATTGACAGAGAGGAGGGACTCCCCCATTACCACAGGAATGGCAGCAATCCATTTGTGTATCTCCCTTTACATCCTACCCTCACTTGACTGTAGGAGGGTAACCCCTTTACTGCAAACTGAAGGTCATGGCCAAAGAGATCATACCAAAAGCTTTTAAAAGAGATACTCTTATGAAATCACATTCAGATCATGCTGTTGAAGACCACAAACAGGATCCGTGACAAGGGGTAGTAGCTCAAAGACTGCAAGGTTTGCACAAGGAACAAGCCCAAGTTTGAGTCAATAATGCAATACACACCTACATACAAAGAATAGATCAACCTGTACACTAACCCACTTTTTTTATGTTGTGCTAGCCAGACCATCCATAAAATACAGACAGAAAAAAATCTTCTGAAGAGCCACAAAGTAAGTCTAAAGTATTATTCATTATTCTCTGTCTATTCTCCTTTCAACCTGAAACACGTTTAATAACTTTCCTTTCCTCTGTCAACCCTCCCTGTTCTTCTTTGTGTCTACTACTCATACATCTCTTAAACTGTAACTTCCCATGCATCAGAATTGCATTAGTTTTCCAAAATTAGAGTCACATTTTGTCTCTTATCCAAACATAGGTATCTGGTGGGGTTCACATTTAGTTCTCAGTCAAAAATTGCAAGCTGCTAGTCATTGTCTTATCATAGGTGTTGATGAGAAAATGACTGTAACCTCTATTCCCTTTTGCATACGCTGCAGAATCTCAACATCCCCTTCAATCCCGCCTCCATTAACCTGACAGAGCCGTAATAACACGAATTGTTGGGACTTTCCAAATGCAAAATGGAGGGAAATCAGGAGTCAGCTCACATCCCACGTCACTCTTAGTATAATACAAAACAAGAATGGAGAGAGTTGATGTTGTGAATAACAACATGTGGTTTTATGGTTTGAGTTCACTTTCAGTAAGAGGCCAGAATATATTATTTTGGAGATTTTTTAATATTGACCTGCCATGATTAGCTAAGGGCATAATCTACAACATGCTCGTAAAGGGTAGAGTTAAACCTCTGCTCATGTGTTCTTACTCTCACTTCAATCCAGTCTTTATGGCTTTATATAATAGCCTGTGAGGACTTCAGAGGGCTAAGCAAGATGCAATGGTCATGGGACAGGAACTGGGTCATAAATTTTAGAAAACTAAACATATATGTATATACTGTAGAGTCGTTGAGAATGAAACCAAACACTTACAAAAATAATAGCACGTTTACTGATAAAAAGTGCACAAGAAGAAAGTGCGATCATCAGACAGGACCAGAAAAGCAGCAGCTAAAGGAACAGAAGCAAATGACATGAAAAGTAAAAATAAAAAAAATTAAAAAAGGTATAGCTCTCTGACTTTGAAACCTACTAGAAAGGTCAGTGAGTGACACTGTCAATGAGTCAATGAGTGACCTCAACTGTACTTGTATCAGGTGGACAGTAAATACAGTGAAGTTGGGGATGAGTCAGAACAGGGAAATGTAGTAAAAAAACAAAAACCTAATTATCAAATAAACAAACAGAAAAATAAAACAAGACATTGGATCAATATATTAAGAAAATGCTAAAAACTAACCCCTAAATTTTTTTATCTAAACTCAGAATACACGTTACCCCAACAAAATTAACCACAACACAAAACTAAGTAAGAACCAATACCTCAAGTACCCATGGATCATGACACAGTCATGTGGAAATGACTCCAACATAATGGATGTAGTTTTCCCAAAACACAAAAGTCTCATCATTTGACATAAACTATTCTTGTTTTAAAAGTTTATTTATAGTTTATTTTCAATTCAATGTTCTTGCCTCCACACAAACTCTTTAACAAGAAGATTAAAAGATTTGTAACTTGAAAATTTGGAATCATCCCACAGCATCCCCAATTCATATGACATTTGATCTTTCTCATGGTTCAAATTTAAAACAAGTGTTCATCATCAGACAAGTTGCTGACATAGTAGAGGATCTTTTCATTAGAAAAATGTCAATGGAAAATCCAATTGAAAATGACAGCCAATCAAAAACGACTGGTGGTGAAAAATAACTGGCTGTCAATGCGGAAATAAAATTTACGCGTTGACGTATATCACTAATGTCCCCACCCACCCGACCCGCATATTGTTGTTTAGGAAGCGAAACAGGACGGACAAGACGCATAATTCACCATTGAAGAGAGGTTCTCCCCATATGGCAGCGAAAATTGAAGCTGGCAAGGGAAAAACCGTGTTCGAAGTTGCTGAGAAAAAAAGAAAGATGGCTGCAAAGATGAATAAAACACGAGTTTGTCTCGGAGATAACGGCTTTGTGCGGTGGCGGGCATTGAAAGCCCAAAACTTATTCAAAACCGATCAACCTGTCGCGGAGTTTCTGCTAGACAGGTAATGTGCTTATTATACCTGCTCATTTGAAGGATTTGTGTTGATTTGACACAAGTGTTGTAATCGCTACGCAGGGTCCGTCAGAAAACACTAGCTGTGCAGCCTTTATGTGGAATTACTACCCAATGCCGTGATTATTTATCACTGATAATAATTAATTACTGTCAAATGTTCTTATACAATCGTTTTCCTAAATAAGTAACCTTTTGGTAGTTAATTCATTGCTGTAAAACTAATCAATTCTGTAATAAGTCCGATGCGGCGCCAGAGGCTGTGGTCCCGAAGATGTAAAAAGAGTGCTGAGGACGTGAGGGCTCCCGATATCGGGGTTAGTTACTGGAGATGAGGTGGCGAATGCGCAGTGTTGCGAAAATGAGAATGAGCTGAAGATCCTCTCCTATACCTTTAAGTTTTCTTTTCAAATGAGACCTGGCTGTCACTCACTCATTAAATGTACACAAAATTGAAAATGCATCCCAATTCTTTTTTGTTTTACATTTTTGAAACATAGAAAACAAAATCAAAGTAACACATTTTTACCTTTTTAAAAATAAACATCTATTTTCATCAATTTCCTGTTATAAATGATTACAAGACCAAAATGATTTTGTGTGTATGTGTGTTTTTTTGAATGGAACAGCTTTTAAAGAACTTTCTCAAGGAAATATATATCTATAATTAATGTTTATTGTTACTTAGTACAATTTAAATTCATATTTATTTTATGGTTTGCTTTGAAAGACTGGTAGCTCTATATCTTACATTTGGAGTTAAATTTTAAAATTTTAGCTTCTCTACTTCTGGCTCTAACATTATATTTTTTTGGACAATTTTTATTTTTTTTTGCTGGTAATTATTTAGTGTGGACCATTGGTAATGATATGTAAGCATAGCAACAATATGGTTTACAACCAGAAGGAGCTGATTAACAACATAAAAGCTGAAATAATACCTCAATACCTCAAGATAGGGAAAAATTCAAATTATCTCTTCCATCCATTATACAGGGCACCATGAGATTACTATCTAACAAGTTAGATGAACTTCAAGCCCTAACTAGGACTCAGATAGAGTATCGGGAGTGCAGTATTATATGTTTTACTGAGACTTGGCTTTAGGATCATATCCCTGATTCCAATGTTTCTCTGTCAGGCTTTCTGACTATACGGGCTGACATTAAGTTGGGGTGGGAAAATAAAATGGGTGGGCAATGCTTGTTAATAATAGAGCAACAGCTACATGGAGAGGAAAGCAATGCCAAGACTAAGTGTTTGACTGACTATATAAACTTCTGTTTGGACAAAACCATGTCTTCCAAAATAGTGATTTGCTTCCCTAAGAACGAACCCTAGATCAGCAATGACTTAACAGACCTTCTAAACAAACAAAAAGAGCTGTTATGAAACAGGACAGAAATTTTTAATGAATATACAGAAACAAAGGCTTTAACAAAAATGAGGATAATGTTGGTGGAAAATTAACTAAGCGTATTCTTCATAAGGTTCAGTTCTGGAAGAAGCTAAGCATCCTCCTGTTTTGCCCGTAACACATTTGATGGTTTATCTTCCACCTCTGTCATGGATTCTTGTGGTTGTACAAGTTGTTCTTCCACCAAATCTATGTGATATGCTGCTACAACCCTCCATATTTATGGATCCAAAAACCAAGTAAAGAGGTATTGGGAAACTGAACTGATGCAAGACCACAGGTCCATATGATGTCAGTACAACCTGTGCAGAACAGCTACTACTACCTAAAAACTCACCCATCAGTCCTCCACAACTGTAGTCTTGTTGCCTTGACAGGCCACATTATGAAAATCCCAGAGAAAGACCCACTGCAGTGTGCACTTTGCAGGACCCAATGCAATATTTTGGAGACGGGCATGCAAGTATTCAACTGCTATAACGTGCCAAGTGTAATCTGGATAAAGTAGTCAGTACTGTGAGGATGATGTGCTTTAATTTTGCCACTGTTTTTTAACACATTCCACCCTACTTTAGCTTTTCAGATTCCAGAATACACAATCAGGGGACTCAAAAATTGTCTGGATCATTGAGTATCTGACAAACCGACCAAAGAATATTAAACTAAATGATTGTCTAACCACCTGATCAGCAGTACCACAGGGGACTATTGTTATACCATTTTACTCTTTACACCCTATACATAAATGAATCTGTGGTTGACTGCTTTAGAGATGAACTGGAAGTTGAGAGCGTGTGGACAAAACAAAAAATATTATTGTAGATAAAGAAACAAGGTCAGGTCAATCACTATTTGCAGGTGAGTGGTGGTAGTGCCAGAGGAGTATAAAGATCTCCTTTCCGCTGGACAACATATTAAATTGAAAATGCAACACTAAAGCTGTCAACAAGAAGGGACAAAGCAGACTGTTCTTTTTGAGGAAGCTTTGGTCCATCAAGGTTTGCAGCAAAATGCTACATTTCTTATATAAGTCTTTTGAAGAGGGTGTAATCTCTTTTGACATCAAATTTTGGGGCTGCAGCATCAGAGCCAGGGAGTTTAAAAGGCTCAACAGCCTAATAAAGAAAGCTGCGTCTGTTTTGGGGATGGGTATGAAAGAACTGAAGATTTTGGTGCAATGAAGAACAGTTTTCTTTAGAAATGAAGAAAATTATTGATAACCCTGACCATCTCTTCTTGAGGATATAAAGCCACAGATTGTTTTCAGTAAAAGGCTGCTTAAAATTCGCTGTAACAGAGATCGTAAAAGGCAATACTCTTCTTTCCAAATTCACAAGTATCTACAACTCAATGATTAAGTTTAAATATTAGGAGTTACAGCAACATTTACTTTCCTTTTGGGATTAGTAAAGCATTTCAATTTGAATTTAAATTTGCACTCTAGGATGTTGGATCTTGTGACTTCCTTAACCATAGTTAGGTTCCATCGGAATGTTGCTGGTCAGGAATGTATATAGAAACACGAGAAATTCTTTTTTATTCCCTTTCTCCAGCTTCACTCTAAAAAAAAAGCACATGGCTTAAACTAAGCATTGACACAATGCGATGGTCAAATGGGAGCCTGTGACTGAAGGACACTTCTTTTCATCGTCTATTTCGCTGGTGCTGGGATTTCATAGACCAACACCTGGCAACTTCAGAGAAACAGTTATATTTGTAATATGGCTTAAATTGGACAAAATCCAACATACTGTTGGGAAAACAGATCGTAGGCAGCTTTTTATAACTGTATTTACACTCCTTAGTCATCTTTCTGTGTTGTAATTTTGCAATCTATTGTTTTTTGAGTGCAACAAGATTAGAATAGAATATAAATATCCTTTATTTTCCCAAGACAAGGAAATTATTTTATAACAACAGAAGTCACTGGAAAATATACAATATAAAAAAAGAGAACAAAAGAATGAAAAACAAAAAACTACTCAAAGGAAAAAAATATGAACATAAATACTGTGCAGTTTTGATGTGCAAATAACCAGCAGGGATCTAAACACTTAGGTGGTTTGCTAGGAGCAGTGTAGGAGAAAGGATCTGCAATAACGTTCCTTTGTACATTTAAGTTGCAGCACTTTGTCACTGTAGCAGCTCCTCACATCAACAATGATGTGATTTTAGACAAAGTCCTTCTCTCCCAGCTTCTCCACTGTGTCCAGGGAGCATGCTAATATGGAGCTGGCCTTCTTAATGAGCTTTTCCAACTGCTCGAGAAGCTGCTGCTTCAACAATACCACACCTTATTAGATGGTTGATGTCACAGCATAGTCAAAGAAGATCTTCAGGAGTGTCCCCTCCACTTCAAAAAACCTTGGCTTCATCAGCAGATAGGGTATGCTCTTCCCTTTTCTATAAAGAACATTAGTGTTGTGAGTTCATTACTGTTTGTTATTCGGGTTAACACAGAGGTAGCTATTAGAGTCCACTATCTTGTCCACTCACTAGAGGTTCAGAGCTTGAATGTGGATGATGGTATCATCCTCCCCAATACCAGGCTTGTAAGCAAACTGCAGTGGATACAATGAAGTCCTCACCAGTAGACAACACTTAAGACCTTTAGGAGTAACAGCCTCTTAAAGGTCTTCAATAGATGCGTTGTCAAGACTACCAGCTTGTAGCTGCTGAGTTCCTGTTTGTTTATTCTTTGGCACAAGTACATCTGTTTGTTCTTAACAACAGAGCTTATCTATCTGTCAAGACAGAGCCCTTAGACAAGTATGACCCCCAAGTTTCTGGCATAGGATTTGACAAACGGGGTGAGGTGAGATGGTTTGCTTTCAACGGTGCTTATACATTTGGAAGGACCAAAGATCATGACTTCTGTTTTGTCACTGTTTAACTGGATATAGTTATTTGACATCTATACTTTAATATCTGCAAGACAGTCCAGGAGAGACTGTACAGAGTTAGAGGATTTTAGTGGGAGGTACAATTGTGAGTCATCTGCATAAAAGTGAAAAGAGATATTATATTTCTGAATCAAGTTGCCAAGGGGGAGCATATACAGGCAGAAGAGCTAAGGGCCTAGGATGGACCCCTGAGGGACCCCACTGGACACCGAGGCAGTGGATGAGGAGAAGTGATCGATGGACAGAGAAAATTGTAAGTTGTAATTGTAATTGAAAATTAAGATAGGAACTAGACCAGTTCAGGGCTGCCCCCTTAATTCCTACCCGAGGTTCAAGGAGTGTAAGAAGAATGCTGTGATCTACCTTGTCAAAAGCAGCACTGAGACAGTTTTAACTTCTGTTAGGGTTTTTGTACATTATGAAACACTGTGGCCATACTATCATGTTAGGTAAGTAAACTTGTGGGGGAAAGTGAAATAAGTTGTTTTCGCACCAGAAGCCGTTCAAACTGACTGAGATGTTTGGACCTATTCAGACGTACATGAACCATGTGACCACCTATCTGCGAGTTCAAAGGGTTAAAAAATACTTGGCCCCCCCACATTTGAAATCAAAATTTTGTCCATGGTGAGATGGTCTTTTTTTCATGTCCGTTCAGCCTTCCAACAGGCCTGTCTCAAAGTTAAGGTTTCTCCATCTAACCGGTATTTTGATTTAAGTTTGGGGCAACTATATTTGATGGGGGCTATAGAATCAAGTATGCATGAACAGGAGTAGTTAAATAAGTCAGCTAATTCATCTGAACTAGAGATCTGGGATGCAGCTGAAATATCAAAAGCTACACCATTATTATAAAAAACAGTCAGAAAACTGCTCTACAGTACGTGGGGTAATGTGGCGAGAATAGCGACCTGGGGTTTTGGCAGATTGTGGTAAAATGGAGACATTTAACTCAAATACAACAGGTTTATGATCCGAGAAAGTAGCATCATCGATTATTATGTTATCAGCAGAGAGATAAAATAGGATCCAGAACATGACCCTGTATGTGTGTACTCTGTATGTGTGTGGCCTTCTTTATGTGTTGTCTCAAACCAAAGGCTTCTAGAACACCACAAAACTCCTTAAGTAAGTGTTTGCCTGGACAACAAAAATGGATATTAAAGTCACCCAGTACTAACAGCCGATCCTTTGCCATCAATAGAGTTGAGAGAAGTTTAGAGAATTCCTTTATAAAGTCCTTATCAGATTTAGGAAGTTAATAAATCAAAGGGCAAGTCAGTGGAGATGTAGGAGAGTCCACTTTGACACATTGCAGTTCAAAAGAAGAATAGCCTCCAACAGAGAGTTTATGTATTTTAGGATGATTGCGAAAAACAAGAGTAACTCCACCGCCTCTTCCAGAAGATCTCGGGGTGCTAATAAATGAACAGTCCTTTGGACAGATCTCACCAAAAACAGATGACTCACCAGCTCCAGCGCAAATCCATGTCTCAGTGAGGAACAATAAATCCAGATCACGTTGTAAGAAAAAGTCATTTAAAATGAAGGTCTTATTTGACACGGATCTGGTATTAACCAAGGCCACCTTTATCATCAATGAGCCGCAGCCTGGCGGCGTCCAGAGTGTTCCAGCGAGCGGATGTTCTGGTGATTCATACCGCCACTTCCGATACGCACCCTAGGCGCAGCAGAGCAGGTGAGTGGTGGGCTCTGACACAGAGCGGCAGATAGGTTTACATGGCAGGTGTATCGCGGATATAAAAGAGTGCAGAGAAAGGTAGAGATCCTTACACGCTGGAAAGTTCATGACGAACTGACGTGACAATGAATGTGTAAGCCAACAAGTCATTCCTCTCCATTATAAAATATTAATGTGATAGGAACAGTCAGCTAAAGCTTCAAAACAGCAAAAAAAAGTTGTACTTTTATCAACTTAGCGTAGAAAACACTTCCGAAAATGCATCTTTCTATGGAAGTCAATGGGAGTGTCCAACTCTTTCTCTATGGCGCTGATTGTAACGTTAGCTTCTAATGGGTGACTGTGGAGACAGCCAGTCACACAAGAGATCCAAACAACAGAGAGCCTATCAAGTGCTGGTGGGTGGTCTAAACTCAGAGAAGTGGGCTCCAGCTTAAGCAGTTGCTTTCCCCCTGGTCCTACTGCTGACAATTTTACTGTTTTTGGACAGTAAAAAGTGGAGGGGACCAAATCGGACATATGGAAAAATGCAGGGGACATGTCCCATGTGTCCCCCACCCAAAATTACATCCGTGCATCTCACTGTCTTGTTGGAAATCTTTAAATTGTCCCTGGTAAATTGATTGATCTTTAATCTATTTGGTTTTGGCCATGGGCAGGACACCGTCTCAATGGGATAATGGTAGGTAACAGTATAGAAGATGCAGAGAGGAGTTCTAAACTACGACTCTGCTTAAAGGTCTGGACACTGATTTGTCAGTAATTTGGGGAATTAATAAATTGTACCATATTTCTAGAATGAAGAGTTGCTCTGACCAAAGTGGAATGGATGTTGTATCTCCGGATCAGACCAGGTTTTCCACAGAAAGTTTGCCAACATGCGACTGAACATCTCGTCATTTGTCCGATCAAGGGGACCAGAGAAAACTATAGAATCCGACATTGATGGCAATGGTGGCATCCATTTATGTTTGCCCTAATCTGGGACTATCTGGCCAATTGTGACATTTGCAATTCTCAAAATGTGGCTAGAACTTTGAAACCTGCAAAAGGTAGTTTCCCCAGGCCATCGACGCATGGGGAAGAAATTCAGATTGACTATACCGACATGATTGACCCTGTAAGAAGGCACAGGTACCTGCTTGTTGTTGTTGACAGGTACTCTGGGTGGGTGGAAGCAATCCCCACCACCAAAGATGCCAAATCCATCTGCAAAATGTTGATCAATCACTGGATTCCTAACCATGGTTTTCCAAAGAGAATACACTCGGATAATGGTACTCATTTTACAAGCAAATCATTACAATGGGTGGAGAAATCTTTGGGTCTTATACACAGCCATGGATGTGTGTACCATCCGGCCTCTCAAGGCCAGGTGGAAAGAATGAATAAAACATTGAAATCCAAATTGGCTAAAATCAAATTGAGCACGGGTATGAACTGGCTCGATTCCCTGCCAATTGCTCTGATGAGCATCAGAAGTTCTATTAATAGAACTACCGGGTTTACACCATTCGAGTTGGTAAGAGGTAAACCGTTTCCGGGCCCGGACACCACGCTTGCGCCGGTGTCTAAGGGGCCCCCTGGGGGTGGGGCCGCTCAGCTGTATGAAGAACTAAAAGAAGTATGTGAAAGTTCCTCTTTCCAGGTGTTGAACAGGCGTGAAAAATAGGCGGAGGAGAAGTGCTTTACGCTGGACTTGCTTATGCATTTATTGAAGCAGAGAAAATTCTAAATCTAAAATATGTCAATAACACAGGAGAAATAAGTACAGAAATAATATTTGATCCATCATTATTGTCACTTATGCGGGACCAGGTTATAGGGATAATGGCTTTAGCAGTAATCCCAGACTTCCCTGCTCCCAGCAACGTGTCATCAGATAGTAGTCATTACCAAGCCAACTGTTGCCCCTTCAGTGCTACAGCCAGAGTTAGCACCGGTTATTTGTGTTTCCACTGACCAAACTTGTTCCAAACTGGTGCTTAGCTGGCCCCAACTCTTTCGGGGGCCAGAGGAAAGAACCGGTTCTAATAGTCAGTAAACAGGTAGAGCGGCAATTTTTTAACAACACTGGAGTTGCTTGTGCGACAAAAGAAACAAAATGGACCTGAAGTCAAAGCAGCAGTGGTCAGTGGAGGAGACAAACTTCCTGCTCGCAGTGTGGTCCTCCACCCAAGTGTAAAAAAAACTTTTGGGGGCTTCAAGGACCAAACCGGTATTCCAATATATCCAGCAAGAGATAGCTGCGGGAGGGTATGAGCGCAAATATTAACAAGTGTTGTTGTGGTCTTGTGGCGGTTGGATTTGGCGTAAAATCTACTGGGTAATGGTGACGTACGCATACGCATGGAGCGACGTAATGACGTGGCTTTCCAGCCAGCACCAGTGTGTGGAAAAACAAACGTTTCTTTGTAGGTTCGCACTTTAACCAGCCGCGAACCGGCTATAGCACCAGCACGAAACCAGCCCTTGGTGGAAAAGGGGTATGTCAGGTGTGAATTATCACTCTGCTTCGTTCAGAGTCTTACCTGTTGTGCTGGGACAAGCATGTAACTCCTTTAAAAAGGCATATTTCCCAAACCAAACCGGGCCAAACCAATTTAATTGGTTTTCTGTAAGAAGCATCAGTAGTACTTTGAGCTCTCCTTAAACATCCCGCCTCATCTTCTTACCCCTACTGTTCCCATCCTGCATATTTAGTTCCTTTCATCCACTGACATATCATATCTCTAATCTAATTATTTTTTTGCTACCTACTGCCTATGTCTGTAGGTAAAGATTTGGACAGAGATAATTGAAAAAATGGAAATAATATCATAAGGCATACTGGAACATATATTGTTGATCTTGTAGCACAAACATATGTATTAGTTTTGGATATGAATAACACAATATTAGCAGAAGGCAATTATTAACAAAACTGGTTATTCAGATATTGTGCCCTTATTACCGAATTAGGGCACATTTGATGATCAGAAAAATAATTGCCATGTACAGTAGTTCAGTCTTGGTTGTCTATGAACATCTTCCTGCTAAGACATATGTATTATATGACAACAGATAAAGTAAAATAATTCATCAGTTGCATTATGAAACAAACTAGACACTCGAAATGTGTAAAAATGATGGACAAATTCTCTCCAATATCCAATAATTATTTTAACAAAACCAAATCAATTTAATCAACAAACTTACCAAGCTAATAACAATAAACTAACTAACCGGGGAAATATAAAACAATTAAAAATAATAAAGTACAAAATGTAAGCACAACAAAATGTCAAAGAAATATGAAAAATAAAAATAAAACCAATTCATTATATATTGTCACAGTTTCTTATCAACTGTGAATGTTAAAGATTTGGATTTGATTTGGAACAATTTAGATGATTTGGAAATAAATAACTTAAATATTTTAAAACTTATTAATATTAGTTAGTGTCGCTGGAGGACAATCTGACCACTTTTCTCACTGCTACTTTCTTCCTTTGTCCAATCTGCTTAGTTACCGTTATTTAAACCTTGTTAACCTTTTGTTTTCTCTTAGTGTTCTTCTCTCCATAGTAACCACACCTGGTCTGGCATTCTGTTAGCTGAGACAGCTAACAGAAAAAAAACAAAAAAACAGCACAGCTGCAGGCAGTGGCTACAGGAGTCAGGCTGAGGTGGTCATTCTTTATTTTCATTTCTAAAAGTTAGCGACCCTACTGCTGGGATTGCAACTTGTATTTCAACCAGAAGTCATCCAGTTTTTGAAATGATGGAACTGATTATAGTATGGCATTTCACACATGGCATTATTGTGGTTCGGTTTGCGTGCACCAGATCCAATTATGCTTGAAATTATGTTGCCCTTAAGCATGCATATGCCCAATTTATAGCTCAAGTAATCAATTATTATCTTGTTTTTCCATCTTCAGTTGTGCCTCACACCACCATTCTATTCAAATATCAAGAACACCAGCGCTTCTGCAGATAAAGGGGTTCCACATGCTGTATATTCTATATCCACAGAATAAGGGGTGGCACATCAAAATGATATAAACAGCTTAACAAAAAAAGGAGTTCCTTAAATAATATTAAATAACTTTGGACGTGTTAATGTTAAAGTGGTTAAACAAAAGGTTAGGCCATATTAACAGTTTTACCATCACACCAAATACTTTATAAGGCTGTATACCACAAATGTCTTTGAAAAATTATATGAACAATTTGTAGAGCAATGTACAATACCTAATCTGGTGGTCTATTTAAATGTATATGAACCACATGCACAATATACTTGGGGGTTTTAATGTGAAAATGTATTAAGAACTACTTATCTATGTATATATATTTTTAGAAAAGATGGCAACTGTTATGTTAACAGAATATTTATCACAATTTTAACAAGTACTGTTTTATTACAACATAGGATTGTGTCAGAGATTATCAGAATAGGTTAAATAAGGAAGGGGGCCGTATGATGTAAATGAGGAACAATGTAAACATTACAAATATACCTCATATGGTAGAGCACGGCTCCTTGGTTTTGTACGTTGCAGGGGTACAGTAAACACTCATGGGTGATTGGCCTTTTTTGTGGCAATACTAAGTTAAAGCCTTTGACAGAATATTTGCAGGAAAAATTAAAAATGCTAACCAGCGACTTTATATTTTCATACAAACTTACATCTGAATTCCCAAAAAGATAATTTCACTTAGAAAAACAGTCAGGAGATGGTCATTTTCGCATTTTTAAATATGAAATAATCCAATACTAGTACTTCGCCTTTTAGGGTGCACAATACGTCCGAGCTGCCTCAGTGAGTCTGAGTCCCCCAGCCCGTACAATTTTTTTCTTAGCCACATATGAAAAGGATACTCTTTCTCTCTAAATAGGTGGTTCCTAGACTGAGCTTTTAATATAAACCACAACAGCTGTGTTTCCAAGGCTGGAGTAATGTCTCTGGGAACCCAGATCTGGTCCACCAAAGGCCGTTCATTCTTAAAGGTATTTGGTCTGAGTGCAAGTGTGCCGTGTGGGCCAAAATGGGGCAGACCAATTTTGGATTTGGTGGTCCTGTAAACCAAGGAACTCATCTTCTAGTTAGCACCACTGTTAGCTTGGGATATCCTCACCTCTGGAACAGCTTCAGCAACAGCAGTTCAGCTGGCTTGTGAAGTCAGCGGTGGCTAAGCTGTGGTGCTCTCCTCTCTCAGGTAGACAGCATTGGGTGACGGTTATTACTCTCCTCTCTCATAGACAGGATTGGGTGATGGTTAATACTGACACCAGGTTCAATGCTGAAAACAGAGAGACATCTCTGGATAATTGGTATAACTCATAGATTACCTCCGGAGAATTATGGATATAGCCGGGGTTAAGGCTTTTCTTTTATCCAGGATACAGACGCTGGGTCCTCAGTAGTCTTTTTTAATCCAAGGCTTCTGGGTTAAAGCAGGCCTTCCTTTGCCAACGAAGAAGAGATGGGATTTGCATGGTGCATCCTTGAAACATCCTTAAGACCATTAAAAAAAAGAGAAAAAATATGGTTTTGTAGAGATTTAATTTCATGTGGAACTTTCAGTTAATGCAGTGCGTTATTTAAGTTGATTCTTATACCAGCCGCTGTTTGTTTTAGTTAAGTCTATCGTGGTTAAAATTTCAACACTCTTGTTTTAAAAGGTTGCAAAAAAGGAGTGTTTCTGGGAATGTTGAAATTTAAATTGTTATCCTTTTTTTCACCAACCTTTGTTATATTTTGTAAATGCATGAAAATGTCTGGTTTTCACAGTTTTTCATGCATAATGCACATGACAGATATGCAAAAGGAGGTACAAGTAAAGAGGCTGGAGGTTCTCAAGATATGTTGATCATAAGATTGAACTTTGCAACAAATGTTGGAGTGATGAGAATCTTAGTGACAATGGTCACTAATGAGGTTTTGAAATCAGAGTTTCAAAAGTCAAACATAGTAAGTTTATGTATTTTGTCAGATGAGAGAAACATACCGGCCAGGTAAAAATTTTGGTATAGAGTGAAGAAGCTCACTGGTGAAGCATTGGCTTTTAACATTATAATACAAGTACATTAAGCAGATTATTTGGTACAGTTTTATAGTATGGCTGGTGTTTTAAAAGGTTTCCTAATGCGTGAATGCATTTCAAATGTTACAAAATGTATTTTGTTTTTTTAAATGATAAATGGTTCTGAGATATTCCACCTCTTTTCTTTAGGTTTGCTGGATCAGCATCAGTTTGGGGGCTGCAAAAGAACAGAGAGCTTATCAGATAGGTGAGCCATAACACCCCAATTCCAAACAAATATCCGTTTAAAAAATGAAAACTAAACCTGATATTTTCAAGGAGAATTGTCTTGGATTTTTACATTAATACGTTTTGTAGTTTTAAGTATCTAGAGTCCAGTTTTTTGTTTATTGTTGGTAGGGCAAATATTACTTAACTCTTTAACCTGTTCAAAACATCCCTATGCACTTGCGTTATTACCCAACCTCAGCAGGGTTACAGGTTATCAATATTTCCCTACAATAGTTATTTGTATTAGTAAAAAGACAACTTCAATAACCCTAAAAGTTTTTTTTTTGTTTTTGTTTTTTTACGAGATCAGTTCATTAAATAAAATAAACATTTCTCAAGATGATAAGAAAGAAAATATCTATATATATTGCGGTCAGTGTAACCACATTTTTAAAGGCAAGTTTTACAAAGGTAGAAAGTAGATAACTTTTTATTTGAGTAGATACAAGTTACATGTGGATACTGCAAGGATCCATCTCCCAATAGCTCAGATGAAAGTAATATAATTAGCATAACTATACAAATACACATCAAAAAGGTGACTATGAAGCCACACAAGCAGTAATCAAATGGAGGATGCACGATACAATCTTAGCAGAAAAGAAACAAAATGGAAATAATTACTTTTTGAACTAAAGAGATTGTTTCTCTCACCTGGATCAAATGCACAAAAAACTGCAAAATCCTTTGCCTGATAAGAATTGGAACGTAATTTGTTTTAGTCTGGATTGTAATGTAATGCTTAATGGTTTTTTGTGTCTATTTGGGTCAGGTTTACCATGTGAAAAACTTGGAATTAAATAGTTACTAAAATTTGTAGTACAAATAAAGTTCATGATGATAGATTATCAATTTGAGTTTTTGCTTTAAAAACATAAAGGTCTTAGGTTCAAATACCAGCCCGGAGTCTCTCTGGATAAGTGTGGGCTCTATCTTGGTATTACAGCTTTTTCCAACAAAACAAAAATGTACATGTTAGGTTGAGTGGTTCTCTAAATTGCTCTTAGCTGGGGCCAAACTTCAATCTTGTCCTGGACCTTAGCACAGTTTGTTTTCTTTGTATTTTCAAATGGCATACACAGACTGGCACAGCATCCCTCTCAATCCATTATCAGCCAGGCAATTATTTGAAACAACACTGATACTGACATTCTTTATGAAATGCATTTCTGATTAGTTAAGATTGTAACCTAAAATATAGCAAGGTGCACTAATTGACTAAAATGCATGTACAAGTACAGATTTTGAAAATTGATGTTTGGAAAAGTATAAACAAATGCTATTAAACCACATGAATGTGAGTAAGCATGATAATTTCCGTCTCTGGTAAATACTTGCAAAATCCTAAAAGTTTAATAGATATGTTTTATTCAGGTACAGAATAAGAAAAAAATAAAACATTAAAGGCATATTTTTATGTATTTGGGTAGAAGCAAAGTGTACTGTTAGCTGAACACAATTCAAGAGCCTAATTAGAGACCCAGTATTTTGAATTTTATCAGTTTGTAAGCCATACTTGTAGAGCAACAGATGATGTTAAAAATCTTGTCTTTTAAAGTCAAATGTCATACATAAGACCAACACCATGTGGTTGGTCTTATGTACCAGCTGTTCAAATAGTCAAGGGTAAGTTCCTTAACTGGATAGAGAAAATAAGCCTGAGGTTGTTTTACCAACAATAAAAAAAAGAAACATTTCAAGTTTAATATGTTAAAAAAAAAAGAATATTCATGAGTTCAAAGCCCTGAATAAAAATAAATTGCATTTCTCCATCGCAGTTTTGTTTAGAGATTATCGGAGCGTACTACATGTGCAGGTATTCAATTGTATCTTTTTCCCCTTTTTACTTTCTCCAATCAATACAAAAAGCAGAGTAATATACAACCCATTGATCAGTACAACGCAACAACAACAAAAAACCTTATGATCTGTTTTTACACACACATAAAAGCAATTTAATTTAAAAATAACTACATCAGATTGAGCACAGCAGGAAAATATAATGTCTGCCATACACATTTGAGAATAAGGATACGTAAACCTCCCAAAAATATGAACCTTAAGAAAATATAGGAAGGATTAAACATCCTCTTGTGTTGTCAGCCTTGTTCACCTTAGTAGGAGATTTTCTTTTTATCTAAGTGTATTAGTCTTGCCAAGCAGTGGCCAGTTTCCATAGTCACAAGTGGTATCATTTCTTTGGTTAAATTATAGTAAGTATGAAATATCTAATAATCCTTCCATCTGTTAGAAAAACAGTTTAAGTGTTTTAGCCCTTAATGGGCTTCCCCCTACATTAACCATCTTCCTTCTGCCAATAGGCTGCATCCAGCATACAGTACAGAACTTTCAAATCAACAAGCCATCTGCAAATAGACAGAAGGGAGGGATGGGGTGAAACAGCAGTAATTCTCCATTCCAGATGTGACCCTGCACCAGGCCTGGAAGGATAGGGGCACTGATTCGGACTAGAGAAGAGGGGAAAAGGTTATAAAGATAGTAGTGTAGCTGACCTTGCTTTGAATAGAGAATAGCAGGCTTATTATGTGTGCATGACAGTCAAAAAGAGGGCATGGAAGCAAACAAAGTCTGGCTGCGTGAGTGATGTGGCAACACAAAAAGAGCTCATAGGCAGCCAGTCGCTAGTAGTGTAAAACAAACTTCAGGTGCTGCGGTTGGAAGGCAGATGGGGGAGGAACCACGACCTGCCGAGGATGGCCATATGTGAGAGCCAGCTGATGTGCGAAGTATATTGCCCAGTAGTCGCCTTTTCTACGCACTGCTGTGTGTGAGGGCACCTTGGCCCCCTCAGAGCTGCCCAAATATACATGATCCAAATCTCCTCTTTTAGGGCCTCTCATTAGTTAGAGTGTGGAAGACGTGAAGCAATCCTGCCTATAACCCTGGCACTCTCAAGATTGAAATCGTATGTTTTATACTCTGTCCTCTTTCAAAGCAATTTTTTTCCTTTTTACTGTAGACAAATTCAAAGGTTTCCAGACAGACTTTTGTGCAGAATTTGGCCTTGTTATCGTTCATCCTGAAATCTCTGTTTATGAGCATTCTACTATTTGTCTTTTTAAAAGTTGTTTTTAATATCAAAGATTCTTCCAGGCCATTTAGGAAAGCTTATTCTTTAATCTTTAATCCAAATGATGGAACTGAAAGACTCCGGGCCCTACTACCACCTAATTAGCCCTCCCGTTCCTACCTAATTCAAGGATTCAAGTAGACTTTATTGTCATTCAACATACATGATGGTACATGAGGTGGAACGAAATTATATACTCACGGTACTGTTCCACCCAAGAGCTAATATTAAAATAGATAAAATAAGTAAAAAAAAATAAATAAATCAATAAAATAGGAATATACGGTATTAAAGTGCGGGTATAGTAAAAATTTGTAGTCCGTGCAGTGGTTTGTTCAGGATGAGTTCAACAGTCTCACAGCTTCAGGAATGAAGCCGTTTCTGAGACAGGTTGTTCTACACTTGATGCTCCGCAGCCTCCTGCCTGAGGGGAGCGGAACAAAAAGTGAGTGTGCTGGGTGGGTGGGATCCTTCCTGATGCAGGTGGCCCTCTTCCTGCATCTGGAGGTGTAGATGTCTGTGGTGCTGGGGAGGCTGACTCCAACAATCCTCTGTGCGATCTTCACCACCCTCTGCAGAGCTTTCCTG
>JAVLVB010000735.1:2566253-2585567 GCA_032876305.1 Orestias chungarensis
GGGGGGGGGGGGGGGGGGGGGCATGGGTGAATGAGCTAAATCAGTTCTCCAATAGATTTCAAACCCCTGACCCTTCCCGTACACAGACATCTCTGCAGTCACTCCCAATATGCTACCCTCCCCCCACTCTTATACATGCCCCCTTTTTAACAAAGCCACACCACAGTGCCTCATCTACTGGGACCTCAACCACCCAATCACACATTCCAACACCCATACCCCATGCTCCATTTTGTCCTTTACACCCGCCCAGGTGAGAAATGAGCTGAGGAAGATCAAGGCTAACAAAGCGGGTAGGGTTGGTTTCAGTGCCAAGCTACTGAGGTCATGTGCAGATCACCTGTGCTGGGTAGTTGAACACATGTTCAACATGAGCCTGAAACTAGGAAGAGTTTCTTAGCTGTGGAAATCATCTTGTTTGGTACCTGTGCCAAAAACGCAGCACACTAAGGACCTCAACAGCTACAGGCCGGTGGCACTCAGGAGAGACTCTGGAGAGACTGGTCCTTAACCAGCTATGCCCTTGGGTGAAACCATACATGGACCGTCTTCAGATTGCCTACCAGCCTGGTGTCGGTGGTACTGAGCTCTTTCTCACCTAGAGAGACTCGGAAGCACTGTGAGAGTCACATTCATTGATTTCTCCAGTGCTTTTAACACCATGTGAAGGACAAGCTAGAAAATAGTGGGGTGGACTGTCACCTATCAAACGGGATTCTGGATTACCTCACCAACCAACCACAGTTTGTAATGGCACGCGACCGCGTGTCTGACATGCTGGGCAGCAGCACAGGGGCGCCTCAGGGAACAGTCCTGGCACCGTTCCTCTCCCCCCTGTACATTGCAGACTTAATGTACAGTGCACCGAACTGTCACCACCAAAAGTCTCTACAAGACAGGCCAGGGCAGACTCTACCTGCTATGACGACTGAGGTCATTTGTAGTGCAGGGAAGATATTTGATGAACTTCTTCGATTCAGTGGTGGCGTCTGCCATTTTCTACGCAGTGGTCTGCTAGGGTGGAGGCATCTCGACGGCAGACAAGAAGAGACTGGACAAACTCATTAAGTGGGCCAGCTCTGTCCTGGGAAGCCCTCTAGACCCAGTGCAGGTGGTGGATGACAGGAGGATGTTAGTAAAGGTGTCATCCATGCTGGATAACAACTCCCACACCTATGCATGAGACTCTGGCAGCACGAGGCAGGTCCTTCAGCGAGAGGATTCTGTACCCCAAGTGTGTGAAGGAACATTATCGCAGGTCCTTCTTTCATGTTGTGGTCAGACTTTACAACCAGCACGGTACAATACAAGTATACTACTCACAAAAAGTTAGGAATATTGGGCTGTCGGGTTGCCTTTCAGGATGAGCCCAAAATGCATTCAAACCTAAACGGGTGAACTTAGCTGCTGGCCCAGCAACATGCCCGGTAAGTGCTGAGAGAGTGCGCGGACCAGCTCTCAGACGTGCTTGAGGACATCTTCAACCCCCCCTCATCCAGGCAGCTGTCCCCACCTGCATGAAGACCGCCACCATCATCCCGGTCTCCAAGAGTTCTGCAGTGACTGAATTACTGGTCTGAATTACTATCGGCCAGTAACCCTAACACCGATAGTCACAAAGTGCCTTGAGAGACTGGTTCAGACCCACATCAGAGCCACCATCAATGTCACTGTGGATCCACACCAGTATGCATTCAGGAAAAATCGATCCACAAACGAAGCCATTTTCTCCGTGCTCCACACTACCCTCACCCACCTGAAGGATTCCTACGTCCGTATGCTCTTTATGGACTTCACCTGCATGTTCAACACCATGAGTCCTCAGACTCTGATAAACAAACTCTCCTCACTTGGACTGAGCTCTTCCCTCTGCAACTGGGTCCTGTACTTCCTGACCAACAGACCGCTGTCTGTGAGGATTCACAACATCTCCTCCCCCACCATCATCCTCTGCACTGGCTCCCCTCAGGTCTGTGTGCTGAGCCCCCTCCTGTTCACACTGCTCACATATGACTGCTCGCCTATCCATCCAGGCTGTCATATTGTGAAGTTTGCGGACAACACAGCAGTGGTTGGATGCATCACTAACAGTGATGAGTCCAGCTACAGGCAGAAGGTGGAACACATGGAGGGCTGGTGCAGAGATAACAACCTCTGCATTAATGAAAAGGAAACCAAGGAGATGATTGTGGACTTCAGAAGGGGCAAGCATGCCTACGTCCTGAGGCACATTGGAGGATCTGCAGTGGAAGTGGTCCACAGCTACAAGTACTTGGGTGTACACCTGAGTAACAACCTCACCTGGAGCAACAACACTTCCACTCTGGTCAGGAAGGCACACCAGCGGCTGTACTTCCTCAGGAGGTTGAGAAGAGCTGGACTTGGGAGCTCAGTCCTCACCTCCTTCTACAGTTGTGTGGTGGAGAGCGTCTTGTGCTCCAGCATCAACGTGTGGCATGGAAGCTGCTCTGCTGCAGACAGGAAAGCTCTGCAGAGAGTGGTGAAGGCTGCACAGAGGACTGTTGGAGTCAGCCTCCCCAGCACCACAGATATTTACACCTCCAGATGCAGGAAAAGGACCTCCGGCATCATGAAGGATCCCACACACCCAGCACACTCACTCTTTGTCCCGCTCCCCTCAGGCAGGAGGCTGCGGAGCATCAAGTGCTGAGAAAGAGCTTCATTCCTGAATCTGTGAGACTCTCAAACACACACAAGGACAATTACAAATGAAAAACACTTTCTCATTTAACAGGCACTGATCACTTTAATACCCCACTTTAATATGTCACTTTAATATGTCACTTTATTAACCATTCCTGCTGCTACAGCAAATTTGCACTCCAGATTTTCATTGCTGCTATGTCCGACTTCCAATATTGTGTATTCTGTACATTTCGTGTATTTCACAATCTTATTCTTTTATATTTCTTTATATTTTATTATATTATTCTTATCTTTAGCTATTTTACAATTGCTCTCAGGGTGTAAACTGAACCGTGGGATTACAATTTCGTCTCACCTCATGTACCACATGTGATGTGATGACAATAAAATCCCTGGAATCCTTGAATCCTAGAATGTGACCTTCTCTATGCCTTTGAAGGCACCTATCCAACTGTTGAATGTTTCAGTACTTTTTGCACATGTTGCTGTTCTCTAACGAGGAGCTTAATGGCAAAAGTCACACCAGGTGTTTGATCCTCAAATCGACCAATAAAGGTCCTGGTTCAATTACAGCTGGTTCTTTCGTCCTCATCAGCCTGTTCACATTGTGACAACATGAGACAAAGATGACACCTAACAATGGATCAACAGTACCTGGCCATTGCAATGCTTCAAACAAGACATTCTCAGACAGACGTGACCACTGAGCTCAAAGTGTCACAGAGTGTCATCAGCGGGTTGCAACAGAGATACAGAGAGACTGGAAGAGTTACAGAAAGGCATAGAAGTTGACGTCCTTTGGCCACATCCCATGCTGAGAAACGCTACACTGTGATGCCCTGAGAAACCTGATGATGAATGTCACTGAACTCCAGGAACGTTTAAGGGAGTTGAGAGGCACCCAAGTGTCACGTCAGACCATTCAAAACCGTTTACATCAGCGTGGTCTGCGTGCTAGACGACCTGCAAGGGTACCTGACCACACCAGCAGGCTCAGGCGTCATCGTCTTTCATGGGCCAGGGAGCATTTATGCTGGACGAGGGACCAGTGGGCCTCAGGGCTGTTCTCTGATGAAAGTTGATTCACGTTGAGCAGAAATGATGGCCGCCAACAATGTTGGAGACGTCAAGGAGAGCGTTATGCATCAGCCACTGTTGTCACCAGATGAGCTTTTGGTGGTGGCCGTGTTAAAGTGTGGGCAGGTGTGTCCAGTCTGTATAAAACTGCCCTACACTTTGTGAATGGTACAATGACAAGCCCAGACTACCCGAATAACATCCTTAATCCAGTGATTGTGCCCCTACATGAACAACACAGGCTTAATTTCATCTTCACTGACGACGATGCTCCAGCTCATCTGGGTAGCATCATCAGGGAACCGCTTTTGGAGACTGGTGTACCTCAAATGGAGTGGCCTGCACTTTCTCCAGACCTGAATCCCATTGAAAACCCCGTGGGATCAACTGAGTTGCCATGTAGAGGCTCGAAACTCTGCACCCCGAAACCTCAAAGACCTGAGGGCTGCCCTTAAAGAACAGTTGGATGTCCTGCCAATAAGTCAACTTGTGAAAAGCATGAGACGTTGTCAAGCTGTAATTGATGCTCAAGGGCACATGATTAGTTATTGAGACGTTGACATTTTTTGTTGTGGTGTAAACACCATTGTTGTTAACTTTTGTTTCAACAAATTGTTTGAGATGAGGAAATCACCAGTGCATCCTTCTACTTAAATGTCCTACTTTCGTGATATGATATCACTGTAGCGGGAACTTTTTACATTTTCCACAAATTTCACCCGAAAGCCAAATATGCCTAACTTTTTGTGAGTAGTGTAAGTGCAATAAGGAGGCAATGTGCAATAACATTTGTTTTGTTTTGTAAATTTAACTTTTGTATACATTGTACTCTCTTATTTTTATTTTAAGCTGTACATACTCTACTTTTTTATTTTTATCTATTTTTATATACTCTGGCTTGCTATCAATTTGCTGCTGCAACCTGTGCATTTCCCCAATGTGAGACTATTAAAAGACTATCTCGTCTTATCTTATCTTATCTTATCTTATCGTATCTTATCTTATCTGACTGAATAAATAAGAGTGAGATCTTGAGATTGGTAACACTGCCGTGAGTCAGATGGTCGAGGTTAGGTAGTGGTATGGACTGACGTTAATAAATATGAACTGGTTAGACTTTTTCACATCTTCTTTAAGCAATGGTACAGGAGGAACTCTTCAACAAGGTGCTTTTTACACAGGACAATGGTCCATCACAAGCATCTAAAAACTCCTTAGTAAGGCGAGCCAATGAAATTGTAGCCGTTTATCATTTAGTTGCATAATATTTAGTACAATATGGTTTGTTGCCCTATAATTGTGAGCTCCTAAGAGAGCCAAAACCTCCCTTTCCTAAACATTCCTGTTTGAGGTTTATTGAGTTTTTTGATTAACAGAGAGCACAACTTTTGGTGATTAGTAAAATTAATGCTCAAAAGTAAGACAAGCCTAAAACTTTGCACACAGTGTATTGGTATCAAGAACTGCATACTCTTCTCTATGCTCTTGAACTGTGAAATGCAGCAAGTATTGTTGATGTCAATGTGTGAATGAAAAGTAGCAAACACTTCTACTACTACAATCAAATACCAATAATTTATAATCAAACCAGACTAGCTTTACTTAAACTTAAACTGCTTGAAACCGAGCTAAACAACTTGACCAGAGTGCTTCAATTTTTTAATTTTGGTTTTGACCATTAATGTCTAATTAAATGTTTTAATTACTGGGGAGAATTTGGCAATGACCTTATTTTTAACTTGATAGGTTGTTTTGTCACATGTTTTGACACTTTTTGTTGGTGCTTTCTTTTGTATCTACGATTTACACAAATATGACAAATATTTATTAAACTATTTCCTTGTTGTCGTTTTTGTTATGGAATAGTTTGTTATGAATATGAAAAGGACTTCATCTTCATCTGTAAAAAAAATAAGAAACTAACATTTCACCATATGATACTCATTAGTCAGGTTGTGGTTTATTCTGCATGAAAGGATCTGCTTCTACTGACAAAATACCTGCACTAAATTACTGTGCATTTATTAGGAATGAAACTGGGAAATCATGTCAATGAGGTCAAAGCTGATGTTGGCTCAAACCACACCCACTGATTGTTGAGATCCCAGTATTATTTATTGTCAAACCCTTCTTGACACAATGTTTTTTTCTGCTTGTACAAGTTATTCATAGCAGCACATTCCTGATACGTTGAATTGCAGAATAGTGGCAACTTTTAAACAAGAAAATTCTTCTTTTTTAAGACGTTTTTTACAAATTTTTTGCATATTTTGACCTTGCTTGAGTACTGAAATAACTTGGGTTCCTTGAAGGATATGCAATTTCAAAGCACACCAAGCCTGAAACTAAAATTAATGAGAATACTTGTTAGCTCTGATTATTGTTCCAGGCTCAAGTTGCTGGTGTGTTGCTTTATGATTTCTTTGTGTGTTGGGACTTAGAAACTTTAACAATTGGATCTATTTTAAAACTCGAGGGTGCAAAAAAAAAACGTGCAGGATAAAACATTACTTACAATTCTATAACTAGAGCTATGGACAGCTTAGCGTTGTAAGTGTGTTCAAATCTGCACAAACAAAACAAGGTTTAAAGAAAGGCAAACATTGGTTTGATGTTAAAGACAAGGTATTACCAATGAAAAATGCCTGTTTTTTAGGTTTTTTTCTGACATTTCTATGATTAAGGATCTTTATTGCCTAAATTTTAGCTATATTATACAAAATCCATGACAGTATAAAAATATCTGTATGCCTTTCAATACATCAGAAACTCGTCCAGCAAAACGCACTTATTTTTTGAAACCTGAAGATGCCGGGAGATTATTTTTCGTTATTTATAGGGTGTGGCAATCCATTCCAACCCATCCCTCCCACACTAAATCACATCGGAATCTTGGTAATCCATAGGATGGATAAAGGCCATAGTAGTGGTTCGTCCGTTACCGTGTTGGCTCTGATGAAGAAAAAAAACTGTTGGCCATTTGATGCATTCCTTACATTCACAGAATGCACTTTTATTATCATTGACACTTAAAAAACGTCTTAAGCTACACACCCATATAGTGGATGTTGCTTTTATGTTGTGCCTGGTTCCTTTCTTGTCCATTAGTATGCCGCTCAGTCACACGGTTCATGTACGACTCGCCTGAATGGAACATGATCGGTTCAAGTTCATAATTCCACTTTCATCAATTGATTATGTGTCAGAGACATAAGACATAAACAGCTCTGTGGGAGGTCACTTTATTGATTTCCTCAAGACTCATGCTGTGTGCTTCTGTGCCAATGACAGGCCAGTGGCAAAAAAATCATGCCCTTTGTAGTAGTGATTAAATATAATTGTTATGAAAAGTATCCCTGTTCTACACATAAAATTCCAGTCAGTCACATGCTGCTGAATGTATAACCAACTGCAATGCTTGAGACATATTGTGGTATTTACATAACTTTGTACCTGCGTATAACTCAGAAAACGTTTTCTCTTCTTTCCTTCAGATGTATTCAGAACTAATTTTAAATTCAGCTTTACAGAAAAAAATCAAGATATTGTTTCAGTATTAAGTGATCTTTAAGTGTATTGTAGAAATAGTTGATATATTTCTAGACAGTTTCACATTATTGCAGCATGCTTTAAGCTTCTATCGAGGAGCTGCTTTGTATGCATACCTGTTCCATGCATATGATGCGAGTTGAATTTTTATTTATTATTCAAAATACAGAATGAAGCATGATAAAACTATAACCAAATGTGTATTCTCCCTTTGTTGTTCAAGTTCTTGGCAATCTACATGGCATTCTACATGGTTAAAATAATGCCGTTCAAATTGTCAGTCTCAGCACAAGCACTCCTCTTCTCCTGAAATAGTTTTTTACTTGTGGTGTTAAAACTAAGTTTGAGATTCATCAAATCCAAAAATGCAAGATCTTGCACTTTTACATACATCTTTATAAAAAACACATATTCTGCCATGAAATGCAATCTCTGAGTTTACCCTTCTGGAACTGTACCCACACATTCTCCTTGTTAGAATATTCCCAGTGCTAGTCTGCTGATTGCATCACACAGACATCTGGGTTTAGAAGTGTGTGGAGATGCAATTTGAACCAAGCCAATAAATCTATATCAGCTGCTTTCTTGGCCTCTCAGGTGTGTCTTAAATACACATATGTATCTTCTCTTGTCAGAGCCCTAGGTAATCTGCTTTCACCCAGTTGGGCTACTGAACACATGTCGGACATGTCGGTGAGAGCAGTATAAATGTGTATTTCTGTCCATTCATTTATCTTTACTCTACTTGTTGGCGGACAGTGATATTTTTTAATATTTGAGATATAAAGCTCTGTAAGGTAATCTAACCTGAAGATCAAATAGAAAACCGGATATCATTTAAGTTATACAATATTTTGAATAAAATTCAATATATGAAAAAGTATAATATAATATAATAGTCATATAATAGTCAGTATTTGTCCTGTACATTTTCAAATAAAAGACAGGGAGTGGGCAGCTGCACTGTTTTCCTTGGCGTAATGTTGTTGTTCTGCCTCAGCAGAGGTTTCATGAAGCAGACATTCCCACCTAGATCACAGTCATTTATCCTCTTCTGTCATTCAAGCTCTGCTCAACAAATGATTAACCTCACTTCATTCGTCCCTGCAAATAATCACTACCAACATTATCACCCTCTTTGAACTTATGTTCCCCATCTAGCTCATTTTTTCTCTATGGTTAGCCTGTTTTTGCCTGCCATTTATCACTCCATTCTGACATGACTTCCAAGCTTCATGAGAGGAGAAAAAAATACGTCTTATTGTTCTCCTGGCAATGCCAGAGGTCGACTAAATTAAATTATTAATATGTTGACACTTGGTTGGTATTGAACCAAAGATAAAAACAATATAGTGCTGTATTATTAAAAATCTACATCTCTCTGTACCAAAGAAAAAAAATATTACTTTTTTTATTTTATTTTTTATTTGCCTTGACTACATATTAGCTCCTAATCCAGACATAGTAACAGTTCCCTTGGTAAATGTTAGGACCTTTCTAAAAAAAACAAATTCATGAAAGTGAGTAAGTGAGCCAATGTATTCAATGAAAGATTTTGCTTGAAATGGGAAACTCATTCGTTGCTAGCAAATCTTAGGCACATCTTTAAGGATGCATGTCTTCTTTTTGAAGCAAGAAGCTACCCTGTATTTTTATTTTCTTCACACACACACACACACACACGGAAAGGAACATTTGTGAGCATAGATCCTAAAGTACCACATTGTAAATATCTGTTCTATGTACTGTATAACACACAATTGCTCTCCTTGTTAAAAAATTAACATCAAAAAGAACTTCCTACTCATCCCAGTGCTCTGAGTCGATATTTTAATTTCCTAGGACAGCACCACAGCACTTGTACAGAAGATACTGCTTGCTAGCGTTTGTTGCAGAGAAACACAAACAGTGAAAAATTCTTACAAGGTTTTTCATCTCTGACATGTCTCAGTTGAAATAAAAATGTTAACTGTTGTCATACAGCAACAAAAAAGGATGACTCCTGGTGGAACAGAGCTTTAAGAGGTACAAGTGGTCCTTCATGACTTAAAAAACAAAAGGAACCACATGTCAAAAAAATACCTTTCTAAATTGTTAGGCCTTAGGTGAAGAGAAAAATGCTGTGAAAATCAATGTTTTACCCATGACTCAAAAATGAGCAAATGTATTTCAGTTTTAATGTTATTTCATACATCTTTTCACTGCATTGACAACCCAGGTTTCCATGTAACGCTTTCATAGGCGATTGTTGTATTTCAGCAAAATAGGAACCTTGAGCATAATCAAAATAGGCTTATGTTGCAGCCTCTACTAGAATTGAGAGAACTGTTGAGCTAAAAATGAAGGACAGATACCCTTTTCCACCAAGTTGGTTCCAGTGGTTCAATGCTAGAGCCAGAGTTAGCATCGGTTTTTTGTGTTTCCACTGAACAAACTGCTTCCAAACTGGTGCTTAGCTAGTACAAACTCTTTCTGGGCCCGGAGGACAGAAGCGGTTACGTAACAACTTATAGCCGGTAAACAGGCAAAGAGCGGCAGTTTTTAAAACAACACTGGAGTTGCTTGTGAAACAAAAGAAACAAAATGGAACTGAAGTCAAAGCAGCAGTGGTCAGTGGAGGAGACAAACTTCCTGCTGGCAGTGTGGTCCTCCACCGAAATGCAAAAAAACTTGAGAGGGCTTCAAAAACCAAACAAGAGATTGCTGCGGGAGGGAATGAGTGCAGCAATGAATCATCTAAAAAGTGTTGTTGTGGTCTTGTGGTGGTTGGATTTGGCACAAAATCTACCGGGTAATGATGACGCATACGCATGGACTAAGGTTATGACCTAGCTTTCCGGGCAGAACCAGTGTGCGGAAAAAAAAATGGTTCTTTGTCGGTTTGCATTTGGAACCAGCCGCAAACCGGCTCTAGCACCACCACGGAACCAGCCCTTGGTGGAAAAGGGGTAAGAGACGCAGCCAACATCCTTTCTCTATCACGCTTTATTCAAAAGAGCCCCGCACCTTTTTCCGCTGGCGCAAAAAATGGTTCTGACCAAAACAGTGTAACTGTGAATCATCAAACTCGTACTGAACTGTAATTAGTACATAAAGTATTTATTCCTTTTGTACAATATTATCAATGTTTTTTAAATCTTGATAAATTTTAAATAATTTTAATTTAAATCCAAAAAGTATTTAAGCCTTCTGTACTGCATTAGCAATGTTTTTAAATGTGACAATAACAAAAATAATAATTGAATAATAAGAACCACCGTTTACAGGAATACAAATTCTACTATTAAACTTTTTAACCTGTATTTTCAAACTGATCACACTTGATGGCACTGAGTTACAGTATAATGGAAGTTAGCTTTTATCATTGTCATCTGGTTGTTGCAGTTATAACACCACCCCATAATTCTCAATTTCAGCCTGTTGTGGCCTTTTTTATCATGCAAGGGCAGTCAGTTAAAAACAACAGCTAAGGTTTTGTTTCCTGTCCATGCAGGCAAAATAATATTCAGTATATGTGATTTGTAAAATCAAATGCATTGTCAGGGATAGAAGCTCTTTGTTGAAATGTTGCCAGAATGCTTATTTGGTTGAGGATTGCATAAAGCTGCTGTTTTATAAAATACAAGCATAGTGGTCGACTAGGCCTTAGAGTATATTTACAAATTCAGTTTTCTATACTGGAAAAGATATATTTACACAGTTCACACAGTTCTAACAAAGGCCATCTAACTGTGCTATACCCACTTTTACATTTTAAAATTGTATTCAATCTTCCCTTTGAAAACCAGATGTGTATTTTATATTCACTATTTAGACATGTTTAAGGCAAGAATGTATCTGAAGGTGTAACCCATCAGGAGAAATATCTATTTTAAATAGGAAAGTACACTCTCACCAGCTTCTTGATTAGATATGTAAATTCAACTACTGTATATGTTAACATAAAGACAAAATCACAATATTCCATATGGGTTTCAATGGGTATAAAGGACTTTTTAGATGTGAAACAGTTGATATTTCTAGATATGCTGTTCTGAAGAACTTAGAAGTGGGGATTTTGATTCACAACCAGTCTCTAGGTATAGAGAAAATTTGCTAAAAAAATAGGTAGTCGCAGCTGCGAGATTAGAAGAAAACAACAGTTTAAACAACTGCTAGAGTGCCCTGTTTGAACCCATAGCATAATGAACTTTGAACTATATTTGTAACTAAAGTAAAAGCCCAAAGTGGGTGTTAAATAATGTAATCTTGGAACAGAGCGTCTTTTTTATTTTGCATGGATTTATGTCAATTATTTTTCTGGTGTAAAGAATAGGGTCAGAATTTGTAATAAACAACGGGATGAATGCATGGATCCATCCTACTTAGCACAGGTTGATGGTGGTGGTGTGATGATGTGAAATATATTTTTATGGCATACTTTGAGCCCCTTACTACAGGTTGACCATGATTCTGGGGCAAAATACACTTTTGTACTTAAATTTGGACTCATTTGTATCCCTTTTTTTCTGTTGAGTTTTAATCGCCTTCACTGGTCCTGTCCCTAGCACTGACGGATCAACTGATGGGGTCACTCCTAACTGTTCAATAAGACTATCATAGGGTAAAAACATATCCAAACAAGGGCCTCATAAGCTCTTATAGTCCATATATAGTCTCAGTGGCTCAACATGCATGAAACTGGAGGTAGAGGAAGTACTAACCAGATAAAACGCCTTGAAACGGTTTCAGATGACGTTTAAAGCCAAGAATTTCTAAATGTAAGGCAAACCAGATAACCTCTGCATCACCATGTAGCATTTTACTCTGATAAGCCTTTATAAATCCGTCTTTTAAAGTTTGGATTCTAATATAATGTCAAACTAGGGTAATGTAAAAATGATCTAATGTGAAAAACAAGGTAAAATTTTGAAAAACAATTATTTTCTGACCATGGCCTTGAAAAGAATTGACCTGCAGAGCGTTAAAGTAATAATTTAGCTACCCTTCATTATTTATTTTGTTTTTTGTTAGTTGTTACAGGTGAAGAGATTTAGTGTTACAGTTGTCTTTTTGTTTAGCTCAGGTTTAGCAGATGATAAAATTAATATTTAACTAAACGTAGTGTGCATAAACATAGGCAGGTGCCATAAAAAGACTTTGTCTCAACAAAGGCTAAAACACACTGACTAATGAGTTGGCAGCAGGGTCCACACAATGACACCAGAAAAGGTAGCAGAAAGAATGATGTGATCACCACTATATAACCAAGGCAACAGAGCAAAAAAGGCAATCTCAAACAAAAAGCAAATGAGTCTACAAGCAGTAATGAGGCTGGTGTTGGACACAAAAAGGGGTGAAGGGAGGTGTGAAAATCAGGTGAATAAAGCAGGTGTAAAAAAACAAGAGCATCTAGTAGAAATCTACAAAATGAAACCTGCATGATGGGAAGTACAAATATTGAAAAAGTGGGGAAATTATGAAAACAAATTATATGTCTGACATTTGTAAAAGATGTAAGCTCACTTTTAATGACCAATCCAGTATGCAGTCACGTCTCCTGTAACATTGTGATGATTTCAATATTTTTAGTTATATTAAAAAAGGAGGGGTCTTAGTTAAGATAAGTTTGCTTTTTAATACAAATAACTGGTTCATGAACCTGCAAGAACTGTCTAAACTCTAACTGCAGATGCTAGTTATCCCTTGAGAAATCCTGATGTTTCTGTAAGACATAAGTAGGGAAAAAGGGGTTATGTTTTTGAATAAAGTTTTATTTTTGAGTCCTATAAAATGCCATCCATCCGTTGATCTTTTTTCATCTATTGGCAAGCAAGATGTGGCCTAAACCCTGCATAGATCATCAGTTCGTCCACTTGTACTCAAACCTACACCTTATTTAAACATATGTTAGAACAAATAAACTGAAAGAACGCACAAACTCCACAAAACTGAGATTTAAGGCCTCACACCTTTTTACTTTGAGGTGATGGTCCTAACCACTACATCAATGTGAGCCAGTACACTATCAAATCTCTTTAAATTACTTTTAGGAAGAGGTAGCAAAATAAAAGTTATGTCATCAATTTTATTTGAATCAGTTTTTCCCTGGTTTCATTTATCCAGCCACATGTGATTCTGTTGGCCTTAAGGTCAGAAGCTTTAATCTCTGTGAGGTCCCCATATGGATTACTATCAGTCTCTCTGGAAGCTGTTACAATTACTTTTATTACTAACCTCAGCGACATCATGTAGCCCTGCTTCTGTGCACTGTTTTTCCACCATCACACTTAAGAGGATTACATCAATTTTGGAAAGCAGAAAATGTCAACATGCAACCGAGCAGATGTAATCTAATCCACACCAATACAGAAAAGAAAACGTTTTAGGGTCCAATAAACTAGACGGGTTTACACAATGTCTTCTATTTTAATAGCAAAATAAATTCATGTTATTTGAACAAAAATGCTTTATGCGTGGGATTCTCTATACATGTAGGAAACTGTTAGTTTTGATAGATATTCATGTTGGCTACGGAGAAACTGAAAATATTTTTTATCCTGATTTATGCAGCAATGACTCTGAGAAAGAAATTGAGCATCTCTAAAACACTTCCATTCAAGCTTATGTTATTTTATTTTACTAAATGAAAAAAAATGACAGCATAGGCTTTCAGGTTTATAAAGCAAACAACAAATATGATTAGCAGAATGTAATGGCCTTAATAATTGCATGATCAATTAAAAATTTTTATCCAAAAGTGAGGTAAAATGCATTCGACTTAGCAATTACACAGAAGCTTGTTGGTACACCAATCAAAATTCTCGGCTTTTCCAGTCAAAATTTTCAAGGGAATTTCGATTCATTTGCTGATAAGCAACCATATAAAAAGAATCTCAATTATGCACGAAAAACGCTGAACAAAGAAAAGCTCGCAATTCAAATAATTTTGTTAAATAAATCTATACAAAATACAACTTTGAACAGAATAAAACTTTTGATCAAAATAAAATGGTATTTTGTATTTTTAGACATTAAGCTATAAATGAAAAAATGGAAAGCAAAGTAGAAACATAGAATGAGACGTAGGTCCATCAATTTTTCTTTCAGTTGTCTGAAAAACCATGTGTGGGTTGTTTATAATTGCTATGGTCTTTGCCTGAGTTGTTAATTGACTGAGAGTAGGCCAGGTTGGAAGTATGCTGGCAGCGGTCAATGTTGGCTGTCACTATGCAGGCAACAAGATTCAAAAGTAATAACCCACAAATATGCCTGTCTGCACTTTGTGCAACATCATAGCAAGGTATTTTTACAGAAATGTTGTATTATTATACTGTGTTTTGTTAACTGATCCTTATTTCTAATGGTTTTACAGCAAACCACAGACAAATATTAAAATCTCACATTCATGATTCAAGTGCTTCTATGTGTTATCTGAGTTTTGCTTTCTGTAAAAAAAGGCTTTTTAAAAACTTTTCAGTTTGTTGGTAGTCCTTTACTTAAATAGAGACAGCTCATTTAAACATTAGTCACACTAAAACAGACAACAGAACAATTAGGTCCGCAAGAAATGTATTAAAACAGTGATGTTTAAAAAATATTATTTTAAATGTTAATATATTAAACTCACTTGGCCAGTTTACTCCCTTCCACTTGATTCTTTTTCCAGTGCTCTGTCCATTCCCACTGATTCAGATTTGCAACCCCGGTCTTTGTGCAGTAGCATGACAATTATACACAGGACAACTGTGCATCCACACAGTTCTAACAAAGGGCAATTAGAGTAAACAAATAACCAAAGAGTCATGATTTTGGACTACGCAAAGAAGCCACAATATGCATGCATGGAGAATAACATTAAAATTTATCCAGGTTTAATTGCATGAGCTTTTTAAATACCAACTTCTCCAGTGAGTAGCTTTGTTAGCTATCAGGTTTATACAAATGTTACATGCATTTAGATAATATATTCACTAATTCTGTTTTAACTATAAAACATTTGTATACATATCATATTATAGCTATACTTAATAGTTATATATGTGACTTAATAATAGATTTAAATTTTTAATCCCATAAAATGTTTGGCTCCATAGCCCTCTTGTAAAAAAAATATTGTGTCTGGTATTAACAGTAGTGTCCAAAAAATTAAAAGAAAATGTAATGCTATTATATCAACTGCACATCAGTTATTGTAAGTCTTTTTTTTATTTTTGAAGGAGTTACAGATGTAAACTTAGAGATTTGCATTCAGAGGTGGTATTATCAAACCTTGGTTTTAATGATTGGTTATTTGACCTGGTCTGACCCCAACAGTCACGCCACATTCAAATTACCCAGTAATGGGCAAACTGTGCCCATTGTAAATAGGCTATAGAGACTTTAACTTGTGGAAGAGCTGATGCTCTAAATTCCAGTCTTATTGATGGTTGTACACACCTCCCTATTGTCTTAGGCCAATTACTTCATTTTAAATTCAAATTAACTTGTAGAGAAATGTGAATGTTTTATGCTTCAATATTGTTACAAGAAACAACATAAAGTTGAAATTATTGTAAAGTAAGTAAACTGTTGCATGTCTATCAGTCAGTTTATGTGCCCATTCTAGTTAGGATGTAGAGAAAGCTCTTCAGAATCTATTATTGAAAGAAGTGATATTGAGTGCACAGGGTCAGGCCAAAATGATAATTACATGATAAAACTGATTCCAGCTACTTGTTCCATTTGCTTCAGGCCTCGCTTGTCCTATTTCCATTCTTTTGTCTCTCTGTACATTTTTCCCTCCGTCTGTAGTGGAGGCTGGCCACCATCAGAGTTTGGAGGACGTCACAGAGCAGTGGTGCACTAGCACAGACGTGAGGGAATACACGGGGTGGAACACAGCTATTTTAGTTGCACTTCTCTGAATCTAGGTCTATGTGATTAAAAGAGTGACGCCTAAATACCTAACACCAATTAGATTTCAAATGGGAAGGTGTCTAATGTTTGATAATAGTAATCAACACCAAACAGAAATTCTTTTCACACAAATCAGGATTTAGTTTTTTCTCATAATGTGAAAGCACAAACATATTTGTATTTACTTATATTCCAACTTCTTTTCTCGTTTTCAGCTGGTGCTAAACATGTAGTGCAAATTTCCCATTAACTCTCATGGGCTTCCATATCTAACCCAAATCCTTCTTTTATCTTGAAAAATTGTTCACTGGGCTAACCGCAAGGGACTAGGAAGAAAAATGCCTATTCTTCCTAACACTGCTGCATTAGGTTAGTTGTTGTTACATCTTTCTTTTTTCTGTCTATCTTTATTTTCTGTCTCCTATTGTTTGACCTTTTCCTCCTCCACTTCCACCTTACCAGCAATCCCTCAACACTCTGAGCTGACCGTCTTGTAAGCTGACCAGTTTTAGTGTCATGGTTTTTTATTCTACACAGTCAACATGGGAACAAGGTTTGTTATGGAGGCCCAGTTAAACCAGTAAGCACTGGGGCAAAAGCCTAGTGGGGCCGTGCTGAATGGATGAGCTGTCAGGCAGCCAGTTCGGTGATGAGAAACCCAGACTTCCCGCAGGCTCCGAGGGAAAGGATATTGGTTCCTGTCGACTCCCCAGCAAAAGAGTGTCCCATGCCAGAACTACCCTGAAGATGACTATGAAAGTAGGAGGGGTATTTGTCTAAAGGAATAGTGTGAAGCTGTCTGGGGATTATAGACTTCGTTTTTACTTTCAAGCTTGGCACCTTTTTTAAATACACTCACACACTCGTACTCACACATTACACACACACAAACACTTATAAAAAGTATACATGTATGTCTCAAACTGTCTCTAAATTTTCTTACTTTTACAAGAAGAGGATTGGAGAAATCTTTGCACATTCTCCTGATTAAATTGCTCCCATGTTGCATCTTCAGGGCAATATCTTTGATCCTCTCAAGTCTATATTTCTGTTTAATTTCATTACAATTATGTCTCAGGAATGTTCGAATGCTCAGAGATGTACCACAGGGAGTCCAAAAAGTGACAAGAGACTGCAGGGGAAGTTGGAGGGTAGGATAGGAGAGAGGATATAGAGGGAATAAGGAGACAAGCAGGGATCCCATGAGAAATAAGATGACAATGGCATCTGATAACGCACCATGGAGTGACAACACAGAGAAGCATTAGTCGGAAGAGAGAAATGTGGATGAGGAAAGAAGTTAAAAATAAGGAGACAAACTGACAATAGGGACCAAAGGGATGCCAATTTCAGTCTCCATCTTGTTTTGTGAAAGTAAAATTTTCAGTTTTTGTTATGTATGAGGCACATATAATGTATGCATTTCGTTCTTACTCCTTTAAGCTTCATAATAACAGCAAAGCTTTGTCTGGTTTTCTGATGGTTTGAGCCAATCTTTGTATATCCTTTAAACTTTTATACCTTTAATGCTTCTTTTCCCACATTGTACCAACATGCTTTCATGAAAGCAGGACATGTACCATGCAAGTTGAATTTATTTTTTAAGTCCAATATTTACACATCTGGAAATGAATCTAAATATTAACTGCCTTATTGCAATATAACAGTTAAAAAAGATTTGAACCATGGGGGTAAATGTAGAAAATAAATCAAGAGTTATTGGAAAACATGCATGCAACCCTCCTTTTTTTATTTCTTGCTGAAGCAGGGGTTATATGTGATTGCCTATAGCTGGCCAAAAACCTAATAAATGTCAGGCAAGCTAAAAGTTGGACTGTTTTGTGTGTTTAACTTGTAAAGTTTACTACATGAATTTCCACCGTCTGTTTTTTGTACCCACTGTGTTCTACTCAGGATTACAACCTGTCTGATCCCTATACTATCTGACAAGATGCAAGAAGAGAAGTAAACATAAAAAATATCCTCAATCTATCACACTGTCTGCCTACACAGGCACAACACAGTAAAAGATCAGTCTACACCAATGAACTATTGTGAAAAGATTTTTAAAGGTATAAAATAAAAGACGCTTCTTAAGTTGTGCCTTGTATCTTCTGGCCAAAAAATCACTTTTAAACTCAATTAGGACTAGAGAGTCTGAACAAGAAAGCAGTGATCATAAAGAGTTAGTTAAATTATCCATAATTTATTTTTATCCAGTTTAAGTTAAAAACCATTCTAAAACAAAAAGGTTAAGTAAAGGGTATACACTGATGCAGCAATAGTACAGAATTACACAAAAGACCCAGACCTGCTGAAAAACTACTATACTGTTAAAGAGAGGAAGCAGGTAAAAGAAAAGCAATAGCAGGAAAACATAAGCGCCTAGCTCATCATAGTGCAGCAGAGCCGCTCCCAGCCTTCTCCGCAGGAATCCCATCTTCAGGGCTCAGAGCAGGTAATAGAAATGCTCTAACCATTATTGCGGTGAGAAGAAGAACACGAAAAATATAAGTCTTTCTATTTCTGAACTCTGGTTTTTACCAGCAATTCTATGTAAGCAAATAAGAGCTGGTTTGAAAGTAGCATTCAGTGTATGTTATTTGACTTACATACACTGTTTTAAAACACACCGTCAAAGTGTGCCTTTGTCTGCCTTAATTGTAAAAATATACATTCAGATGCTGCTGGTGTTGCATTTTAGCAAATCCAGTTGCTTTTAAAAGGTAAATTAGTTTGAATGACAAGCTTTTTTTTGCAAAACATTTATGTCAACAGTCACTATATATATATATATATATATATATATATATATATATATATATATATATATATATATATATATATATATATATATATATATATATATAAACTTGTGGTAAATGAAAATATAATCTCAACATAACACATGCTTTTTTACACTAAACAAATCGTTGCACTAAAATTGTCAGGGATCGTTTCTGAATGACTCGAGCAGAGGTGGAGTTGAATGAATAAATTATTTATTGATGGGGATGAATAATGAACATAAACATGAAACAGAAACAATACAGGGAACTACAGGTAACCGGAGACGAAACGCGAGACGTAAACAAACAGGAAGCGGAGGCGGGACTACAGAAAGTAAACAAACAGAGAATACGG
>JAVLVB010000735.1:2585667-2604875 GCA_032876305.1 Orestias chungarensis
CAGAAAGTAAACAAACAGAGAATACGGGATGAGACCAGGGAACTAAGATGAAGAGCCAGGACAGAGAACTAGCGAGCAAGAGACTTACTGGGGATGATGGAGGCGAGAAACATCAGGAGCGAGACGAGAAGGACATCAGGGCAAGACCTCAGGAAGGACAACAGGGATTGACAACAGGAGATGACGCAGAGAGACGAGACAGCAAAGCTACAGGTAAGGACAACAGACGATCCAGCGGTGAGTGAAAGAATGTGAAGGGCTTATATACTGTGAACCGGTGTGTGATTGGTGGAGAAGATGATTGGATGATTGAATAACAGATGTGAATGAAGATTAGTGAAGACACACACGGGAAGAAACAGAACCTAAACCAAACATAGATCATGACAAAAATAAACCAGATTATTTACAGCAACTTGATTTTCTTAATCAAAAGAACTATTGTCAATTCTTTAAGGCAGGGAAAAAAATATTATTATTATTATTATTGTTTTGGAAAGAACAGGAAACCCATGTAAAGTCAAATGAAGATAACAACTGACCAATTTACGTAAACATGACATAGTAATTAAACAGTTTTAAATGAAAAGGAATTTTAAAAAGTCTTACTTGTCATCCTCATATTTGTAATCACACAGTAACTGCGTATGAGCAAATATTTGTACAAAATTGAAATCATGATTATCATTCTCAAAAGACTCAAATGACAGCCAGATTCTAAAAACCTGAAGCAATGATTTCAATTTAAATTGGTCTAAGTGGTTTATGAGTGTATGTCAGTTATGTTTTGAATTTGATTTATTAAGTTTTTAGTTTGAACTCAAGTAAAGAGCAAATACTATACGTGTGTAATAGTGTAATAGTATCTATCACTTTATATACTACTTGCAGCTTAAAGTGAAGCTTAGTGATTGACATCACTCACTTATTAATTTTTCATGTCCATTCTATTATGCATGGCGTGTTGCACATGTCCCTGTAGATATTTGGACTTCATTGAAACAAAGCTCTGTTCCTGATAGAAAAATAATTCAGCTATTCAGAAGAAATCATGTCTTTCTCTGTTGCTATCATTGCTTCTTGTCTCTCATCCTGCTAACATAATCAGCCGCATAATCAGCTCAATCTGTTTGTCCTGTACCACTGGTGGAATTGAAGCTTCGCTTGCCAGCTCTCCTGGATGGCACTCACTGTCACATAGAATTCAGATCAATTGGTATTCACCAGGCATCTTTCACTGCCTTTTTGCATTTGTCAAATCCTGGTGTGGAAACAAGTTCCCCTATGCCTCTGCTTGATGGGTCATCTGGTCATAATCAGATCCATTACAGCAATTCTATGCGCTGTTTTGGTGAAATTTCTTTAAATGTGTGCAATCCTGTCCTGATATGTTTGTCTCGTCTCCCTACTTTGCTTCTTTCAAATAACTGTTTACTTTGTACATCCACCAATATGTAACAATCATGTCCCTGCGAGGACAGAAAAATCACACCATGACTAAACATGATTTCACGGTAACAATAGATATTTGGCCACAACAGAAGCTAAACTTTTTTTTTTTTTTCCATCGAAAATTTTTGGCTCAGGAAAAGATATTCATCAATAGCTTTCAAAGTTTAGGAAGCTAACTGCTTCTCCATGTCTTATGGTAATGAAGGGTTGTTTTTTAATAGGCTGCTACTCTCACAAAACTATGCTGTTAATATCTACGCCTAAATGAAGATGGGAGAGGAGGGTCATTAAGGTCAAATCCAGATTAAATTGCTATTCACTTTTTAATCCGGCACTCCTAACTATCTGCGGAAACACTGAGTTTCCTTAGATAATTATCATGAAAAAGACTTTTTGTTTAACTTAAACCTGTGTCAGGTTGAAATATTTGCTTTTGACACAATCTAATAGGTTATACAAGAGTTTCTGCTTTTAAAGAAAATTAACAAAAGGCCATCCAAATCTGAATGTCTGAGAGGTACAATGGTCAAAAGCTGTAGTTTAAATATTTTCTGTGAAGTAGCACTATCAGATCAGATCTTTCGCACTTGAGATCTCTTCAAACACTTCTTTAATTAACAGATGTGATTTATCAAATATTTCTTTGAGACTATTAAAATATTATTTGCATGTTTAATGAGCCATGTGCATGAAGTTTAAAGTTACACTCAATGGTATTATCACATTTTAATGAGCCCTTCTGCTACATTGAAGAGCAAAGGCTCAATACCGTAGCTATTCCAAACTTTAAGGGCTTCTCTAAAGCTCTTAGATCACTCATTTATGGATTGCTATTCTCAGCATTAACTGCAGAAGTTACATCTGCCCTGGATTGCCCTTTCTCATCCTTCTCAGGTCCATCCCTCCTATATCCAAAATTAAAAGGACACAGAGAATGCAAAAGTGGCGACAGATCGATGAGCCCTAATAAGCTTTACCATCTGGCCTCAGTTTGTTTTTTTAGCAAATGAAGATGATCATTGAGCAGGGTTGGTAATGGGACTGCAATCTACTAGGTTGCTCCTGTTTTAGGTAGATAGACTGTATGTTGCTGCCAACTCTGTAGGACATCAGCTTTTTCAATAAGTAGAGTCTCCTCCTAACCAGTTGGTAACAACCCTCTGCTGTCCCATTTCAAACCACAGAGAACCATCTTTTGAAAATAATTTGAATTAAGCAAGAAATGAAGCAAGAAATAATACTTAAATTGACTTTTTGTATTTGCACATGCTTTTTCTTGATTGTCCTGGCAACAGTGTCATTGAACTGTATTTTTTCAATGGTTTTGACCAAATTTGATTCAAAAAAAAAAAAGTGCAACACTTAAGTTACAAATTTTTAAAAGATACCTACATTTCATCATTAAAAACTTGGTATTTTCTTTAGTTTTGGTTTTGTATTTCAAATAGCTTTTTTTACATTGGGTAGTGTAAACTGACACATTTCAGTTGAATATTGTTAAAGATCTTTCAGTGTGTTTGCCCCAGTTTCCTGTTTGCGTTGCTGCAGCAGGAGTAAACAAGATGTGGCTGCTCTGTCATGCACTGTGCTGCCAACTGCTTTATTTTTCCTGCAGCAAGCCCCTTTACTTGGATGGTGTAACACACCCAGATGGTAATCCCATTACTCACACCAATGCATCCAACCAAAACAACCTGCAGTAGTTAGAAAGATACTAAGCAAGATTTTTGGACATTTTCCATCTAGAGTAGCAGACAAATTATGGTAACTTCCCAACCTTGCCCATGAAGTTGTAAAATTTAAAAGATGAAAACCCATTAATGGCAAAATTTAAAATCATAAAGAACAGAATAAAGAAAACTTTTGAATGGCCAACAATTGGTATGTAGTGGTCCATAATAAAATAAAATCATGTGTATTGCATCGAAACACATACAATTCCTGTAAGGATTTTATTTAATTAAAATAAGTGATGACGAAAAGGTTCATGCTAATGTAAAGACTATTTCATAGTCCTCTAAAAAATATTGGGTCTTACCAAGGTGTTAATGAACAAATCTATAAAGCAAAAACAGACAAAATAGATCTTTGGAATCTATGTTAAGGCTAGCTGGATCATTAAATTAACAGATTAATAACAGGCCAAGCTACACCATAGTTAAGCAACCATTTCTGATATTGGGGGCTACTTTTTGATTCATACTGAATCATAAAGAATCATCCAAATTTCACATATCTGAGGCATGGAAGCAAACCTAGGTCTCTGCTCCATGGTTTGTTGAAGCAAAAAATCTGATCTGTGCCTATGGTCTATCAAAATTGAGTCAAATTCAATTAAAAGTCTGTTAATTGTCACAATTTTTAATAAGAAATTAAATGCTAGGTACAGTGAAAGAAATAATTGCTGACTTTTGCGTTTATGCTACTTGACCTTATTGTTTTCATTTCAGTACTTTGTATTTTTTTCAAAACTGTTCTTCATACTCAACTATCGGTTTTCAACAACAGAACTTTCCCTCTGACTCCCATTCTATGTATATAATTCCCCATTCAACAACCGAGACCCTTGGGTATTAAAACGAAGGGGCTGGGGGATAAGAACGGTTGGAAAAGCACATGCCCCAGTAAGTCTTTTGACACCACCCTGTGGCCCATTCTTTTGTTTGTTTGAATTACACTCCAGCAGGGCTATACCTTTCCATGCTCATTCATTAGCTTCCTCAATAGCAAAGCAGCTTTAACTGCTTCTTCACCCAGCTGCCTGCCTGCCAAGTTTATTGAAAAGCAAAAAGTACCAGCCTTCACAAAACAAATGTTTTTTTTAAAAGCATATTCAAGTAAAAATTCTATATATCTCTACATAACATTTAAGTGACATCCAGTCATCTTAATACAACTATTTGTTAAACAATCAAAATAAAATAAACATTTATTTTCACATGAATACAAACATCTGATTGGTCAGAAGACGTTGACGTGGCATGGCGGTATTGGTGAAAGCTGCACTTTCACATCTCTTTTCAAATGATGCAAGTGCCAGATGCCAGGGGTCACAAGGTCCCATTTCCACCTAATGACTGTCACGGAAATCATGTGATCCATTCAAATGTGTGGGGCCCCTTATTTCTAGATCAACGGCTACAAGGCAGGATGTGAGGTCGTTTTCTGGTCAGTTGATAAACAGCGTGAAGTGGAACAATAGCAACATGGACAGCACGTGCCACATTGTTGCAGTGAAACTAACACATATGGCCTTTTTTTCTCCTTCCACCTCATACCTGTCTTTGTTGTATTAAATGAAATATGGCTCCAATGTTGTCTTAAACATGCCGGGGCCACTGTAAATTTTATCTTTGACAAAATACTTCCCATATAGTGTTTACAGACTGTGGTGGTTACCCGGGTCATTGAAAGAAAAAACAAAAACAAAAAAACATTTAGTTTTATTAAATGTTGGTGTTCCCATGTTAAGTGAGTTCAATCACAACTCTTAGTGACAAAATGTAAGAGAAAGATGAACAAACTGACTCCCCATTACCTTTGTACAGTATTTGCTAAATTTGATGCTACTAAGAAAAATCTAAACAAAAAATGAATCTGGTTTGGCGTATTTGTAGTTTTTAATTTACCATAACCACAATATATTTGCTAGCAGTTCTAAACTGCACACTTTTTTTTTACATATATGCAACGAAGCTGTGTTTTGTGTATCCTGTGAAAATAGAAATGTAAGTTGTGAAAGGGAAAAAAACAAGTAGACCTACACTAAGTGATTTTAATAACGTATCTTCCATACACTTGGTTAAGCTGTCCTGCCTGATATTTGGAAAGAAGGATTTTACATAAAATCAAGAAAATCATTGGCTTTTTACCCTTTTCATGAGACTGTCTCTTCAGTCAAAGACTTCTTCAGCTTAGTTGCAAAACAAAGCACTAAAGAAGATCTTTCCTGCTCACAGTCACCATCTACAGCAACTTCTCAGTTAAATGACATACTCCAACAACATTTCATTTCCCTTTGGGATAAAAAAAGGATTTTTGATTTGTCTTAAATTAGTAGCAAAATAACTCCCCTTTTAAGTGTTTGGAGTTTTGCAGTTAAACTTCATGCATACATGCATTGCTGTTAAAATAAATGAAGTATATGTAAAACCTAATTTATAGATGAAAGGACTCATAAAAAGGTAATTTTGCTGTACTTTTGGCCATGAAAGGCAAATAAAGCGGTCTATAGAGAAAAACAACACAATGTTTTACATTTATGTTCATTTTTAGATCATATTATACCCTGCATTTCTTTACAATGTTGCTAATAAAGGGCTTCAGTTTTTAAAACTGCAGAAGCTCTAGACGTGTCACCACTAGGGATATTTTCTAAGTCGTATTTACCGTTTTGTTATGATCAGAAGCTTTGATTATATTGATAATGTTTAATGTTGAATGAGTTTATCATCAGGATTTTGTATTATAAAATCCGAAGAAATAATTGTGGTTTTTAGGAGCATAGGAAAAAGCTTAACATGAAAAAATTACAGAAAAACCCCCAAAAAAAACACTGCTGATAAAAAAAAATTTAAAAAAATAATTTGATTTTCTTTTCCAGCAGCTGTTTATAGTGATTTTGGAAGAGAAAGAAATCTTGTGCGGGTCTGTGTTAGTTTTTCCTGCTGGGACGGAAGCAGCATGCTGAGCTGTATTAACAAGCTGACTGTTCCTGCTGCCTTATATCTGCTAATGCCAACTGTTAAAAAAATTAAATTGATAGATTTGGTATAGAGGAGCTGACTGTCTCGGAGGTACCCTATTTAAAAGAGGGGTTATGTAATGTAACACATCTCTATGTAAATGTTGGGGGAGGTAGCAGCACATATAGAACTTATGTGTGTTTATGAAAGGAGAGGTAGGGGGGAATTTAACAAGGGATCTGTTCTATTGCAGGAAGGATTTCCGAATGGTTTGCTTTTGCTCTCAGGAATATTTGTTCATGGTTATTTCTGTTTCGTAAAACATGAATGGGCCACTGCCAAAGTGCTTCTTTAGCTTTCCAGAAAGATCCATTGTATGACTCTAATCCTCTAAAATGCCATTGAGGCATATGATTTTTCTCCAAACCATAAACAAGCCCTTGTGTTTATAAAGTAGTCTTTAAATCTATGTTTGTAATCAACTAATAAAAAAGAAAACAGTCAAAGAAAATGACTGAAATGCAACATTTTCCTAACAGATTTTTTCACACTAATCCACAGCTTTTTGTTGAAAATCATAAAAAATTGAGCAAGCATTAGAACTATTTCATCCTCTTCCTCATCCAACCACTATTAACAACAATGGACATGTAACTTTCTCTGACTAAAAAGCATTGCAGTCTTAAGCCATTTTTTTTTCTCAATATACTCTTAGTATTTAGCTTTTACAAGTGTATGTGCAATTTTGATGCATTGATAGTTCTTCCCAGCTAACATGGGGAGAACAGCTTATATAGATATTTTTGTACACGGGACCTGATCTTGGTATGGTATTTATCTGCAGAAAGAACATGAATTGTTGTGTTGCTACCAGCATTTGGCTATTCTATTTCATGTCTTTGGTAACGACTGTGTTATTTCATAAGTTAATAATTTAGTTAAAAATATAAATAGGTAAAATGTTGCTAAAAGTTTAAAATGGTTACTATTTAGCTAAAAGGTAAATTCATTATATAATTTAAGTTGTTTTAAAAAGGTTTTATAAAAATGTCAGAGTGAGACATTACTTCCATAGAGGATCGTTTACTTCCTGTTCATACTGAGCACTCTGTTTAGCACCGACGATCACAGACGTATTTCTCCGCAAATGCACATGTTACACAGCCAAACAAGTCTAAGTCTGCCTGAAGTTCACTCAAACGGTTAAATGTACATTCTACGATTGAGTCTGGGAAAATATTCATCTTTGTGAGTGTCTGTGTGTTCAGAAGCACTTATATGGAGGTCAATGTATATTTTTTTAGATTTTGGTACATGTTCAGTTTCTATTTCAAACTAACTCCCTGTAGTTCCACCTTGTATACTAGCTATATATTTTATGTGTTTTTCTCATGTGATGTGTAGTTAGTAATATGCACCATTTTTGTATGTTTCAGTTACAAAGTAAATGTTATACAAGAAATCTTCATTAAAACAAGTAAAGCTCGCCTTGTGTACGGAGAGTTCATCACAAGTTCGCTGGCTGTCTAGCTTCACATAGTCACGTGTCGTGAGGACAGCACAGTAAAAAGACGACAACTAGGCGGGTTCAAGCATTACAAAGCTACATTGAGCCATCGTGAGTCTGGTTCAGGCAAACCATATCTGAGAGAATTTGAGCAGCAGAAAGAAGTAGAGACAGAGCGGTTCTTTGATGCAGAGCAGCAAAATGGCGGCGCAGCAACAGACCAGCCAGGCCTTGCAGACCAACTGGCACCAGAGAGGCAGCAACAATCACCTCCATGCAGCATCAAGTCCAAGGCTACCAGCAGGCGGTCACACTCAACTACTACAACTGGTTCATCTGTACCAAAGGCCTACACCAAAGCACAAGATGATGGGACAAAAGGCAGCTCTAGATAAACATAGGGCAGAGTTAGAAGCAAATGTGCAAATGCAGAAAGCTGACTTAGATGCCAGCCTCCACATTTTAAAATGTGAAAAAGAAATAGCTGCAGCTGAAGCAGAGGTTGCAGCCTATGAAGAAGCAGGCAGTCATAGCGGGGAGTCAGGTATAGAACCGTTGACTGAAGCTGAGCCATTTAATGCAACACAGCGCACTAGTGAATATGTGGAGCAACACCGCAACTTACTTGTGCAAACACAGCAACCAATGGATCGAGTAACAGCTGCAGCTCAACATGTTCTCCCACCAAGACCAAGTGACATTAAACACAAACCCAAAGTACAAGTAGGTCCAGCTCACACCAATTAATATGTCCCTGTAGCTAGTGCTTTCCATCCCTCAAACAGCACCCAAGCTGAGCCAAATGATGCACAAGATTTTGCACAGTATCTAATCCGCACAGAACTAGTTAGTACTGGTTTATTGCAGTTTGATGAAAACTATTGGGCATGGAAAGCCTCATTTGTGAGTGCTACTAAAGACTTAAATCTCGCAGCTAGAGAGGAACTAGACCTGCTCACAAAGTGGTTAGGGCCAAAGTCTTCAGAGCAGGCCAAACGTATGCGTGCAGTGCACATTCTCAACCCTGCTGCTGGTGTGAAAATTATCTGGGAGCGCATAGAGGAATGTTATGGCTCCTCAGAGGCCATAGAAAATGCTCTCTTGAAAAAGATACAAGAGTTTCCCAGATTAACGAATAAAGATAGTAGCAAATTAAGAGAACTTGGTGACATTTTGTTGGAGTTACAGTGTGCTTAGCTTGATGGCATACTCCCAAGGCTAGCATACCTAGATACAGCACGAGGGGATAGACAAATAGTTGAAAAACTCCCCTTCAACCTACAGGAAAGGTGGACCTCTATTGGGACACAGTACAAAGAGACTAAAAGAGTTTCATTTCCACCTCTCTCAGTTTTTGTGCAGTTTTTTCAACAACAAGCTAAAAGGAAAAATGACCCAGGCTTCGCTACATCCAGCTATAGCAGTCAAGTGGCCACGCGTACTGAAAAGTCTACATGATACAATCGAAGAGCAGCTGTAGCATTACACAAAACAGACATTGCAGAAAACGACCAAAGTGGTTTTGAACATCAGAGAATTGAGGAGCCAGATCGTCTCTGCCCGATCCATAAAAAACCACAACCCCTGAAGAAATGTAAGACTTTTAGAGACAAACCAATTGAGGAACGTCAAGCCTTTCTCAGAGAGAACCGTATTTGATACAGGTATTGTGATTCAGTGCACCACATCGCAAAAGATTGCAAAGCTGCTGTCAAGTGTGTGGAGTGTGATAGTCCCAAGCACATCTCAGCACTTCACCCAGGTCCCACACTTGTCCGAAAGAAAGACACCTCAGAGAGTGCAGACACTGAGGAGAAAACAGAAAGTCCTCTTGCAGTCGTCACCAAGTGCACAGAGGTATGTGGTCAGTGTGAAAGCCCACAGCCCTGTTTGAAGATCTGTTTAGTGAAGGCCTATCCTGAGGGGCAACAGGACAAAGCACGTAAAACGTATGTTGTGATTGAAGAGCAGAGCAACAGGTCTCTGGCAAGGACAGAGTTTTTCAACTTGTTCGAAATCAAAACTACTCCGGCTTCTTACACGTTAAAGACTTGCTCAGGCAAAGCAGAGACTGCAGGTGGGAGAGCTGTGAACTTCTTTATACAATCCATGGACGGAAAAACGAATATAAGGATGCCTCCTTTGATTGAAAATGTCCTCCCAGGATCCACAGAGCATGTGGAAGGGCATCAAGTGCATTACAGACTATAAATCTAAAGCTGCACAATGCCCCAAAGACCCCTCCCTGCCTGAGGCTCTCAACCAATTCTACGCCCGGTTTGAGAACCCTGACACCCTCCCCAGCACCAGAATCACGACTTCACCAGGAAAAGAGCTCCTCAGTGTGACTCCAGCAGAAGTAAGGAGGACGCTGAGGAGGATCAACCCCCGAAAAGCTGCTGGCCCAGACAACATCCCCGGATGGGTGCTGAGAGAGTGCGCGGACCAGCTCTCAGACGTGCTGGCGGACATCTTCAACGCCCCCTCATCCAGGCAGCTGTCCCCACCTGCATGAAGACCGCCACCATCATCCCGGTCCCCAAGAGTTCTGCAGTGACTGAATTACTGGTCTAAAATACTATCGGCCAGTAACCCTAACACCGATAGTCACAAAGTGCCTTGAGAGACTGGTTCAGACCCACATCAAAGCAACCATCAATGTCACTGTGGATCCACACCAGTATGCATACAGGAAAAATCGATCCACAAACGAAGCCATTTTCTCCGTGCTCCACACTACCCTCACCCACCTGAAGGATTCCTATGTCCGTATGCTCTTTATGGACTTCACCTGCGTGTTCAACACCATGATTCCTCAGACTCTGATAAACAACTCTCCTCACTTGGACTGAGCTCTTCCCTCTGCAACTGGGTCCTGTACTTCCTGACCAACAGGCCGCAGTCTGTGAGGATTCACAACATCTCCTCCCCCACCATTACCCTCAGCACTGGCTCCCCTCAGGGCTGTGTGTTGAGCCCCCTCCTCTTCACATTGCTCACATATGACTGCTCGCCTATCCATCCATGCTGTCATATTGTGAAGTTTGCGGACGACACAGCAGTGGTTGGATGCTTCACAAACAGTGATGAGTCCAGCTACAGGCAGGAGGTGGAACACCTGGAGGGCTGGTGCAGAGATAACAACCACTGCATTAATGTAAAGAAGACCAAGGAGATGATTGTGGACTTCAGAAGGGGCAAGCATGCCCACCTCCCCGTTCACATGGGAGGAACTGCGGTGGAAGTGGTCAACAGCTACAGGTAATTGGGTGTACACCTGAGTAACAACCTCACCTGGAGCAACAACACTTCTATTCTGGTCAGGAAGGCACACCAGCGGCTCTACTTCCTCAGGAAGTTGAGAAGAGCTGGACTTGGGAGCTCAGTCCTCACCTCCTTCCACAGATCTGTGGTGGAGAGCGTCTTGTGCTCCAGCATCAACGTGTGGCATGGAAGCTGCTCTGCTGCAGACAGGAAAGCTCTGCAGAGAGGTGTGAAAGCTGCACAGAGGACTGTTGGAGTGAGCCTCCCCAGCACCACAGATATTTACACCTCCAGATGCAGGAAGAGGGCCTCCGGCATCATGAAGGATCCCACATACCCAGCACACTCACTTTGTGTCCCGCTCCCCTCAGGCAGGAAGCTGCGTACCATAAAGTGTAAAACCACCGGACTGAGAAACAGCTTCATTCCCGAAGCTGTGAGACTCTCAAAACCCACACAAGGACAATTACATATGAAAAAAAAACTTTCTCATTTAACCGGCACTGTTCACTTTAATATCACACTTTAAAATGTCACTTAAATATTTCACTTTATTAACCATCCATCCTGCTACAGCAAATTTTGCACTCTGAATTCTCATTGCTGCTATGTCCGAAGTCCCATATTGTAGATTCTGTGTAGTCAATCCCATTCTCTTATATTTCTTTATATTTTATAACATTATTCTTATTTTGTAGCTATTTAAAATTTCTATCAGGGTGTAAACTGGACCGTGGGATTAGAATTTCGTCCCACCTCATGTACCACATGTGATCTGATGACAAATAAAATTCCTTGATTCCTTTGTATGACGCTTTAGGCTTTGCCGCTCCCATAAACATGCTGGATAAAGCGCTACTCAGGGAACTGTCATCTGAAGAGAGGGACTGGGACACACCTCTTCCCCCAGAAAAAGAGGAAGTGTGGGTCTCATGGAAAGACTCATTAAAAGCTATTGAAGACTTGCAAATTAAAAGGTGCTACAGCACAGATAGTTTAAGTAATATGAAAAGTAACGAACTTTGTATTTTCTCCGATGCATCTACTGAAGCTATAGGTGCAGTAGCTTACTTGCGCTCTTTAGACTGTCAGGGTCAGTGCCACATAGGCTTTGTGATGGGGAAGTCCAAGCTTGCTCCCCGGCTTGCACACACCTTCCTTCGGCTAGAACTTTGCGCAGCTGTACTTGCAGTAGAAATGTATGAGTTAATCAGAGACGAGCTAGACCTAAAAATAGACAGTGTAAGGTTTTTCACAGACAGTCGCATTGTTTTAGGATACATACACAACTCTTCCAAAATATTCTACATGTATGTAGCCAACCATGTCACAAGCGTTAGGGTATCCACACAACCTGAGCAATGGCATTATGTACCGACTGAGTTAAATCCAGCCGACCAGGCAACCAGATTCATCCAAGCCGCTGAGCTCATAAATAGCAACTGGTTCAGTGGCCCAAGCTTTCTGTGTTCTGACAGACTCTGTGAATCAGAAAAAGACATTGCACACTGACTTGTTGAAACTCAAAATGACAAAGAAATTCGCCAAGAAGTGAAAACGCTCACAACTGCAGTATCAGAATCACCTCTAAGTTCTGAGCGCTTCCAAAGATACTCAAGTTGGACATCAGCATGCAAAGCAGTAGCAAAACTTATTCATGTTGCAACTTCTTTCAAAAGGAAAGGAAAAGGATGGAAAAGTCTCAAGGAAAATACAGACGTGAAAGAACTCACTCAAGCCAAAAGTGTTATCATTCGTTCAGTACAACATGACGCATACAAAGAAACTTTTAAAAAGATAAAATAAGGAAAAAAGATTCATTCAAAAAGTGATACACTCAAAAAGCTGAATCCAGTTGTGGATCAAAATGGCCTGTCTCATGTCGGTGGTCATCTCTCCTCCTCTGCCAACCTCACAGAAGATGAGAAGCACCCTCTGATTATCCCCTCATCCAGCCACATTGTCAAGCTTCTCGTCAGGCACTTCCACAAACAGTCAGCTCATCAAGGACGACATATCACTGAAGGAGCTGTCCCTGGTGCGGGTTTCTGGATAGTTGGAGGTAAGCGCCTTGTGTCTTTTGTCATACACGACTGCGTCACTTGCCGCAAATTGCGAGGCAAAATGCAAGTGCAAAAAATGGCTGACTTTCCCGCAGGTCGAGTGATACCTGAACCTCCTTTCACTACAGTTGGATTGGGTGTGTTAGGGCCATGGACAGTTGTGACACGTCGTACAAGAGGTGGAAGTGCCGTAAACAAGCGGTGGGCTGTCCTTTTTTCATTCATGAGTACCAGAGCCATACACATCGAAGTGATAGAAACTATGTCCACAGACAGCTTTATCAATGCACTGAGAAGGTTTTTCTCTATAAGCGGCCCAGCCAAGCTCTTGCGCTCTGACAGAGGCACAGATTTTGTAGGAGCTTGTAATGAACTGGGTTTAGACACGGACAAATCAGCAGTGGGAAAGTACCTTACAGCAGAAGGGGTGCTCATGGACAGTTAATCCCCCACATGCTTCCCACATGGGAGGGTCTGGGGAACGTCGTATAGGGGTGGCTAGACATATCTTTGATGCAATGTTGTTAAAAAATGTACAAAAATGTGTTACCCATGAGGTTTTGAGCACATTTATGGCAGAGAAAACAAGAAAAGCACGGCTTGTGTATGGAGAGTTTCTTCACAAGTTCGCTGGCTGTCTAACTTTGCATAGTCACGTGTCGTGAGGACAGCACAACTACGAATGACTAAGTGCACTGTCACTGTAGAGTAGGCATGACGGGATTAGGTTATAGTGTCCAGTTTTCCTTCAAATGATCTTAAGATCGAAACACATCATTGTTTTTTCATACACAAAGTGGACACTGTTGTTATCATGTCGAATAATATCTCAAACAGGACCCAAATAGCTCCAGCTACAACAATAAACATCTTTACTAAGTTTGTTTACAATGGTCAGGGAACACTCACATCACGTGTAAAGTGGATCCCTCATATATTTAATAAATGTCAGTGGCTTCTCTGGGACCCAGAAAAGACTGATCATGGTGTTGATTATTTTTACATTATGTTGTGTTAACCTGGTTTAGGATCAGTCAAACTGATGCTAAATTGTTTTTCTGTAACTTCTCATTTGAGGCTACTAAGACTTGACCACACCATCACTAAAATCTGCATCATACCAAGCGTTATAGTTTAGTAAGGTCAATAGTCATTTGTATACATGTTCTATTCTTCTTGATGTAATGAATCTTGTCTGGTTTCTGTAAGCATCCTATACATACTATGGCACTGTAAAAACATATTGAAGTGCAATAATATTTTCAAAAGCAAAAAAAAAGTGATGCCCACTTTTGTATACTATTTCATTGGTTGCCAAAAACACTAAACTCCTTTAGAAGGTTATTCGTTTTCAGTTTTTTATTATATACTTTTATTTATCAGTTTAAGCCTCAACTTTTAATGTGTCCTCTACAATTCATATTTTTTTCTAGGTTAATACTACCTTTCTCATCCCTAAATGCAGAGGCAATAATGAGCAGAGGCATCAATCCTACTTTCGGACATATTACGATTGAAGAAGAATTTTCATGTCAGGCAATAACTGCTAGTGAGCCTCAGTGGCACAAGCTCTGGGATTGCGCCTACACCAAAGTCTAATGGGATAAATCAGCTCTTGCATAACTAGGGGCAATCACTCACTCCATCTCCCTATGACAGAACTCCGTTATGGCTTCTGGGTAATATAATTTCTGTTATCTTAAGATATCAAATTTCTGTCTTTATTGGCAAAGACCTGGGCGAATTGAAGATAGTTCGCATACCTTGGTAAGACAGGATGAAAAATGAAAGCATATTTATCCACCTTAAAAAAACATTTAAGGCAGAGCTCAGGACTTAGGCAACATATTCAGGGAATCAGAGATATCTCACACATTTCGGTAATCCTGAGCTCTCAATAAGACATACTAATAAAGTTTATACTAAATGCAGAACTTTTGACATTTCTTATTTAGAAATATCTTATTATAACATGATCCTATCATAACGAAAGACTGTTTATTGTAATTTAATATGTATTTGTAGCTATTTTATAGCTATTTTAGATAACTCTTATATATACATGATTTAATGCAATTCAAGTATTATTCTGAGTTTTCGGGAGACTATTGAAGACTGCATAAGAGGGCTGGAGATAAAACTTCTTCAGCACAAAGTTCTGTGCTCTAAGCATGTTTATCCAAATATGAACAATTAAATGGTATTGGTTACATTCCAAAAGCACAATAATTTGTGTAAATGTTTAAATCAGCTGAGACAGGTTAGAGAGACAGAACATTGCACAAATATTTTTCAAAAGCTTATCTAAAGGTTTGTCAGTAAGGTTAAGCTAAGGGTTGTAGGGTGGTTTATCCATGTGTGAAAATGCATTGTACCTTTTAGCACTGCCCTTTTACAGTCTAACCCCTGATTAATAATGGCAGTGCTATCCTCAGGAGATATTACCTCTACAATTAAGGGTAAAACCATAGATTTAAAGACATTAAGTCCCGAAAAGACTCTTAATGTATGTTAGCAGGACATAGGCAGCTCCTATCACTTCACACACTTGACTTTAGCATTCATCCTGCTGGTATGTCAAAATAATATTGTCAGGTTTGGTAAACGTTCTTTACTGAACAAAGATAAACCCATATGGGTCACATTTTGTTGACAATTGTTTCTATCTCTTCATAAGCATAACTGTATACCTAAACAGAGGAAATATAGGAGAAGTAAATTAGCATAAATGATGGGGGACTTTAAATCTTACTGGAATCATACAGTTACAAAAGATAACCAACAAAACAGCAACACAGTAAAATGGCCAAAAACTAATTTGCAATCAACTTTGTATATTTTTGCGCATGGTTCGGCTTTGAATTAGGCAAGGTGGACATTCGAGTGTTGTGATTTTGTGCTGTGCCAAAGTTCCTTTATAATGCAAAGACCACAGGGTAGCCAATCAGGTTCAAAATTTACAAAAGCAAACTAAACAAGCAAAAAACAATACTCTTAAACGCGGACAGTTCTTCTACTTCATGGTATTGATATTGCGCTATGTTACCAAGTAAAGACACTAGAAGACTGAATTTGCAAATATTATACTAGACATGTAACACTAATGGTGACTTACACACAACATCACAAACTGAATCTGTTGCAACGATAACATAACATTAATGTAATTTCTTGTTTTTTTGTTGTTTTAGAGTGTTAGAAAATTATTAAACATTGCAGTTTTGTCCAATTTTCATCTTATATCATCTATCCAATGTACTTGCCAACTTATTAACAACATATATATTAAAGTATATTTTCCTTTTTTTTGCATCCAATCACATACAATTGAGAAATCCATTGTAACAAGATATTTAGAATAAGTTTGACAGTAACTGTTTTAAATTTAACTTAAATTCACTCAGCCATTGTTTGACCTAAATACTTGTGATTATTTTTTTCTTGAAATTGTGCAATTTCAAAAGACTTGTAACACTATGTTATTGAAGAGGTCTGAAGCAAAAAAAACAAAAAAAAACAAATGCACTAGTGAAAATGCGTAGGAAACAAGAACTGTACAGAACAGCAATAACTGCTTTATCATGAACATATTTTCAGCTAAATTAGTAGTCTGTCTCCAATACACTTTTCCAGAACGTGAACATAAATTCTCCTCTGAAACAAATTTGATAACTATGGCTAATTACATGCCAACAAAAACACAGCTGGCAAAAATGCGTTGGGGAGATTAATGCTGTGCTGTAGAATCAGACATCTGTAGATGAAAAGGGAATGACAAGTAAAATAGGCTGATCTTTGAAATTGTGATACCAAAAAAGAAAAGAAGAAATTTGCATGACTATTAAAACACATATTCAAACCTATATTCTTTTTTTTTTTGTTGCCATGAACATCAGATTTTTGTCTAGCTGGAAGTGATCATTAGATATTTAACATGGCAAAAACAGACGTTTTTGAATGTCTACAATTAGTGATCTCCCGGCTTTAATTGATCTTTTTACAGAGATTACTGAGATTTTATGTTGGAGTCTTTTTTTAAGTCTCCCCAGTTGTTATGTAGGCTTAAACACCTTTAACTCCTCCAGAGATAAATAAGTTCCTCAATCCTTCCCTCTCAAGCGGCCACAGAGGATAAATTATATACAGATATAGTTCTACTTCCTCTCATCATAATAATATGCTTTTTATGGCTTTTCCACTTCATCTAGAGTCACGATAATCCCTGTGCTTCTGTGTAATTATCTCTCCTCTCGGCTGATCTCAGTGCTCCTCACCTAATCAGACTAGTCGCATTACCTCCTCACTTTTATCTATGACTCTTAAAGCTAGCGTTAAGGGTCCTCTTAACTCACCACACAACTTTTCCCATGCCATCTTCTTCAGAAAACATTCTCCTTCTCTCTTACCCCCCAACACCTCTGTTTCCCAATGTAACCTTTGGTGGTGATGGTGATGGTGGTGGTGGTGGTGTGGGGGGGGTGGGGTGCACACCATGTCAGGCATATTATCTGAACCCTTTTTGTGGCAGAAACTACTTAAAGACAAGACTGGCCTTGTTTAGTTTTTGCCATTATGTTTATTTAACTGTTTAGAGAGATAAAGTATGCATGTTATCTAAACACATTTTTTTTTGTGAATGTTTTATTACAGCTCAATTGTTTATTGGGTGAAAAATTGTTGTTATACAATTTTTAAAACAGTAAAACATACTAGTAAGTGTAATGTTTTTGCATAGATATGTTTATTTGTATAGCAAATGTCAGCATTGGGCAATTCAAAGTGCTTTGCATGTTAAAAAATAATAATAATCACGCAAATAACAGTGCATGAAAACTATTCTACTCAAATAAGAGCTCCTATACTCATATTTAAATTTGTATCTTGGCAGTAAAAGCTAAACTTTTATTAAATAGTGTCAAACACAAAAAGGTATGAAGCAATCTAATAGCTATTAAATTAAGCTTAATCAACCAGATGCAAAACATTCATTTTCAAGAAGTAAGAGTTTATGAAGGTAAAAAATAAAATAGTATTTATACTCTTATTCTTTTTTTTTTTTTACATTTTTTCATAAGCTTCAGTGCAGTTTATGAGGACTTGACAAAATAGACCAACACAAAGTATAACATAATTGTGAAATTGAATGAAAGGGTTTTAATGGGTATTCAGTTCCCTTTACCCTAAATGAAAGCAAATGCCACTAAGCCACGAAAATGGGTAAATAGCATCAATCTCATTTATTTTATCTTAGAATGAATACAGCTGAAATATTTTGAAACATTCATTAATAAACAGCTTAATGAAGAGGAAGGAACATACCTGGCTGAACAAAAATAAAGTTATTGAGGATTTTGACATTTTAAATCAATATCTCCAAAAGGCCTAATGAAATACCTTTCCATACTAAAAGTGCCTGATAAGATTAAGATAAGAAAAGAACAGTGATTGCTTTAGTTTAGGATGAACAGGTTTTACATTGTTCTTTGAGGCATTAATATTTCTCCACTGTATGTCTTCCTTTTTCCTGATGTTTCGATCACCAGCAAGCACAATACCTGTCTGTTACTATTTATCAATGATCACAGGTTGGTTTGCCGATACCATTATGTTCATTTAAATCTGTCAGTCTGAGCTCTGTCAGTCTCCATCACCTTTGGTAAGTGATTCCCATGCAGATGTAGGTGTCTCCAGTTTGTATTCCACGCACATTGCTGCACACTATACCAGGATCTTGGCTATAGTGTTCCAGTATTTTTCTACTGAAATTATCTCAAACCCTGCTGACCCTTAGATTTTTCTTTCCTGGGCCCGGCATGCAACTGGGAGTTTCCCTGAAATGGTAGATCTAGGCCTCTTTTGCGCTGGTGCTCAAGGTCTACTACTGTGGTGCCATGAGCAATTCCTTTGTGCTGTCATATAGAGCAGGCCTCTCCAAAACTAGCATGATCTTGCCGTATTAGCCACTTCCGCTGTTTGTTGATAATACATTCCGTAGACAGACGAACGGACGGACGGACGGACAGACGGACGGACGGACGGACAGACAGACAGACAGACAGACAGACAGACAGACAGACAGACAGACAGACAGACAGACAGACAGACAGACAGACAGACAGATAGGTGCTTTTTAATATGTTTTGTATTGTTTACTTGCCAGCGAACATTTTTTTTATTATTTATAGTCATTTACAGGCATCTACTGCTTTCGCCTCTAATCTGTTGTTGACCCCGTTT
>JAVLVB010000735.1:2611610-2641432 GCA_032876305.1 Orestias chungarensis
TATATATATATATATATATATATATATATATATATATATATATATATATATATATATATATATATATATATATATATATATATATATATATATATATATATATATATATATATAGGACTCTAGGATTTTGTGGTCAGAAGGTTTGAACATCCACTAAATTAAAAAAATAGTAATAGCTTATTTTTATTATGGAATATTAATTGTATATAATTTGTAGAAGGGGTGCCTAGATTTTTTTTTCTTTGCACACTTTCTAATGAAAAAGTAATTGCAGTTACTGCCGGACACAGAGGAATTAATTAATGACTTCCTTGCTGTTCCAATTACTTTTACGCCATTATAAACATCACAGCAGCATTCTTACTTCACAGTTGCACTCTTACCAAAAAGTAAATAAATAAAACCTTGATAATAAAAAACCTGCTGTGTAAATATTTGAAGCTCTTTGGCAATTCTCTTTTTTGTTTCAGCTTTACTCAACTGTGATATGTCCATAAGCACTGTGGGATGGAGTCAAGCTGAAGCAGAGAGACAGACAGAGGCCAGGGGACAAAGATTAGAAACAGGACAGCAAAGACAGATGCAGTTGGGGAGGGTTAATCCTGTCTGTGAGTGAGTGATCATGTCCATCCACCCAGCTGTGGCGCCATGAGGGGGCCATGGGGCTTGCTGGCAGTCTGATGAGGCGTCACCGCCGTCTGCTGCAGGAGAGATCTCTCATTCGACAGTTCCTGTCAGCGGGACAGCCAGCCAGGTAGGAGGGAAGATAGAGGGAAAGCAGCGAAACTAGTAGAAGGATAAAATTGGGGAAAAAGAGTTTCTTTCTACATTTCAGGAATTATTTTAAAGTCTTAATATTTCAGTTTATGATATTTTCGGACTCATGGTGTTTTGCTCTTTAACTGTGAACAGCAATGCAGATAATTAACAGGTTTCCTAATGAGATAATTAAGGTTGGCTCGATTAATTTCAGTATGAGGTTATCTGCAAAGTTTTTTCATAAGAAGTAATGAGAATCTTTCGGGAGGATGTCACATAGATGTCACCTTCTACCTGCCCAGCAGAGGGAGAAAAAGAGCTGACTTTATGTTTTAGAAAATTTAATCATACAAGTTTGGAAAAAGTGTCTAAATACTGAATATATAATGAATCACATATCTGATGTTCAACAGATATGTATTTGTTTTACAAAAATTTTCCTTACTCTTGTGTACCATTTTTGTTTTTACAGTGACTTCCTCTGCTTCCTACTCAAATCCCTGAAGAAAAGGTAAATAGGAACAAAATATCAATCTTAGTGAAATGATCCATGTGTACAACGGCAGAACAATTGGGTTAAAAAAAAAGAAAAACTTGTTTGGGGTTGATGGGAAGCATTCATCTTCCAGTTGTACAATAAGGGATGTGATCTGTTGTCTACCAACTTGTCAACTTTATTTGGTTATTATATGCTTATATGTGAATGTATGAGGGTAAAAAGTGCTAAAAGCCTTGGATATAACTATGAGTACCTTTTTGTTCAATATGAAAAAATAAAAAGGTTGTATAAAAGTTCTGAACCTTTTACAAACTGGTCTTTGCTATTACAGGCATTCATTTTGCTCATTGTCTACCTTTTCTGTTAACCCTTGGAAAGATTCATATTTATATAATTTAAAAAAAGGGAATTATCAAAGAAATCCCTTAACCTATGACCATCTCTAAGGGAATCTGCTACTTATGGGTTTACCTTTCTAAAAGCTGAAAGTTTTACTCTAAAAAACGTACTCAGTAAACCCAGCTGAGGATTAATGTGTGTCGCTTGCCATCTAACACTGTTGATTGTGTTTTATTCTGACAATTTTTGTCAGCTGGATTTGTTCATTCTAGTGAATGATTGCCAGGAAGTTTTGGATCTTTATTTTTTTTGCCATTAAGTTTTAAAGCTCTAATCACAAGCAACCAAATAACTGGGTATTCCCTGCTACTGGTGGATGTGCCTGCTAACCTGCTTCATGGCAAACTTCCAATTGCGGGGATCCTCTATCATAGATGCCACTTGATGGTCGGCTGGTGAATCTCAGAGCTTGCATTCCTTTCCCTTTTGCCTTAGCCAACCTCAGCTAGTTATGGTCCTTTCCCTTGCCTCTCCACACTAGCAACCCTGCTCAGTATTTCTTGTGTCTTTGGAAATCATGATGTAAACCTTTTGAATTAGCCCATTACCTTGAACTTTACAATCATCTTTTTATTCAGGTTACAGTGCCTATGTGGATTTCGAAATAAATGTGTGGTCCTCTCCAAATAAAAAAAAGTCCTTGGAGATGTTTTAATTTGTTTTATCTCCAGTGGATTGGACCTCGTTCATTTGACTAAGACATGGATGAGAACTGATGAGTCCAGCATTCTTTCTCAACTTTTGTTTTTCAGCTGTTCATTTTCCAATGCTCGATGGATAATATTCTTCTTTATCATATGATATTATTAGATGAAGGAAGAATATTGACTTTTTGCCAGGTCCAGGTACCAAATTGCTTCTTCCACCTTTGAACTACTCATATGTAAATGTTCACTACAAAACCAGAAATAGGTCTCCCTGGAGCATTTTTATTTATCTACAGATTATAAAAGTTTGGATTCTAAGCTTTTCAAATATAAATCAAGGAAAAATTGAAAAATGTGACCATATAAATGTGTGTAATATTATAGTAATATTAAATATCTGTTCATCAATTTTTTAAGCCGCTTATCCTTGTGGGGTCATAAACTTCTCCAGCAGTCAACGGGTGCACCCTGAACAGGTCGCCATGTCCAACACAGAATATTACATATATATTGTTAAAATATAAAATTAGAAATACTTATCTCTGCATTAAATGTGTACTTTTAAAAATATTTTAATCTTGAACATCGTTTTACACTTATGCAATGTTACAATACACGCATAAAAGTTGTTTTGATTTGATTGATAAAATAATATAAAAATTCACCTTTGAATTATTTCTGTGGCCATGCAGAGTCTACAGTCTATGTGTGTTCATAAAACATAACCCCTTTCTTATATAATAGTTATTTACCTATAATATGAATGATATTTTGAAATAAACAATGACTATGTGTTGGTTGCAAGCTATTGTAACCGGTAGTACCAGTGTTCTAAAAATCTAAGGAGGTATAACACCCTCACCTCTCACTATTTCTGTTGCTAAAGAATCCATTTGCACATTGTATTCTGGACAAAGTTTGCACTGCAGAGGAAATTCACCTCTCTCATAACCTGCCAGCAACACGTATCTGCATCCCACCTGAAATGGGGTCTCTTATTTCCTAATAAGTTCAACTATTTGCAAATAAAATCCCAATTTTCTCATAAATTTAGTGGTTTTCCTCTGTGTTCTTGTTACTACTTGTTCTGTGGCAAGTCACATATTTGAACTTGGATGTTCACAACCAATATTGTGTCCAGTAATCTATCTCCACCAAAATTTAACAAAGATTGTTTTTTTGGGCTTTTATGACTTTTTGGCTGTTTTCCCAGGAGTTTTTAAATCATATTCACAGGTCAGTTTAGGAGAGTAGAACAAAAAAGAAGGAAAGACCAATTGCATTTTTTTAATGTGAAGAAAAAATGTATCTGTTTAATTAAACAATGTGTAGAAATGTGTAGCATTGTTATGAAAAACATTAAAAATCATTTTTTTTCTTTGTGTCGTACTCCCTTTGTGCTATATTTTTATAAATGTTTTTTTACAAAGCATTGACCTGCTTTAACTACTATGCGGACGAATGAAAATTTACCTGCGATCAAAACAAAATAATTCATGCTCCATGCAAACCCATTTAAATTCTCTTGAAGATGTCAAGGCTTGGATCACTCTGAATTGTTTGAGTTTTAATGAAATCAAAGCAGAGGTCATCTTATTTAGGCCAAATAATAACTTATGTAACCCACTCATTATTGTTGGTTGACTTCCGTCATTCATCAAACAGCATGTGACAAACTCAGGAGTTATTATGGACTATGATTTTAAATTTAATAAATAGATCAGCTCTGTGCTATCAAAACGTTTTCCTTAAATACCAAAACCTTGACACAACCTATATAGTTTTGAGGAGCTTTTTTTTTTTCTTTTTTTTTCTTTTTTATTAATGTCTGATATACATAACATATTGAGGTTGGTGCGCAAAAACTATGTGTAATGGTGGCAGCTGCGGCAAATTGATTGCTTTGACAAGTACTGAGCTGTTTTCACTAGGTTTATAGCTGAGCCTAATTGTCTTATTATTATTTTTCTTACAATAATGTGCTTGACCTGCTTGCTCATTGCACCTTAAATTCAACAACGCATAACCGTTGAATCAATTGTTTTATGTTGGTTACCAACATAGTGGGAATTTTACTTGATTGTGGTTGCAGGATCTAAAACTTAAACAGTTGGTTAAAGGCCCACATGTGTGATATTTTCAATTCTAACATCCTTGACCACTTATAGATTCCTTGACCACTAAGGTAAAGACTTATGTGTGAGAAAAAAAAATCCACATTTTCTTGGCTGTTTCTTTGCCTTTCTAATTCTACTGCACCATGTCTTGTTTACCTTAAGTTGTTGGTTCACAAGACAATGGCACACTGAAGTCAGCGTCTACATTCTAGCGTCACACTCTGTTGATTGGGGGACAAAAAAACATCAATGCTTTCGACGAGCATGAACCACACTAGTGTGTTGGATGAGAGTCCAACTGCCATTGGAAGCTCTGTCCTGAAGATGGCAGACTAGTGATGGGTCCGGCAACACCGATGCTTTGGCGCATGTATCAAGCTCATTGATCTTACATCGAAAAATAAGGGAATTGTTCTCATTTCGTTCTTTCGTCCGGTTCTTTTCAGTTTCTACTTGATCTATCTGAATCCAAATTCAGCTGAAATCGACTCTTAGTCGATTTTTTTGAATAAAAATTTGTGAAGAAAAATCTCATTCCACAAGCATATTTTCAATTTAACTTAGGTTATGAAATAATACAATATATAATATACAATAACATACAATGACTTAAATGTTATTGTTTACACTGGTTCATCAAATCAGTCTGTCTACGTTGCCTGTAGGGATTTTTAAAGTCCAGCAAGTGTCAGTATTCAGTGACTCAGTATCGACACAGTATCAATACAGTTTTGCTATTTGTCGAAACGCTTCATGACGCCTCATCTACCCATCACTATGGCAGACCATTAAATGACATGCCGAATTGCACCAACCTGTGGTGTACCACTCAGTGGAAACTTTATATTCAGTGTCCAAATTAAAATAGAGTGAGCAGCTGAAACAAATCAAGTTTAGAGAAGTAAAACTGTTTATTATTGTTGTAAGAAAAACTGTAAAATCTTTTCAAGCATTTATATATATGCTTTGAATGTAAATCATAGATATAAAATTTTATTCCATCTAAGGACCTACAAAAGGCATATCATGCATCATAACAATAAATAACTTATGGTACATTAAAGATACAACAAATATATATGTTTGTTGTCTGTTTAGCTACGCATTTTTGCTGTGTTGATTCTTGTTAATGGGAATTGTGGTTTTTACATTTAAAAGGAAATGTCAGAGTAGCAAAATGTCTTTTATACTGCAGATGTTTTACTATTCAGCGACTCCCTCTCCCCTGTCCAATCCTTTATCCATCTCTCCTGAATTCTTCAGAAATTTCCATTTCTGTCTGTGTCAGAACATCTTTCTGCTAGGCTACACTAACATATCCTGAAAATGTACACATAAATGCCATCAGTGTCAACCAAACACAGCCAGCCCAGACAGTCCCGCTTACGGGATGTGAAACAGACTTGAAAAGTTAAACAATCCAGAGAAATTGTTACCCATCAGAGAGACTGCCTTATGAAATCTTAAAAGGAGATGTGTAATACCCTTTTTTGACGATAAGTTTAAATTGTGAAGCTCACTGAAAACATTTGTTTTCTTTAGCATTAATACTTTGTTATCCAGAAAGAAACATGAACAAGTAAAATATTTTTCTTTGCCTGTCGTTAAAACGTTCATATGATTAGACTGGATATTGCTTTTCTGTTTTATGATCAAAACAACCTATGGCTATTTATCAATGCCAACTATGTAAGACATGAACCCTTATTATTCATATTTCTGGATCAATTACACTTAACATTTCATCTTATTATAAATTGCTGTTTTGTTTTCTTCCATGATAGTAGAAAGGGACTATCCTACAGAGTCCTCGCACTCATTAATTAGATGTGATGGAACAGTTCTTTTAAGGATAAATCACTGTGTCTAATACTTTCAATGACCTTAGACCTCTAACTACACCTAACCCTAACCCTAACTTTGTGTTCCCATCAACTCGCTCTAACAGAGAGAATGTCTGCCTGACAGAAACTCTGTACCTACCTTTCCACTGGGAAATGAGATCACATTCCCATGAACTAGTGATGGGTAGATGAGGCGTCATGAAGCGTTTTGATACATACCAAAACTATATTGATACTGTGTCGATACTGTGTCACTGAATACTGACACCTGCTGGACATTAAAAATCCCTACAGGAAACGTAGATAGACTAATTTGATGAACCAGTGTAAACAATAAAATTTAACTCATTGTATGTTATTGTATATTATATATTGTATTATTTTGTATCCTAAGTTAAATTGAAATTGTGTGATATTCTCAGATACAGTCAATAAATAATGTGAACATGTACCATAAAGGGAAAATTTAAGTGAATGTGTTTAAAATAAGAATGCTTGTGGACTGGGGTTTTTCTTCACAATTTTTTATTCAAAAAAAATAAGTTTTTCCAACGTTTTGAAATTTAGTCTGTTACGCTTTTACGACTAAGATCCAATTTCAGCTGAAATTGGATTCAGATAGATCAAGTAGAAACTGAAAAGAACCGGACGAAAGAACAAAATGACAACAATTCCCTTATTTTCCGATGTAAGATCAAAATGGTCCCACACTGCGTAAATCTTTCTTTTGCCTTGAGGCTGCTCCATAGTTGACGCTGTACCAAAAAAGATCCAGAATGCATCCCTTTGACAGATTTGCTTCCTTCTAAACACAGTTTGGCGCCTCAGTTTCATTTTAAAACATTTGCTGTATCAGTCATGTGACTTGCTGAAGTCAATAGGCGCACCGACACGGGTTTTGGTCTATGATTTTTATACTTGCACCAACGCATCGGTGTTGCCGGGCCCATCACTACCATGAACCAATGGGCAGCAATAAAGAGGGGGGATTTTAGATGGCTCCAAAGGAATCATAGACATCTACCTCATTAACTCTTCTTGTCATTAGGTATCCACTACTTATTGGTTTGGTTAATGTAGCTCCCCTCATTACTTACCTTTATCTTTCTACTGTCTACTAGTTTCAAACTGTTTATTCTGTAGTATTAAAATAAGTATGGCATTTGACAAAGAGCACAATTGGCTTCTTAAATATCTTCAATAGTGTCCTCTTCTTTTCTCAGTCATACAAGAAGAAAGATTAGACTGATGTGTCATCTATTCAACTTTGGCCTGATAAAAACATTTTTACACATCAACCAGCCTTACAGAAAATCCAGATTGTTTATTAATGCAACCTTATTTTCAACATGGTGGGAAGTCCCACTTAGAGAACAACAATCCCATATTTGAAGGTATATTAAATCATAGAGTGAAGAGTTCTCCTTCAAAACTTTCCAACTTGCTTATAAGATCCTCCCTTTCTCATGCACAGCTCACACAGCCAAGTGGACATGTTGAGTTATTGTGCTGGAGGCAGCAGTACTCTGCTGTGCTTTACAGATGATCATTTCCCAATTCCACAGCCGAAGAGTGCAGGCCTACAGTAATTGCTGCAATGCATCCAAAAGCCTGTCCTTATCTGATGCTGTGACATGAATAGGCCCCATTTTATTGGTCTAACACCGTATGTAATTACAGTAGAGCTTGCATCATTTCCTGCAGAGGAGATGACCATGATGTTGTCACCCTAAGGTGCTTGATGCTGATTGGATGCACGGTGTGGCCCTGATGAAATAAATCACTTTTGCTCTGTTCATAGTAGAAACATAAGCCCTTTGGGTGACCAACCACTCTCATCACTGAGATAAAAATGCATACACACACCATGCTTAGAACAAACAATTACTTCCTTGATTCCCTAAACACTAATCAGAGCCAACACAAGACACATCCAGCATACTGGTGAGCTCATAATTAAAACCTCTCTCCTGGTGTATTATGTGGTATTTCCCAGAAGGAAGACATTGTGACTGTAAATATACATCACAATAAACCACAGCTAGAATTTGTATTGCTATTTACATTAGTGGGCATAGTTTTTAGTTAATGCATTTCAGAGATACAAATTATTTTAAATAACCAAAGGTAAAAAAAATAACAAATAGCAAATCATACATTCAACAAGACTAGACTTTACATTTATGAATGACTCTTTCAATAAAAACCTGTCTGGTATTGGATTGGCAGTGTGTATTTAAAGCTCAAACACTGATGAAGTAGAAAGATAGATAGAGGCACTTAAGTAAATTAATTGTAATTTTCTTTTTTGAATTTCACCTTTCTCCTGCCTTTCTTGAGCAGATGCACCAATAAACAATGGTAAGTTCTTTAACTGCTTGAACAATCTGTTATATCTACAAACCTCCGCCTGTAATTGCTTATACAATGGGTGTGTTTGTTATTTTTGTAACGTCCATTATCGTGCACTATGAGCTACTGTAACCAAAGACAAATTCCTTGTATGTGTGGGCATACTTGGCCAATAAAGTCCCATTCTGATTAGAGCTTAACAAAATAGGAACATCCATACAACAAGAAAAGGTTTATTTTTGCTTTTTTACAGAAATAAAATGATCAGTTATTTGACTTGAAGGTAAAGACAGAGAGATGAGCATACATGTTTTGAAAGATGGTGATATAAAAGGAAATCAGGTACTGCCTCCAATAACGGGCTTGGATTCCATTTACCACTGTTTTTTTTATCACCAGGGATCGTAACAATATTTTGTAACTTTCTTCTCCATATGGCTATACATCACATATATATTACAATAAACAGTTTCCTGTGTTTTTTATTTTTTATTTTTTTAGTATGGGTGACATGCTGCTTTATTTATTTTTACTTTTTATTAAACACTATCTTTGGCTTATTATTATTCATATTATCTTACTAATATAAGTTTTCAATATTATTTTGATACATGTTATATATCAATACTCTTCCTATGTTGTTTTTTATTACCTGTGATGACATAACTTTTAGCATTTTTCATGTTGTTATGGTTTTAAGATTCCTACAATATAAACGTAAACCACGTAACAACTGTATTTGTGTTACCCAGTTGACTTATGTTTAATTTTGAAACTTTGCATCATAAATAAACGTTATTTTTTTAACCCTTTTTCTGTTTATCACTTTACAAGGTTATCACTATTCTCTCTAAACTTTGATACGTGAGCCTTGACGAAAAATATCCTGGCTTGGGCACTGAGGGAAATGAAAATAAGGCTGTTCCAGAGACACTCTGCTACCAAGACTATTACTTGCAGTTTTTCACATTTAAAATGACATTTCTGCAGTTTTTTGCAGATCCATTTTGTTTAAACAATTTCTTGTCTGTCCTTTTTTTGATGCACATCTCTTTTTTTTCTCTCTTGAGCTACTCAGATACACGTTCCTTCAATCAGAGTATGCAAATGGTAATAACTGCAAAGTTTTTTTCCTCATTGTTACAAATTTGTCCCTATAGTATTAACTCTTTTATTTTACCTTTGTGTAGGTATCCATGCTCCCACTTACACTGCATTGTCTAATTTCGTTTGAGTTCCTTTTCACACTCTCCCTGTAAAAGCTATCTTTGAAGGTTTTGGATGGAGAAACCAGACATGCTCTAGTTGCAACTGCCGCCGTTAGTATTTAAACCCTGCTTGGCAGAACTTTACTATTATTCTACCTTCAGTGGTCAATCTGCCATGAATATATTTTAGTGTGAAATCTGTACATTAATCAAGAAACAAACGCAAAAGAGCTAAAGCTGGTAAATGAGTCATTGTCCATAGTGAAATAAATTGTGTATAGTCATAAGCTCAAAGGGCCCTCTGGAAGTGAGGAAGAAAACATAAAAATGCATGCAGGGACAAAGACCTTTATACTTATAGATACTTAATCTTGGTATCCCATGGTTTGATTAAAGTTTAGGACAGGACTATGCGTCCTGTCCTAGATTGTAGATCTTGGTAATCCAGATCAAACAAAAATAACTTTTAGTTTTCCTTATTGTGTCTGAAGCCACTGCAGGTACGAAGTCAGATTGTTATGTGACAATGGACGGCCAAACATTGTGCTTTATTGAGCTCAAGTGCAACCTTCAACTGAACGCTAAGGAGGCAACACTGAAAAAGTTTACTGGAAGAATCATCGACTGGGGCCTGGCTGCGTCAGAAGGAGCAAGCAGTGGTTTGTACTAATAGCAAGCTGGGAACCTACTGCTAATGAAAGAAAGCCTTAAGCTCTACTCAGCCCAGAATTTACCTGATGAACATCTTTTAAACTTGGATTGGCAAATAGGAGGCTTTACAGCCACCCTTATAAATCATTGTCCCTCTGCAACTCATTGCTTACAGCCTTTTTCACATAAACTCTTCAAGCTCTTTTTCTCACTTTCAAACCCCCTGGATTTGTGTCTGCTGGGCTGTTGGATTGGAAGTGTTGTGTGCAGCATACACAGCTGCTTGGACTGGGATTTCTCTTAAAAACGTGTTTCAAGGGAATATGCTAAAATCGTATTTAACTGTGAACATATTAAGTTTGATGTAAGATTCCAATGGCAATACATGTTTGATATGTGATATATTTGATATCTGATATGATATGTGTGTATGTCAATTGTTCTCATACACAATATATGGTACCAAACAAAAATCAGTTGCTGGTGTTCAGACTCTTACTCCACTCCTAGATTCCTGCTCTGAGAATTTTGAGTTGAGCCTAAGGTAGTGTGCTTTAAATAACACAGGTAACACCCTTGTCTCCATTTGATGTGATATAACATGTCAAAACAAAAAAATCCATACATTTACTTATGCTACTAAACCAGGGCCGGACTGGGAGATTTTTTCAGGCTAGGAGTCAGTCATGTAACCAAGACACCCTGGGCTTGCCACGCATGCATGTTCCCACACAAGCAAAACACATTTGTGCACATGCGCACACACACTTATAGCAAAATAAAAGGCCACCTACTAGACCTGCTCTAATTTCTGAGGTTGTAATATACAGCAACTTTACTGCTGTTAATGCAATATTACTAAGATAATAAAGATTTTACATAATAATGAGTATCTAAGTTAGAGCTTTACATAGTCATGTCATGTAAAATCCGATACTCGCGCCGCCGGCAGACTTTATATTTTTTTTAAAAGACAGTCGCAGGCCAGCAGGTGAATATTAGGCCGGCGCTTTGGGAATACTACCGGTTCCCCCTATGGCCAATCCGGGCCTGTACTAAAACATAAAAAGAATAAGGAGTACCACACAGTGGATGCTGTGTGACAGTGTTTTCTGTACAGAAAATTTCACATAAATTTCATAGAAAAGTTTATTAAGTAAATGTAAAAAGAAAGAAAAATGTATAAAGAGGCAATTTAAATCAAAAGAAAATAAAGGTCTTTCTATGTTGTAACTTGATCAGTATGATCACATGTTCAAATTTTTTTATACTGTACGATTTTTAATCTATTGATAATCCAAATAAAATATTTACCAAATATGTTTCAGTGGGCTTTGGTATGGTAACATTCTTAAAACAGTAACGGTTAGCATGAAAATAGTGTCCATCATATTACAATAATTGTGATGTTAAGAAGCTTTAAAAACAAATGTATGTGAATTTCAACAGCAACTACTGTTACCTGTAATGAGAAGTCCTATCCAGGGTAATAATTATATGGAAACATGTTGGCCACAAAGGAAGCCCAGCAGTATTAGTTGCAGTCTCTGGAGGCATCATTACACTTTCCAGATTGGTGTGGAGTGGTTCGCCCTTTGAAGCTAACTTCAAGTTTCATTTTGATGGACTAAGGTTTGTGGGACCTCTAATTTTTCAACACAAGATTGCTTTTTGACATTCCATATACAGTATATTGTAGCAATATACATAGCTGCAACTAAGGAATATTGATACTGAGATTTTGTTCTGTGGTAGCCCATAAAAATCTTTCAGTGCCTTGTGCTCATTTTAGGGATGTCCCGATTCAGCTTTTTGCACTTCCGATCCGATACCAATATTACTGCTTTTAGTATCGGCCGATACCGATACCGGCCTATACCGATACCAACCTATCCGATTATCTGTGAAAGTTTAAAGTTATTTAGCCTACTTACTTTGTTGTCAGACTCATATTGTAAAGGGTTTTACTCTTGATATCAACTAGCCACCTGAATTAGGTGAGTTGAAATAATAATCAATTGAGTAAATGCTGGGTGTGTGAATCAGTGAATCATTATCTCGGCTCTCTGAGAAGTCATTTGAGTATCCATTATAAGTTCTGTTGACTATTTAACTTAAGACCTACACAGAACATCATTGATTTGCAGTGAAGGCTCCTAATGCTGTTGACCTTGTACAACTTTAGGTATTCCAGATTCACATTTGTGGTATCAAGTCTAAGTATTCTTGTAATCATTTCAAGCAATTCACAGGTTTGTTTGCCTGGCTTTGCAGTCTCTTGCAACTGCTCTGTAAAGGAGCATTGATGTTTCCCATTGTCTTTTTTGAAGTAGCCCCACTGCTTAGGTTTAATGGAGTAGCAGTATTCCAAAAATGCCTTATTGTCTAGTTCCTGGACACTAGAGGCAGACCTTTGTTTGACAGGGTAATGTGTTAGCCAGTATGGTTCTTTATTTATTCGCTTTCATCATGGTTTAAGGTAGGCAGTTGGCATTAATGTTCTTACCTGAAGGAGCAACAATGAATGCTGTTATAAGCATGCTATATATCCGGGTTATATATGTGCCCTTAGTGGGATTCAAATTCCGGCATCCCACATGGGAAGCTGATGCCCTGCCAACAGAGCTATATATAGAAATAAACTGTGTCTGATTCCCTGTTATGAAATTATTTTGATAAAAAATCATTGCTCCCGCCTGTTTTGGACCAAGAGTAGGAGTATCTGCTGGTCTCTACTGAGTTTTGCCTGCAGCATTCTGTCACATCTGGTAACATGAGTTAGGGCATTCAGTTGCCAAAGAAATTTGAATTGGTCCCTTATCTAAAGATTTCTGACGCATATTATATTTATGTTTATCCATGGGCTATTTTCAGTTTCTTTGATTTTATTTTTGGTCTATAATTACTTAGTGGCTACTCGTTTTATCATTATGTTTTTTTATGGAATATGGCTTACAAAATGCAAAAATGCCATAGTGTAAAGGTTTTCAGAGAACAGTTTTAATTAGAACACTTTACTTGTTCCTATTATAAAACAATTACAACATAGTATAAGCATTTTGTTAGACATTGTGACTGATGTGAAGCAAACAACTAAATGCTGATTTAAATCCCAAACATGAAGAAATGTAACTGGAATGTTGGTTGTCCTAACAGCTGTGGCCTTGGAGTAAAAATTCCTGCACTTACATTCTGGCTGAATAAATTTTTTTCTTTATTGTGTTACTTGTTTGCTTAGTAAACGCCTAGCTATACTATAATATTTTGTAGCACATAATCTTGATTTTCATATATGTGTCAAACATTCCTGTCTTAAGCAATAGAACTAAAGCTTGATGTGTTCAAGCCTAATTTTATTTAATGGTCACGTTTAGACAAACTGACAAGATCAACTGAAAAGTGAAACAAGAACATCACAATTCTCTAAAGATGTGCAAAAGGTAAGCGTTAAATATATGCTATACACATTTTCTCAAATAAAATAAAAAAAGCAAGAGCAAGAATGGCAATCTCCAACTGCAACAGGGGCAATCCTCCCTGTTGGCCTGGCAAAACATGTTTCATTTTCACACCTTCACAGGTGTGGCTAATTAAGATGATCAAGGGGGGGAACCACAGATCCTACCCAGGGGTCCTCACACCACTACTACAAGGCCAGCACCGATGCAGAGGGGCGTAACAATTAGTTCCATATTATTAAGGTATAATGAGAGATACACCCTTGAAGCTTGAAGATACCCCTTTCTAGACAAATGACAGCTGGTTAAACAGTCAGGAGCAGAAGCAGTACACTGAATTCTTTAACATGATTAATGTTGTAAGCTTAAGGAGAAAAGCACAAAATGCTCACATACAATTTTGTTGAAATATTTGTATTATAAGGGCATGAAAAAGTTTATATATGATGAGTAATGTTTATAATATACTAGGTACAGAGCTTTGCAGAACATCACTGTATTAAAATTATTAGTTAGTTTTCACATGATAAAAAATCATAAATTCAAATCCACAAGATACACCTTAATTTATCTTAAAAAAAAATTAAGCTGATTGAACAAATATTTTAAAAAAAACTAAACAAACACTTGCTTCCTCAACAGCATATCATTGAAAACATATATAACACGTAACTAGGAATACATATTCCACCAGCTGTACTTACAAACATACACAAATGCATACAATGATGTGCAGATCAGTAAGCAGCTTGAAGCTAAATGCTTTCCCGATGACACATCAACATGTGCTAGAGATGCCTTGGAATGCAACTTCAAATTTTCTGGAAGCAAATCCATTAAATAACACCACTAGGTTTAATTTTAATCCTTAATTTGTAATAAGATTTCTTGTAAACTTAATGTTTTCTATTGTAAACTGTACGCAGATAGAACAGCTGATGCAGCATGCTGGTGATACTGATGGGGATTTAATAATATGAATTTATAGAATTACCATACAAAGTTTAGCAATGTGCTGCTCATCAGATCTGTTTGATTAACTTATGATCATACAGTGTGATTACTTTTATAAAGCTTGAGATCCTGAATGCTGATAATGAGCATACATTTTTTCCTAATGCAATGCTAAACACAGTGGATATCAGCAATAAATATAAAGAAGACATTGTTGCTTTTTAATAATCTCATAAAAGTTAAGAACTTATTTCCCTGAAAAGAATAGGACTATCCTTATATGATGAGAATTAATTTTTATAAATGGAAAAAAGCGAAGAAGACAGTTGTCAGCAGATTTTGCCATAGTTAGACCAAACAATGCTCTGAGAACTTATAAAATGCTTTACAGACCTTAGTAAGTGTGTTTGAAATTCTAAAGTTTTCAACAACAAAATTAGAAAACTAATGACGATAGAGGACCTGTTTGCAGTCTTCTTCTTGACGGTCAGCTTTTCCCTTCAATGGTCATCGCAGTCAATTATCTCTCTGTTGACCAACAGTTGTCCAATTTCCACTGACAGCCAGAAGGTCAAAAGCACCAGTGGTGGTTGTTGTTAACTGACTTACCTAAGGTTTTACGTCAGACAGCCTTCCTGCCACAACTCTCAGCACCCACCTGTACAAAGAATCACTGGCTTCTTAACCCTTATGGTTGTAATAGTTTAAAAATACTTATTTACTTTTATGATACTATATGATGCTTTGAAACTGAAGCAGAGCACAAACGCCCTTAGAAAACAAAGCACAGCATCATAAAAAAGTTCATTCCAACTGTCCATGAAGGTTAAAAAGTAATTTTGTGCTAATCTTGGATGTGTGTCCCTTCTTTGATCTTTGAGTCAACCATGGACTCCTGTATACCAAATTACTCTAGAGTCAAGGTTGGTCCATCAGAAGGCTCAAGGGAAAAAAAGTTCATCTTTAAGGTGGTGGCAAATCTATGGCAATATTTATGAAAATAAAACAATTGAAACACACAGGTCCAATCGAGGTCTTCACTTCAATTTGACTAAGAGCACTGTTAATACAATAATGCCTCCAAACACCAATGTATAAATGATGCAAACCAGAGTGAAACAATTCTACATAAGAATGAAAGAAGCTGATGAAGTTGTGCAAAAGAAAGTAAAAATATCTCATTATAGTTCAATAACTTCTGGCAACCCACACCCACATACATAGAGACACTTAGCACCCACTGTGGTCTGATGTGTGATAAAATACAGGTGAGTAACTCCTTGAGTCGTACATTTACCTGTGAATCTAATTAGTGTGTGTTGCAAGTTAATAGCTGCACTAAATGGTGTGTCTGGTGAAACATCAATAATTAGCACGAAAAGTGAAAAGATTTTTGTACAGAATAAGAAGGTAGTTCAAAAATATATTTTCTCAAAGCCACTAAAGCAAATGATTAGGTTTTTATGGTTGAAAAGTACTGATAAACCCCCGAATGATATTAGATCTTTATGTTCCCAAAATATATTGTTGCACATTTTAGTAGTGGGCTGATGATGTTAATAAGATAAATCAACAAATTGATGTGCTCTGCAGGGAAAGGTGTAGTGAATGGTGGTTGTTGTCCATCAGCATGTTTTTCGCTGTGGATTTGGCTGGACAAGGAATTCCCATGGCAACACACTGCAAAAAGCCTGGATGAATTAGATGGCTACCCTCTTACTCTTCACTGGTGCTTGCCAGACAGTCAGAGCAACAGGTGTGACAACATGTCAAAGCTGGATCAAGGCCTGCTACCAGGTGTTCCCCCTTTTACTTGATCCTCAGTCTGTATTTAAATTTTTTTTTTATAACATTCCTTGCCTTTTATCCTCTCTTTCTGTTTAATATATATAATGTTCAATTACCTTAAGTCAAAGATCAGCAGTCTACATTATCCGGCCAGGTGAAGCTGTAGGGGAAGTCAGCTGCTGCCAAGGATAAAGGTAACATAACTGTCAGCCAGGACGACCAGTGATTGTTTTGTAGGTGACATGCGGTTGGTGGCAGGAAAAATGTCAAATGAATAAGAAATTATGTAACTGTTATGTTTGACACGATCAACAGCACACAAAAAAAAGGCTTTCTGACTTTTGAAATACTTTTAATATATATTCTTTGGTTTTTACAAAGAATATTACTTTATTCTTAATTGTATATTTCATCTTAGTTTTCTTAGTTCTTAAAATAAAATAAAAAGCCATTTAACTGCTATGAACTTTTAAAATATTTTGTGCTATAATCTAAGCAGATAAGGTTGATGCGCAAAGCATGAAACAACACAAGACAGAGTAAAAAAGATGGGTTGAGGGACGGAAAGACATATTCCTTGACCCTTGAGTCTGCTTACTTTGAATTTCTAACATAAGAATAGAAGACCTTTCATTTTGAAGAGGAATGAATAGAAATGAATGGATGTGCATACACCCTGTAAGCCAAAGGCTTCTTAGAATCTTGTAAATTCCTTTACCAGGCAAGGTGAGTGAAACAGATGATGAAGCGAGTAATGAAAAAGGAACGATCTTACTTGAATTGTGGATTTCTCGTGTCGCCAGGGGAATGTCCGGGGTGAGTTTCCAGCTGATGGAAGTGATGTGGTCCGGGGGGTCTGACCAGCTGATGAGGCACGCTGGGGCAGGCAGATTGAGCAGAGCCAAGAGGAGTGGGGTTCACCTGATGGACTGATGACCGGAGAGATTCTTGGAGGAGTTGGAGAATGGAGAAGTGAGTTCAACCTGAGGTGGAACACAAGTGCTGTTAGAGGTGAGGGAAAAATCGTGAGGCACAAAAACAGGAACACGGGGTGGGTCAAAATACATAAACTAGGAAACTACTACTACGAGGAAAACTACTATAACTACTAGGAAGCACTAGGAACTAGCGTGGCACTGAGATAAAGAGTTTACCGATGGTAACAAACACTCAGGCGACGAGTAGCTGATCGACCACCCCTCTTATACTGGCTCAGCTGATCAGCGCCAACCAGAAGCACCTGGGCAGGACGGTGCTCCAGCCTGGAAGAGAGCACTGGTGACCCCCCGTGGCCACCTGGAGAACTGAACAGAAAACTCACCCTGACAGTACCCCCCCCCCCTCAAGGACCGCCACCCGGTGGTCCAGAAGATGAAGAAGATGCTTCAAAGTCCTCCACCAAAGAAGGATCCAAAATGAAGGAGCGGGGCACCCAGCAACGCTCCTCGGGACCGTAACCCTCCCAATCGACGAGGTACTGATAACCACGACCTCGGCGACGGGAAGCCTCCGGACGTCGTAGGCCGGATGCCCATCTATGATAAGGGCGGGCGGAGGGGTGTCGGCTGGAGGGCACAAAATACTGGTTCGGACCGGCTTTACTTGGGAGACGTGGAAAGTTGGATGGATCCTGAGAGTAGGGGGCAAACGAAGACGGACGGTGGAAGGACTCAGGACGGACTGGATAGTGTAAGGGCCGATGAAACGTGGGGAGAGTTTGCGTGAGACTGATTTAAGGGGGATATCTCGGGATGACAGCCACACCTGCTGACCAGGAGAATAGACGGGAGCTGGAGTACGTCTCCGGTCAGCATACTTCTTGTTCTGGACTGCTGTTCGCTGGAGGGCCGAGACTGTGTCCCTCCAAATGGTGTGAACGAGGCGGATGTGGTGGTGCACTGACGTCACAGAGATATCCCTCTCGTCGGCCGGGAACAGTGGAGGTTGGTACCCTAGGGAGATCTCGAAGGGGGACTAACCTGTGGCAGCAGAGATGTGGGAATTATGGGCGTATTCGACCCAGGGAAGGTGTTGGTTCCAGTCGTTCTGGTGGGAGGATGTCAGGCACCGGAGAGCTGCCACGATCTCCTGGTTAAGCCGCTCTGTCTGACCGTTGGACTGAGGGTGGTAACCCGATGTAAGGCTAGCCTTGGCCCCCAGCGCTGCAAAAAAATGCTTCCAGACCTGGGAAGCAAACTGGGGGCCACGGTCAGACAGGATATCCACGGGAATGCCGCGCAACCGGAAGACGTGCTTAACCAGAAGTCGAGCAGTCTGGAACGCTGACGGGAGTTTGCGTAGGGGAACGAGGTGACAGGATTTGGAAAAGCGGTCGACTATGGTGAGGATTGTGGTCATGCCTTGGGCAGATGGAAGGCCTGTGATGGAGTCAACCGCTATATGGGACCAGGGACGTTTGGGGATAGGTAATGGTTGCAGGAGACCGGAGGGAGGCTTATTGCTGGCTTTGTTTCTGGAGCAGGTGGGACAGGCTTGTACATATTCCGTGATGTCTTTGTGAAGGTTGGGCCACCAGAACCTGCGAGACACGAGGGCTATGGTCCGACTGGAACCGGGGTGACAAAAGAAACGGGATGTGTGGAACCAATGAATTACTCGGGAATGAACGGCAAATGGAACATACGTGGTCCTCTGAGGAGGGGTCCGAGGGTCAGGTTCATGCTGGAGGGCATCCTTAACGATGCCCTCGATCTCCCAGGATACCAGACCAACCACACAGTGAGAGGGAATGATGGGTGCAGGAGCGGGAACGGAATCGTCCGGGGAGAACTGGCGGTTGAGGTCATCGGGTTTAATATTCTTGGAGCCAGGCCTGTAAGAAATGGAGAGATTAAAACGAGAAAAGAAAAGGGACCAGCGGGACTGTCGGGGATTGAGGCGTCTAGCAGACTTAATGTACTCGAGATTCTTATGGTCGGTCCAAACCTGTACCGGATGACTTGCACCCTCCAGCCAGTGACGCCACTCCTCGAGAGCCAACTTGATTGCCAGGAGTGCTCAGTCTCCCACGTCGTAATTTTGTTCAGCAGGTGATAGACGTTGGGAGAACAAGGCACAGGGATGGAGTTTACTGTCCTCCTCTGACCTCTGGGAGAGAATGGCTCCGACTCCCAGGTCAGAGGCGTCGACCTCCAGGGTGAACTGACGGGACGTATCAGGTTAGATAAGGACTGGGGCTTGGGCAAACAGGGTTTTTATCCTGGAAAAATCCTCCTCTGCTTGAGGGGTCCAACTATAAGGGATCTTAACTGAGGTTAAGGCTGTGAGTGGGGAAACGGTCTGACTATAGTTATTTATAAAACGGCGGTAAAAATTGGAAAAACCTAAGAACCTTTGAAGTTGACGTCTGGTGTCGGGAGTGGGCCATTGAGTAACTGCAAGGATCTTGGATGGGTCTGCTCGGATCTGCCCACCCTCGAAGATGTAGCCGAGAAATGCGATGGATGTCTTGTGGAATTCGCATTTCTCGGCTTTGACATAAAGACGATTTTGGAGGAGACGTTGGAGGACCTGACGGACGTGGGATTGGTGTTCGGTGGGGTCTCTGGAGAAAATGAGGATATCATCTAAATAAACAAAAACAAAAACATTAAGGAAATCACGGAGAACATCGTTTATGAGTGCTTGGAAAACTGAGGGAGCATTACATAAACCAAAGGGCATGACAAGGTATTCAAAATGTCCCAGGGGTGTCTTAAAAGCAGTCTTCCATTCGTCCCCCTGGCGAACACGGACGAGGTGGTAGGAATTGCGGAGGTCCAGTTTAGTGAAAACAGTGGCTTTGTGTAGTGACTCGAAGGCAGCATTTATGAGTGGCAGAGGGTACCTGTTCTTTATGGTTATGTTGTTCAGCCCTCTGTAATCCATGCAGGGTCGGAGCGAACCATCCTTCTTGGAGACGAAGAAAAAGCCCGCCCCTACGGGAGAGGAAGAAGACCTGATAATTCCAGCGGTGAGGGACTCACTTATATAGGTCTCCGTCGATTCCCGCTCCTTGCATGAGATGTTAAATAGCTGGCTGGATGGCAATGGGAATCCAAGAAGGAGGTCAATTGCGCAGTCGTAGGGTCTATAGGGAGGCAATGAACAGGCCTTACTCTTACTGAAGGCCTGTTTGAGGTCCTGGGAATCGACGGAGACATCTTCCTGGGGCGGGCTAGGAGGAACGGCTGCCTGAAGGCAAGAGGAGAGGCAGTTAGGGGACCAGGAAGTGATGGAGCAGTCTGACCAGTTTATGGTAGGGTTATGTGTGCGGAGCCAGTCGAACCCCAGAATATTGTGAGGCTGGGAGGAGGAAAACACAAAGAACGACCTGCGTTCCTTGTGATTACCAGAGATGATTATTTCCAAAGGGTTCGTGACCTGTGTAATCTGGGGAAGAGATCTGCCATCCAAAGCAGATACCTGGAGTGGAACGGTGAGTGGGGAAATGGACAACTGGAGCTGATCAACAAGGATCTGAGGGATAAGGGATTTTTCACAACCGGAATCTATCAAGGCTGACAGATTTAGAGGTTTCTGGTTGTGAACAACGGTGGCCAGAAGAAGAAGACGGGGCTGACTAGGAATAGGAAGTAGGTCCATCTGTTGCCTAGCATTTACAGATGGACCCTCTCGGGGAGTGTCGTCTTACCACGGGTAGGGCAATGGGCGATGTAATGGCCAGGCGTCCCACAGTAAAGACACTCCCTCGACTGCAACCTCCGTTGACGTTCCTCCGGGGCTAACCTGGTTCGTCCGACCTGCATCGGCTCCGGTCCCGGGGGTGACAGCCTGCGGGGTTCATATCTGAGAGGGGTCTCTAGGTACTGAGCGGAAGGCCGAACAACTGCAGGAGCCTGACTGGCAGAGGTCCTGCGGCTTACCCTAAAACGGTCTCTCTCCCTCAGACGACCGTCCACACGGGCAGCCAGAGAGATCTGACGAGGGAGGCTAATCAAACAGCGCGAGTTCATACTGTAATCGCTCGTTAAGTGCGTGGTGAAATGAACTCTTTAATGAGTGAGGCTCCCATGGCAACCGGGCCGCCAGAGTTCTAAACTCAATAGCGAATTCTGCCACGGTCCTGGAACCCTGTGTTAATCGATGCATCTTTCGAGAAACTGTTGAGGGATCGGTCTCGTGACCAAATACCCTAAAAAACTCCTCTCTGAACTAGTGGAAAGACATACCAAACTCAGGATAACGGTGGAAGCGCGATTCAGCCCAGCTAAGCGCTGTTCCGGACAACTGACCGATAACAAACGCTATCCTGGCGTCATCATTGGGAAATGAATGAGGCGAGTGGGCAATAGGCAGAGAACACTGCATCATAAACCCCTCGCAGCCGCCAGCATTTCCGGAGTACCTCTCAGGAACGGGAAGTGAAACCCCTCGGCGAACCGGAACCGGAAACTCCCGTTGAGGAAGTGGCAGTGACTGCGGAATGGGAACGGTGGCGCCCTCATACGGAGGGGGGGTGAGATCGGCGCCCTTGGGAACTAGGTTCTGTAGAAGAGAAGTTATTTGATCTAAGGTCTGGTTAGTGTTGGTCTGTTGTTCCGATAGAGATCGAAGGCCTGACTCGTGGGAGTGAAGCATGGTGGATTGATCCGAAACAATTCTCCTGAGGGCCTCCTGTGGGTCCATTTGGCCTGAGTGTTCTGTCATGTTGCGGTTTAAACCTCTGACCCACATAAACAGAGACTCTCAGGAGAACGGTACAATGATTTATTGAGGGAAGTGAAGTGAGAAGGGGAATCCGGCGGGAATCCTGCAGCGGGCAGCAGACGGAAGTGAGTGACGAGGAACGGGACACAGCAACGAGTGGCAAGGAACGGGAACACAACAATGAGTGGCGGAAGTACACGGCGGGATCAGGAACACTTCAACGAGGGAGACCGGGAACCTCTGAGAGTGAGGACAGGCAAGGTGAGTGAAACAGATGATGAAGCGAGTAATGAATAAGGAACGATCTTATTTGAGTTGTTGATTTCTCGTGTCGCCAGGGGAATGTCCGGGGTGATTTTCCAGCTGATGGAAGTGATGTGGTCTGGGGGGTCTGACCAGCTGATGAGGCACGCTGGGGCAGGCAGATCGAGCAGAGCCAAGAGGAGTGGAGATCACCTGATGGACTGATGACCGGAGAGATTCTTGGAGGAGTTGGAGAATGGAGAAGTGAGTTCAACCTGAGGTGGAACACAAGTGCTGTTAGAGGTGAGGGAAAAATCGTGAGGCACAAAAACAGGAACACGGCGTGTGTCAAAATACATAAACTAGGAAACTACTACTACGAGGAAAACTACTATAACTTCTAGGAAGCACTAGGAACTAGCTTGGCACTGAGATAAAGAGTTTACCGATGGTGACAAACACTCAGGCGACGAGTAGCTGATCCACCACCCCTCTTATACTGGCTCAGCTGATCAGCGCCAACCAGAAGCACCTGGGCCGGACGGAGCTCCAGCCTGGAAGAGAGCACTGGTGACCCCCCGTGGCCACCTGGAGAACTGAACAGAAAACTCACCCTGACACTTATATCAACAATACTGATACATATGAATTCAGTAAATAACATGGAATGCAGAAACCTTTGCTCAATGTTGCATCTGGAATGTTTCAACCTTTCAACCTGTAGATTGTCTACAAATTACAGCTTTTTCTATAGACAGTTAAGATCTCTCCTGCTGTTAAATCTAGCAGAGGATATAATTCTGTTTATGTTTGGCTTAAAAAAATGTCTTTATAAATTGTACTGGTATGTTGGAAAAAAAGTTCTTTATTCCTTTTGTGTTGTCATTTTTAAAATTGACCAGTGTACACTAGCTGGTTTTATCTGAAAAACTTTAACAGATATAGAAAACTTAGGAAGTTAGGTCACTTTTAAAAAATGTGTACCTTGTTTAATTCACCTGAATGAAATATTTTATTACCAAGCCCATGCATATCCTGATCAAATGCTTAGGAGACAAGCTATTTCAAGAATGTTAGAGGTGCAAACCTTGTAACATGCAAGACGACATACCTTGAACTCAAGACTTGGACATTTCAAATTTATAAACAAGAATGGACAAAATATTTACTTAACTTGGTGAAGAAGAACTGCACTTAGATTGTTTAACATAAAGAGCAGTGGTTCCTCTCAATGTAATATTTGTTGGAAAGTGGATCTTGGGTTAGAAATACTAAAACACACACAGAAGGACACATGCAAACTATTTGATCGGTTTTCACACAATGTTTAAGCTAAGTTTGGTTCCAAAAATCAGATACAGGGTATAACACTTACAGAGCGTTTAATCAGTTAGAAATAAATCCACATTAGGTCACGCTGAAACTGAGTTAAAGCCCGCTAATTTCAATTTGAGATTAATAAATTATTGCTTGAGTTTTCAGAAAAATAAAAAAAATAACTGAAACCATTACTGAAACCTGAGCTCTACACAAAGGGTACACAAGGCTTTAGGGAAGAGCACACATAATTTATATTTGTAGAAAGCTCAAGCAAAGTAAAACAAAACTACATTTATTTCATCAGCTGCATGAGAACAACTAAAAGATACATACAACGTAGCAATCTACATAAATTATACATTGCATTCAAAGAAAATTAATTCAGCCGAGTCCTTGGGTAAAAATGTAATTGTTTTATTTAAGCTTTTATTTAAGCTACTAGGTGATGGCACTGGACAGTTGGAGGTAATTGTAGATGGACAGTAGTGGGACTGATGATCGACTGGATCTCATTTGGACAGAGGAACCTTAGAGTGAATCTGAAAGACAGATTTTAAGGGAATATCTCAGCAGGCTAACCATATCAGCTGACTAGAAGAGTACTGAAACTGAGATTAATTTTTTGTTGGTGATCCACTCATTACGATCTGCAGTAAGATAACAAACTGCGATACTGTTGGTCCAGATATGTCTCGTTCAACAGATCGGATTAAAGATGGGTTTTTATGATCGGTCTAAACCAGAACAGGATGTTTAGCTTCCTCTAAACAGTGTCACCACTACTCGAGGGCCAACTTAATGACAAGGAGTTCCCATGTTATAGATATTTTTAGTTATGTGTTAACATGGGTTTATATTGACTTAATGACAGTAATTTAAAAAAAGTAAGTTGGTGGTTATAGTATGTTAGTAGGTTGCTCTGAAGGAGGTCTTTGCCATTGTTGATCACAGTTTGGTGTCCTTCTTGATCTTTAGGATAACTTTATGATGTAGGTGCAGTAAATTTTCCTGAAATTTCCTTTATGTCAATTTATTTATGTCCAATGAGTCTGTTATCAATGCAAACAAAAGAAGACAATGATTCCATTCAAATTTGCTTAAAAACAGAACTGTGCCATTACTGCATCAATAAAACCATGATTATCAGAGCTGCATTGATATTGTGAACTGAAAATATTAGCATGAACACAGTGGTACCTCTGGCCCTGATAGAAGCAGACAAAGATATTACCTTGGATTCAGTATGAGCTACTGGATGCCTTGCCTAGGAAAAAGGGACAAGTGCAGTTTACCCTAATTGAATATTCATGGGCCTGACGTCAAAATCTTTGTCCTTCTCCAAGCTAAGCCTTTGTTGGTCACATGAACATATCAGTTACATTTGTTTTTACAGATATACTTTGAAGATGGAAGGTAGACATTTGTGTGTTAAAGTCACACAGTGGTACAAAAACCAATAATAAAAAGATAGCAGAAGCTTGTAACAATACACACAGCTGAGGTGTCATTAGATTTTATGGATAAAAGGGCTTAGCCCCCAGGAGATGCACAAGATGTGAGTGAACATAGCGGACCAGCACACAAACGAAGAGGCTGCATTTTTGTTTTTTGTAAACATTAAAACATACCTCACTGTGTAAACATTTTAAGAGTTAATACATCTTCATTTTAGAGCTAAAGCAATAACATTGTCTTAGAACCCATTAGTGGTGGTTGTCTGCAATGTGTCGATGGTTTAGGGAAACAGGCTCTGTAGACGATACTATAGGAGAGGAGCAAATATTTCATTTCAAACTGCAGCCCTAGTCAGAACAATCATGATGAGGAACATAAACACAGTCTGTTTCAAAGGGTGTAGACCAGCTTATAAACAATACTAATATTTGGCATTCCCCAACAAATATTTCTTACAGAGTTCTTCACATACAAACGTTACCTATACAATCAGCAGCTCCTGAAGTCGAATGTCCCCTCTTTTGGTGCAATCTATACCTTTCCTTATTTGAACAGTCCCATGGTAAACCCTTTTGCTTAGAATGCTTACCAAACAAACCAAGCGTCTCCCGTTGATGATCAGGCACTGAACTTTTAATTGTTTTCAAATCACACAGACTACAATGTAAGCCCATATGTGAAAAAGAAAGTTGCAATTTCATTTATAAAATTTCAAGACAACACTGTATCACAAATGTCTCTGTCTTGTGAAATCCGTTAGATCAGACGTCATGAAGACTTTTTGACCCTGACAGCTGCTTCTGGACTCAAAGGGTTACTTGTTAAAACTTGCAACTTAAAATTTTTGTTTGCTACTTATAACAAAAGTAGAAATCAATGTATGTAAGAGAATAGTGAGGGGAGGGAAAGTAAAGAGAGGTAGGATTTACTATTGCAACAAAAACATTTATTTTAACATGTAATATTGCTCACTTTGCTTTATAGTAATATTCATTAATCTAAAATAAGTTTAACAAAAAATCATTTTGTTACCATTTAGATTAGTTTTTTGTTATTATTTTAATACTAGTATACTGTTGTAAAGCAACTCTAAAGTAAGCCTTAAATGCCACTGATGCACAATATGGTATTTAGAGCCCTTAGACAAAAAAGACATCAGAAGACTCTTTTTTTCTCATAAACTTAATACAATATGATTCAGAATTTCTTTCTGACGTCCTTTAACTTTAGGTTTTGCAGATGGGATGCAATGGTTCTAACAGCTGATAGTATTTGACATTTATTCAGGAGCACAGCAGTGTGAAGGTTATCTGAGGTATCTTTTAGGCCTGTGCCATATCTGATGGCTTTCTCTCTTGTTACCCTTACATTTGAGTTCAAAGGTATGTTTCTTCTTGTAGTCAGAGATCAGCTTTCTGTTTCACTACACTCGCAATATATATTTAAAACCAAAAACAATATACATCACCAAGTCACATACATATATTTAATTGCTACAACTTGTTTATATGTGACTTAACGTTATAATTATTACCATAAAAAAAACATAAGTAGAAACTCTTAGTAAAGCCAACAACTGCTGTTAGGCAATACTTATTCTAACGCAGCAGACTGCAAGGTTCTGGGAGTCCTGCATTAGGAGTTTCATTAAACATATTGACATCCTTTTGCTCCAATGTGTTAAATGTAACTTAATTTTGGTTATAATCTGGATAAGAGTCCGTGGACTGTTTTAGTTGTTTTGTCACTTCAGTTTGAAAGTGGCTATCTTTTTGTGGTTTTGAGCAGGCAACCTTGGATGCGAACCACATTGGTTTTTTTCTAACATTGTTGTTTAGACAGTACAACACCAGTATTATAGCTTGTCGAAAATGTTTTTCTTCAGAAAAGTTTTTCTTCATAACAAACATAAGTTACTGATATTAGAATATTTAGGCTTTAGTTATTTTGGGAGTGCTTTTGATGAATACACAATACTAATCTAAACAAAATATATGAAAACAGGAAATTCAGATGTTTCAAGTTTGTTTTGACTTCATTATTAAACTTTTGTTTGGCAAGATGAATAGTAGTATGTGGGGCACCTGTTCATTCAATAATGTGTTGATATATCACAGTCCAAAGAAAAAGGAACTGTGCAATACATTAACGTGTCAAATGTTAGAAAAGGATTTCTGTAAAACTGCTAATAGCTTCCGTAGACACTTTTGCTCTTTCTCGCAACCACACATTGAATTTTAAATTATGCATTAAATTACTCTAAAATATGGGTAAAGGGATGCAGAAAACATAATGATGTGTCAGTTATAGAAAAAGCTATGAGAAAGGGATAAGAACAGAAGAACAAAACTAGAACCAGCTTGCAGTTGTCTGTCTTGTTATTTGTATTCCTCACATCTCTTTTTTGCGCTGGCTTGACCCTGGGATTGTTTGTCTTATTTGCATCAAATAATGATTGTTTCTCAGCAGTAGATATATACAGGCCTCCTGTGACTGAGTCATATCTCCAGTATTTTAACCCTCTTCTCCCCACCACTGAATTCAACACTGCAACTTTATCTGAACAAGTCAGCTATTAGGGTTGTTAAGCTGATATTATTTCCTGGACTTGTGCTCATGCTTAGTGATCTTTATCAAAATGATTTCATGACTGAGTGCTATCGAGTTGCTTGTAAGGCTGGAAACGATTTGTTGGACATGACAGTAAGTAATAGTGTTTTTTTTCACTAAAACTTTCTAACTATGACTTTATATTGTGCATCGTCTTTAATTTTAAGGATTTGTACATTCCTTTCAATCAAATATCAAAAAAGGCATTTAGGAATTATCTATTGCTGGTAATTCAGACTAAATCTTAATATATTAAATTACATCAAAGAATCTTTCGGACTGTGATATGATCATATACAAAAAGCAACACTATTTAAGTATCTATTGCTTAGTCAGTCTATAAGGAAATGTTTTTTTTGTGATTTTTCTTTATCTATTTTACACCTTCTCTGTAATAAAACTTCTAAAACTGACCAACTCTGTTGATGCTGTTATTCGACTATTAAATTGGACTAATGGAGTATTCATGATTATTCAGATGATAGGATTTTGCACCCCAGTGTCATGATTGGTGATATCTTTTAACACCAATATGCAGATTCACACACACAAGGACACAAAGCTTGATGGTGTTTGTTTTTTTGTTTTTGTTCTTTTACAGTCAATTTATAATATTAATTTGCTCTGGAACTGGTTTAATACATTAAGCCTGACCAGATTCTGTTGTTTTTTTTTACGGATAATGGCAGAACATAGGTGTCAGGAGTTAAGCGCGACGGCAATAGTGTGGAAATGGAACTTACTGAGTTCGGGGTGAAAATGAGCACAGAAGTGCATAGATCCGGATTGGCATCCCAGGAGGTGCAGGTTTAGAGATGTGTGAATGAGCTTTAATTTCTTAAGCCATAATTAGAAAACGGTTAAAGGAAATGTTGAAACATAAACGGTATTTGAGACAATTTTGGAAAAGAAATCACAAATTTTACCATGCATCATTTCTCCTCCAAGTAAAAATTTCACTAAAGAGCTTGACTACTTCACCTCAGTTTGTTCCGTATACACCATTGTTTTTTTTTGGCTGTTACAAAATATTTTATGATTTAAAAGTGATTCCATTTTATTCATAATAAAAAAGTATGGTATCATCTTTTTTCATAAAATACTTTTATGGATTACAGAGAAAAACACATATGGGGACAAGTGTTCAAAACATACATTGACAAACTGTCTCCTATTGTCTGCTTGTTTGTGAAAAGGAAATTACTGTAAAAGTTCAAAGTATAAGCTATGTTTCTTTTTTCTTATTTTTTATATCATTTCTGCTTTCACAAATCTTAATAAATATAGATACACAATAATACTAGTCAGACAGGGATTTTCATACCAGGTATGAACTATGGAAAGTCTAAAACATCTGTTTCTTACAGGTTGCAGGGAGGCGGTACAGACTAAGCTTTGTGTAAAGAAAAAAAGCTCTTATGCAAACTCAAGTTGAGTGAAACAAAAGTGGAAACATAGCTAGTATGCCACCAAGAATAAAGAAGGCATATTGTATACCATACTTATAACTGTAGCAGAAGCAATGATCCAAATTTAGTTTCATTAACAAATCCTTAATGAAAATACTTAATGAAATTTATCCTTAAAAGCTAATTATGTTCTACTATAATACTGTTAATATGATCTAGGGATGTAAATTGTTGATTAATTAGTTAATCTGAAGTTAATTCATGGTTTTGGCCGACAAATGATTAACTGACAAGCAGCAGTTTTCTTTAAAAATTTGTTTTCTCTTGTAAAGAGAGTCTTTCCGTAACATTAAGCGCTAGATTTATTACAAAACACAAAATTGTAATGACATAGCACATCATTGTATTATTGAATTGTTTTTTGTCTACTGTAATAAAT
>JAVLVB010000735.1:2650936-2690686 GCA_032876305.1 Orestias chungarensis
GTGTGTGTGTGTGTGTGTGTGTGTGTGTGTGTGTGTGTGTGTGTGTGTGTGCTGATGCCGAGTTAAAGATCCGGTCAGCTAATTGATGCTGTGACAGGGAACATGTTGAAGTACAGTGTCCTCTGTGGTAGACAGCTAATTAGATCACACTGAAGGGCTTTTTTTCCTTTTCTTTCCCCTCCCTCTTCTTCTCCTCCTCGCTCTCTCTCTTTCTTTCTTTTTTCCCCATGGTTACTTCTCCCCTCTGCCTGCTTAAAAGTAACACCAGCCATGAAACAGATAAGACAGTAATATAATTATGAATATAATTTCATTTTGCTTTTAATTACAACTTTTGTAATTGCAGTTGCCTACCTATTTTGTAGTGACAAATTAAAAAAAGTGTAATAAATTTAAACAGTCATGAAAGTGGAAGAGAATGAACAGCCATGCCTGAAAAAACAAATGAAACTGAGACACTTGAGTTTTTATTATAAAATGCATCTGCATGCGTTGCCGTTTGAAATAGAAAGCTGTTGAGAGATTGCCTGATAATAAGCAAGTGCTGCATTTGTGCTGCCATCCTCCTGCCTTGAAGGGTTTAGACAAGACAGTCCTAAAAAACATGTGACTTATAGACAGTATATTTATTTTTGTGTGGGCTGTTGTGCTTTTGTATATATTTCATGTGTCATTGTCTACTGCTTCATTGTTTCATAACATCCAACTCTTTATTGGTTAGGGTTGTCACGTATTGTCAGGTGTAAAACTTAAAGCCCTGGAGATGTTCAAAGATTATAAAAAGCTGATCAGAACAAATTTGGTATAAGAATATGCTCTCAAATGGACCAAATATTACATGAAGGCGAGTTTCAGAGACCCACCAGGCTCCTCAGAGCACCATGCATAATTCACTAACCTATTGATCTGAGGCAATTGGTTCCGCATTCTGTTTTGCGTTCCAGGCCGCTTGGCTATTTTTGCTCTGGACAGAGTTCCCAAAATAACTGCATTGATTTTAGATTAAGATAACAGAGTAACACCAATAAAACTTCCTGGAAATGAATCTGTGCATCTTTTTGGATTAAAAACATAGAGGACATTGTAATGTATTCAAATCAATCATCGGATGTCAGATAAAAAAAATTTCTTCATTCACTAATCTGTGAGAGGTTGGATTACTCAGTTTGTGTCCTCTTAATGTAATAAAGAAGAAGGTACAAAGAGTGCATAAACTTAGAGAAGGCCATATAGATATTTGCATGTTTACAAGGAATGACAGAAATATCTGGAAAAAAAAAACTAACAAAAAACATTTCTCATTTCTGAAATAGTGATTCTTATGTGGCACGATAAGATATTTTTTTCAATGATCCAAAAACTTTAATGCCCATCAGAATGTCTTATAATTGTATAGATTTATATGAATTTTATAAATAATTTGAATAACAAGATTAGGGTGAAGATAAATAAAATGTATATGCCTCATTGTGTGCTTGGATGTTTTACTGAATGATTTGCTTAGTGTTTCCATGGGTTTTACATGCTCCCTGTCCCGTTAAAATCTGATATAACTGGCTTAATTTGCCACACTTCACTAGTTAACATACAGGATGTTTGATGAATGACTTGTGTTATGACAACTATTTTGAGCTTGTTGATGTATTCTAGCCAAGTGGGCCCACACCCTCCATGGTCCTTGACTAAACTACTGCTTTTCAAAATTATGGTCACCCTCATAGTGTCAGCAAATCCAAATACATCTATATGAACTTTAATAAGATTTGCAACTGACCTTCTGAGGCTGTTACCCTAACTGAAGCTGCAGATACAAATAAAGAAACAAAGACTGTAGCAATTACGGAAGCACTCAGGAAGAAGTGGTCAATGGACTGGTTTGCCATACAACTGGGTGCTTTACTCCAAAAAAGTATAATCTATTCAGTTTTTTAGAACGGGTTTAGTCTTGTAATACTATCAGTCAAAATAAGTAGATCATTGATAACATCACATTCTCTACATTAATAACAATAGCAGTTTTATTCACCTGAATCACTTCCTCTGGTTATCTTTTTTCAAGCAGATGTGCTCCTCTACCTCTTTGAGAAATTAGAGGTATATAAAGTCATTCATTATGATAAACCAGTTCATTTTTCACATTAACTTTGTAAAATGTGAGATTATATAAAACATAATGTATCCTGCAAATACACCAAACACGCTTGGAGTAAAAGTTTGGGAAGCTACTCCACTGATCTTGTTAAATAAAACCAATACAGCGAGATAAATTTAAGTCCGCCATACAGCAAACCTTACACTAGAGGCTAAAAGAACAAGCTGTTGGCATAAATATTCACAGGTAGAGAGAATCCAGCCACACTGCAGGGGAGATAAATAGACAAGATTACTAATTACCAATTTACCTGCTGCTGTGACTGCAGCACTGTGCCTCAACTGATGCCACCATCCCAGACAGAAACAAAAACCGCACCCTACTGTTTGAGCATTATCTGTGAATGAGTGAAAACCATTAGCTTCAAATTACCTGTTTTGTGTTTGTATATTAGGATGGAAAGAAAAGTCACATAGATTGTGTGAGTGAGAGATATACAGGCTGCAGCGGTGTGTCGCAGGATACAGCGAGTGCGTGAGTGGGGCACAAACTACAATTTTACTCATTACTCAAAAAAAATTAGTGCAGATGGTCACAATGACATTGAAGATCCTCTGAAGTGCAGGATGAAGTGTTTACTATGCTGCATGTATAAAGGATTGGCATTAATACACAGGCAACATTCCTATTACCATTTTTCTTATCAATAAACAGGAACGGAAATTACCAGGACCAATTTATTGACAGAAATAGTAAACAAACATTGAACCCTATTCTATAGAGTAAAATTGAATGGCAACATAAGATCATCCAAGTTTCAACTTCAGCAGAGTTCATAATACATTGGAAAGAGATACTGCATTCAATCTCACATAAATTGATTGGTCTTTTACACAAATGTCTGCATATATGGAGCAAAACACCACATTTCTTTTATGTTTACAAATAGCCCGGATAATTATAATAGGAGTTTCTTTAAAGTAGTAGCAACAAGAAAATTGCACATTTTTGAGATGTTTAATGGATTAATGAATTCTTACCAGTTTCTGACAATGTTATTCTGGTCTGTTACCCATGTAATGTTTTTATATCTGACCTGAGTTTTTTTACGTTTTTCAAGAAAAAAAGTTCCAAAACCTGCTGAGATGTGCCATCTTTTTGTTTAATTGGGAATCACCCTGTAAAACAAAATGTGCCACTAGTTTCCCCTAAATGTGATGTTGTTCTTGTTATTTCTGGTAATTGCACTACAAAGACTGCATCAAGTAATTTGAACAATACAATTTATATTACATTCATTAGTGGTATGAGTAAGTTAAAATTCTAATAAAAAAATCTATTGGGGTGCCGTTTTAATACATAAAGAATTCCTACTTTATTAAATAGTAGCTACATTATAAAGAAATATCCAATTCTCTGTAAACAGTCATACAGAAGAACTGCTGGAAAATTGTGAAACAAATATCCTATAAAAAATTTATGGAGCATCTGAAACTATGAAAACTTATCTTAAGAGCCATTTTGAAGGTCAGACTAACGTTTGTCAAAGCAAAATATGTATTTGTTGAATCACAGTTTAATATTTGACAAACCTGTTACACCATAATGCAATACATATACATCTGTATTATAAAGTAAAAGATGTTTATTTCACTTGTGTTACTGAAACAAGTTAAGGAGGTGTTGTTTACCAGTCATGTTTACATATGTAACACTGCAGAACAACAAATGAAGAGAAGCATTTTCCTTCTGCCTAGCTTCAACCTAAACATATTTACAAGGTGTAAGAGTCCTTGAGTTTCACAATGAAACTGTTGCAGCCTCTGGAGTGCACTTCTCAAGCTGACCCAGCTCTTTGACATGCCTGCTCAGAAGGGTAAGCAAAAAGAGAATTTCCATAAGGGGATCAATAGAGTAACACATAATAATTAGACTCACTGACCTTTGCCCTCCTTGTTACCATAGGCGCATGCAAAAAGATCTAGTAAGACAGCATTTTTCTGGTGAAACTTTAGTAAGTATATGCAAATGTACATTATACTGAATACCACTCTTTTGGGGAAATACATTGCTCCATGATTTTTCATTTACTGATGGGTTTATTCACTTAAAAACTCTAAATCTTTAAGACACACTGTTAAACTGCTCAAAATGCATGACGTCATGAAATTTATCAACATGTATTTGCTTTTCAGACTGGAAAGCAAGATACAAAATACAACCGAACACCATACTCTGGTGATTGCATACAACCAAAAGGTCAGAAAAAGGAAATACAGACTCATGTAGAAAAGTGGACTCTTTTTATTCTTAACAAAAGTACTCGTAATGTGACACCTGTGAAAATTTGTATGTAGTAGTAAGCTATGTCTCATACGAAGTTCTCAGAGGAAGTTAGGAAGCTTTTACGCAGTATTGCCAAAAAATCGAAACAACATTTTGATAAACTGACGCAAAAATCAAACCTTGAACTTAGAACAATAGCAAAAAAATGATGGCAACGTAATTGCATATTTGCATTGTAGTTTAATAAAAATAAAAATAGAGTTTTATCTCAGCTAAAACCCGTATAAAAAAAAGTATGTATCTGTATAGTTTAGTTATCTCCGAGAGGTTTTGCACTTCACTTTTCCTCACGACGTGCTTCCTATATTGGTGGTGCTAGTCTTCTGTTTAGCTTTTGATAAACCTGTAGCTCACTAGATTATCAGGAAGACAAAGAAAGGAACCTGTACATGTATCACTGGCGATATACATTGCTGGTTGAAATCAGGCTTTTATTGATCTTATACACTTGATAAACCCCAGTAAGTTACATCTTATTTCCATTGCTTTAGAAATTAACCTGGATCTCTCATCAACACTTCTTGATGGAAATTTCTGTAGTCTGAATGTCCTCCATGATATCTGCTTTCACATACTAACCAGAAATTAATTTGCTTTAAAGAAAAAGAAAAATCTTCCTCTTGGCTTCTAGGTTCATCTTCCTTTCTCTAATGTTAATCTCCACTCACATGTCTCAACTTTACCCCACTGATGAGACAGCCTTGCCTTAGACAGCTCACTAAGTTACATACCTGTCTTCCTTTCATTCTGTCGCTCACAAGTAAGTACTCACCTGTTTATTCTCTAACTTGTTTGTTTCTGCATGCATTCAATTAAGTTTCTGTCGATATAATTAAAACAACTACTTTCACACTTGATCTGAATCTGTTTGCTCATGCATTGTGGTTGATGTCATGTTTTCCGGGTTTTGGGTTCATATTAAAACTGGATAAAATATGTTCGTTTACATCATTAGGAACAGCAGTTTTAGAAATACTGTATATTTTATTAGTCTAGTCCATACTGACCTTTAGCAGCATTAAAATTTAAACCAAACTGTGTGGGTTTCCCACAGGTGAACAATGAAACATTGACCAGACCAGGGGGTCTGAAACTAAAACTGTTTATCTAAAGTAGAACAAAATCTTGACTAGTTTCAGTGCTCTTGCATTACTCTAACATGTTTGATGATCTGTCATGTTAAGCAGAAACATTCCTCACATACCTGGAGGTATGTGAGGTAGTCTCATAATTTGCAGCTAATTCTAAGCAAGTTGGATCTGGATGTATTTAATATATTTATTAGGATATAACAAGGGTACCATCAGTATGTTACCAGTTTAAAACAATATTTAGTGAACTGATAGAAAACTTTTAGCTTTTAGCTGTCTCAATTAGTGTGAGTTTTTTGAAGCAATTAGGTCATGGTACTTGGGTATGCAGAACTTGCAGCATATTGGAAATGAGTTGTTTTGGCAACCAACCATTCTAAAAAAATCTTTTTGGTATGGCCAGGCATAGAGAATGGCTGGCTGATCATCCTGATGAATTGGCTCTAAATGATGAGGTTATTTGTGTAGGCTTCAAAGAGGTTCCCAAGCTATTTATTAGGGAGAGTAAGTTCTGCACGCAGGTGGATGCGGACTCTTGACCTGGGTTGAGCGCACAAAGGGAGAAGTTCCTGGAGGTTCAGCGAAGGGAATGACACAAAAAAAGGCAACTTTCAGGGCAATGTTAGCGATTCGTAACTAACACTCAAGCAAAGTGTCTCTAGATCACCACTCCTTTTAAGTAATTCCAGTCATCAGCTGATGTGGAGCACCTGTGCGTAAAGCGCAGGTGCGCTGAGGTGCTTGAGCCAGGCGGGTGCTCCGGCGGTCTCCCGTGGACAACCTGGGAAAAACCCTCAGTACCATGGCCATTGTTGTTCATAATTTATCTGCACAATCTGTGTGATTGTTTGCATGATGCTAACTGTCATCCTGGTGATTTGTAGGGACTTGATTCTCTGCCACGGATATCTTTTTACTAGGGGACTCTTTCTGGAGGCTGCAACTTATCTGGGAAGTTTTTTTAGTGACAAAGCAGAATATATAGGAAAGGGTGAAAAAAATAGGAGTATTCAGGGTATTTTTAAAGTGTAAGAAATTAGAGGTATAAAAAAGTAAGGACTAGAAGTAAAGCTGATTCCAAAATAATTACTTTAGCATGTATGTATTAGTCTAGTATAAATAATGAAAATGGTACATAGGTAAGAAAAACAAAGTCTTTGCACTTTGTTACTTAAAACTGGGGATTTATTTATTTGTATTAACAATGTTCCAGATTTAAAATCCAACGTGAAATTGAATATGTTAAAAATGTTATTTTCCTGTTACTTATTAATCAAAATTGAATCCAAATGTGATGCTTCCACCAACTGAAATCGGCATTGTGAAAATCCCAGTTGTTTTGTTAAAAAAGAGAAAGGAAGGAGACGGGAGCCTAGGACAAGATACGAGAGGTGGGGAGAGGAGACGAGAGGAGAGGATACTTAAAAGTTACCAAAAAAAAAATAATGGGCAAAATTACCACCTTGGCAATTGCTGCAACTGCAACAGTTACAGCACTACAGATTTGTTTTGCTGTTGCAAAATGCAAATTTCGACTGAAAAAACTGAGCACACTATGTATTTTCGATACGCATCTCTGTCATTAAGTCAAAAGGTTTTCCACTCTGATAAAGCCACTCTACCTCCTTGGTTGCAATCTGACCTTTAAACAAGGAGTCATCTATTAATATCCATTGCAAGTTCGTAGTTGTATTAAACATTTAAGAAAATTTGTTTCATAAAGTGACTTACCATAAAAATATTTTAAAAAATGTATAATTTATTAATTTATAAGTCATAAGAATTAATAATTAAATTTTTTTGTAATTTTTAATGACTACTACTAATGTTTATTTCCTTATATAAAATCCTAGATTGAAATAAATACATCATGAGCTATTTAGATATGGCTGGGGGTGTAACATGGCTCAGTAGTAGAGTGAATACACCATACACAGGGGCTCCGGTCTTCATCACACTTCTGCCCGGTTCTAATCCAGAGGAGCAAGTGCACCCCAAAACAGTGCAACTCAAATAACACTACAAAAAAAAATTCAACAAAATTTTAATAGGCACTCACAATTTTTCTCAGCCAGGTCAGACCTTCTCTTATCTCTAAGCATTTTCGGCTCCAAATCCTGTGACATCGCTCTAAAACTTAACAAAGTAAAAAATAAATGAATTATATATATATATATATATATATAAAAAACAACGGCACACAAATCTATCAATATCCTTCTGTTTTTAAATCTAACTGTTAAGGATGACCAGTCGTAAATGCCCCAGTGACCGACAGCACTGTTACCTCAGTAAATGAAGTGGGTTTCTAATGGGTCACTATCCTCCATCCCCAGAGGCCATGTTGAAACTTCTAACCAATAACAAGGGGGGTCAACAGGAGGGTGTAAAATAGTGACACTTATTGTTATATCCTCACTGTCATTGTGTCCTGAGGCTGCAAGTATGATGGAAACCGATGGTGGCAACTGATGATGGTGCATGCATGTTGGTATATTTATCCAATTGTTTTGGTTTATTTTTCTTTTACGAAAAAAAGAACATTCCTGTCGAGTAGGAATGACTGTGATTCTTTCCGTGTTACGTCTATCACTCACATCTCTATCATCTATATCTATCATCTTTTATAAAGTACTCCCAAGTAGATGTACAAAAAACTATATCACAGCAGATTTGGATACGCCATGTAATTTCTGAAAATGTAGTGTCCTTTGTTTGTAAAATATGTTTTTGTTTGTTTGTTTGTTTGTTTGTTTGTTTAAAAAGTTAAAATGGATAACAACAAACTCACCCAAAATATTTTTTGTAAAAATTCTACCACAGGAGCAAATTGTTACAGAGGGTTTGAATAAACCCCATGTTAATAGAAGCCAAAATTGTAACAAAAGAAGAGAACAGGTGAATGTAGTTATAAACACATTGAAAGTATTATTAAAACATGTGTACATGTGACAAAGACTTGTAATACTTTAACAGGAATTCTATAATTCTAACATATTAATCTAAACAGAAATCATTTATGTATTGCTGCACAAAAGTGCAGTTTTGTAATTCAGCCCAAAATGTTCCATACCTCTGGCAGGTTGTGATTTAATGGAATCGTTAACTTGTACTTAACGCTGTTACCTTGCAGCAAGATGGTCCAGGGTTTTGATTTGGTAGATGTTGGTATCAAGTTTGCATGATCTCCCTATGCATACATGTGAACTCTCTGGGTACCAGCTTTCTCTCACAGTCAAAAACATGGCTACTAGGTTAATTGGTTTATTTAAATATTGCCTGTGAGCTTGTTTGTCCAGTGTCTGTCTATGTTGTTATTTGATAGACTGGTGAGATGTCCAGGGTGTATCCTGCATCTTACCCAGTGAATTTTGAAAATTCGGCGCCAGCCCTCTACAAATTTGTTAGTTTAGTGAAAATACATTCGGTTTTTTTATGTAACTGTAATTCCCAACACGTCATACCAAGACGTAACAGGGGAATTTATTTTAATCCAATCAAACATTCATTCCAGATCATCCTAGTTCAGCAGATTCCATAAAGTCATTGACTTTCAGGATTCACTGCTATTAGATCAGCATGCCGAGAAAATAGATCACACCTTGTGTCGTTGACTTGACAGCAATCATCTATACTGAGCATGCAAAAATGAAGAGGACAAACTCCCCATTAACAAAAAGAAACCCCCAGCAGATCCTGTTTCATTATTAGTGGCCATCTGCCACAGCTGAATGGGAAAAGACAGAAAACACAAAAAGAAGCAGAGGAACCGATGTAGATCTAATTTCTGAATAACTTAAATTTCTTACATCTGCATTAGGTACCTTTAAGTACTGTCACACTGGGCTTAAAATAGATTTACATGCGGAAACATAAAAGGGTATGCTATTTTCAAATGGCAAGCACCTCTCTTCCCCAGGTTGTTAACTTTTCAAATGGTTAAAATTCAAATGGTCAGATGCTTCAAATATTTAGATATCCTGTTAAATGAGAATCTGTGTGTTAAATCTTATGTTTACAAAATTCTGTCAGAGATGAAACTTAGATTGGGTTTCTCTTTTATTGTATTTTTTAAACAAGTTTCTCACACTATGTCTGGATCACTTTAAAAAGTATCTCCCTGATGGATTATGAAGATTTACTTTTCATAAACACTTAAGCCCAACATTTGAAAGAATGAATGCTGTATATCACTTGGCTCTGTATTTTATAAATTATTATAAAAATCAAGTTTCTATAATGTACTGTAATTTTTGTCTATGCCTGACCGCAGACTTTTCCAGTTTTTTTTCTTTTAACTTTAAATACATTCCTGGGCTCCTTCAGATTTCTTTTTGCTTGTTTTTGTTAAGCAATTTTGGCCTTTACAATCTGTAGTCTCAGCACAACATGAACATATCAAACTTTAGAACTAAATTAAATAAAAAAGGACCTTTCAATTGTAATGCTTCTGCGACATGAAATAACATGCAAACAAAAAATACAATACAATGGAAATTTCTTATACTTTAGGGGCAATTTAGGTAAATTTTACATGATAGCGACATTAGCTTACTTAGCTCCTTTGACTGTCCTAGTGTTTTGACCTACGCGATGTCTCCATTGTGTTTGTGTATTTAGTCTTATTGTGTGTTTTATACTGCTTTCTTAGTTATGTCACACTTAGAATTTTTTTTCATAGGTTAAAAAGGATACATACATTGAGGGACTCAGTATCTTGGTTTTAAGTGGAATCATTCCTGGCCATTAGAATAAGGTTTAAAATTAAATGTTCACATGCACAGCATGAGGACTTGTCAGAGACAGTAACATTGTTAAGGAACAGAGTGCAGCTGATTTCCCTTGTGTATCTCCAACTGTGTCTGCACAAAAACAGGAACTAAACTGGTCTTTCCTGCTATGTGAATCCCAGATCAGTTACCATTAAAAAAAGAAGAAAAAAAAAAACATGTTTCACTTACACTCACACTTTATAAGTGTTTGCTTTCAGTCAGAGGTGAGTGTTGCTGAACCCCGGTGGTTTTGTCACACTGGAGTTGTGAATTGAAACATTTGGGCTTTCAGCACAGAATAAACAGATAAAAATCACCATTATCTTGCACCTTTTCCTACATGTAATCTGTTGATGATGTGAGATATTGATCTACTCTCTGTTTCATTTAGTTCAATTATGAAGCTGGCCTGCTTTGGCACACCGAATAAATGTAATCAAAGTGAAAGAACTCATAACAACTCAGCCCCAAACCTTAATAGTTTAACCAATCAACATAATTATTTAACTTTGGAATTAGTAAAATTGACTGGGCCTAAAAGATTAAATATTGAATTCATTTAAAGTATAAATTAAAATCGACACAGAAGGTGAAGATGTCTGTTAAAATAGATTTACGTGCCCATAAGCATCCAACACTCATGATATTAATATGAGCATGTCTAGGTTAAGGTTTGTTACATGGCATGAGCATGGAGCTGGGACAAGAGAGAAGACGTTAAAAATCCAAAATCGGTTAAAGGATCTAAATGCAGATATTGTTTTACAACAGGAGACTCATTTACCTAACAAAACAGCTGATGTTCTGTCCACAGTCCAGTTTCCTCATGTGTTTGCAGCTGGATACAACTCAAGACAAAAAGGTGTAGCCATTTTAATTAACAGAAAAGTAAACTTTACCATGAACAGTACAACTGCAGACCCAGAAGGCAGATTTATGATGGTTAATATACTTACTCAAGATATGAAATTATTTATTGCTAATACATATGGTCCCACTGTTGATGACCTCTCTTTCTTCCATTCCCTTTTCACATCACTGTCTGATCACTCAGTTAACACTCTCCTCATAGGAGGAGATGTCAACATGGTATTTGACCCACCAACCTGTTCACAATTCGAATCAATCTTCTCCATTCAGCAATAATTGGAAGCTTCATAGTCAGAAATGTGGCTTTAGAGAAACCAGCAACCATAGTCAAATGTTTGCCAGGGGCCAGAATTGTAAGTATGTTATTCATGCTGACAGCAATAACACCTGGTTATCCCAATCACTAAAATCAGTGTTGATTCGGGGTGTGTGAGTTTGCAAAACCAATGTCGGACTCTAAAGTTTTCTCGGGTCCCCTTCATGATCGGACCAATGACGACATATTCAGTCGCATGTTGTCAAATGCTGTTATGCGGGGGACATGCTCTGCCCCCTCCCTGCCCCTTCCCGCTTTTGCTGCTGCACTCGCCTGCCGCCAGAAAGGGCCTTGGGGCGCAGTGCTGGAGGCACTGGAATGTGTCGGACGGGCTGGAACATGTCGAGCGGGCTCTCTGCCGGGCGCTGGGGGCGTTCGGGCGTTTGGGCCTTGAGTTCCCCCACCGGCCCGTGCTTGGGGGATCTGGGCCTGGCGAGACAGGTGCCTTTGCTGTCTGGGAGGATGCATGATGTTCCTGTGGTGGTATGTCTGGTCTCTGTACTCTTGGGTTGTCCCTGTGTCCTGGACCTTGTGCTTCCTCTGCTCCCTCTGGGCTACTGGAGGAGGGTGGAAGTGGCCCACTATACCCATTACTGAGCATAATTCATGTAAGACCTTTCTCACAATTTCTGCATGCTCACGCACAATCACACACTGTAGAGACCACAATATGTTAATTGTCATGATTTGTGTACTAATACCATCAAGTGTGCCCCATTTTTTTCTCTTCCTGCATATATGCTGTCTATGTCCTCCACTAGTTAGGTATTAGCCATGGTGCCCTTGCAGTTTTCGCATGGATTCTTCAGGAGCAATACGGTAACAACTGGCTGTCGGTTTTTTTGTGTGTTTGTGTCGTTTGTGTATTGATTTTGGTTCTTTCCTCCTCACTCTGTGCCCCCCGTAGTCATATAACACTTCAGACATAGATAAAGGATCAAGGTATGGGTTGCAAAGGTGCCTCCCTTAAAAAAACTAATATGTTAAGCGCTGCTATGGCAGCCATAAACCTATTCTACTAAACATGATGCTGAACAGGCCAAGGGGGAAAAAAACAAGATTTACATGCCACTACCAGATACCTTAGAACTGACTTTTTTTTTTTTTTTTTTAAGGTATGTATAAGTGAGTAGAAGTAGATTTGGAAGGAAAAGTGATAAAGTGTGTCCATGTCGTTGTAATAAAAAATAAAAAAAATAAGAAAATACATTTATCTCACACTTACAAAATACCTTATGCATAAGGCAGCTCACGCTATTTGAAGCTCTAATTGCCATTAGAACTGCCTAAACCCTTCTGACATATAATCACCAAGGTGTTGTTAATGTTCCTTGAAGCTTTTGTTCCATGTTGACATAAGCAACATCAATCAGTAGATTTATATGACTCCAAATATATGATGGGAATCTCTTCTTCACAAAAGCGTTTTGTTGTGTTGAAATCGGGTGACAGTGAATGCAACTATAGAGTAGTCTGATCTAATTTTAATGTTTCATAAACCTGTTTGACATAATCCAAGCTATATGACAAGGTGCATCGTTCCTATGTCAGTGAATGGGTACACAGTGGCCCATAGAGCATTAAACATGGTCAAGAAAAATACTCAGCAAGGCTATGGTTAGTTTATAGGACCAAAGTTACCTAGTTTGGTTGAGCTTTTGTGAAATGTTTTCTTAGCTTTCTGTTCTTAGATGACAGCAGTTGCCGTTATTTTCTACTGCTGTAGGGCATCCTTTTCAATATTTGACATGTTATGCTTTCAGGGATGGTAGTCTATATACTTTTAATGTAATAAGAAGTTATCCAAACAATTTTCTGTGTGTTTTTTCACACCATTTTTCTATGACCTAAGACACACACACTGCATTTCTGTACACAAATGCAATATATTAACAAAACTCGACATGCAGACATTTTAATAATATAAAAATATAAATGTATATATATATTTTTGGGCCAAGACCTGCACTATGTAGTGTTTACTGAATTAATTATTACACAAATTTATTGGAGCTGTTGAATGTTAAACCTATATATATGATTTGAAGAAGTGCAAAGTGTCGTGGTTTTTTCTAGGCGTCTGACCCAACTGTAAAAGAACTCTCAGGATGAAAGATTCAATAAGAAAAGGTTTTACCATTACTGGTTAACGACCAGGCGCAGAATAACTGCTCCTCTTATACAGCCAGGTTGATGAGGTGATGAGGAACACCTGCACAGTGTACAGAGCGGAGAGCACCAGCCAGCCTAAACTTCCACTCCATCTTGTGGAGCAGAAAAGGCAGGAACAAACCAAACAAACTACCCCAGATTCCTGACATCCCCCACCCCCCTCAATGATTGGCATCTGGCTTTCCAGATGAAGAGGAAGCCTAAAAGTAAATTAAAACAACGAGGCACCAAGGTACGCTCCTCAGGACCGTACCCCTCCCAGTCTACGAGATACTGGCATCCCCGACCTCATCGATGGGAGGCCACAATCCTATGGATGTCGTACGCTAGGTGCCCATCAATGACTCGGGTGGGCAGAGGGGATTGGCCGGAGGGCACAAGGTGCTTGTCTGAACAGGCTTGATCTGGGAAACATGGAAAGTAGGATGAATGCAGAGACTAGTGGGCAAATTAAATAAAATAGGGGTGGAACTGATAATGGTGGTTATGAGGAATGGACCAATGTATCTGGGGGAGTGTTTCTTAGACATGCCCTTAAGAGGGATATCTAAGTATCTCAGGAGGAAAGCCATACCTGTTGTCCAGGAGATTACAGAGGGGGAGCTTGGCTTTTACAATCAGCAATCCTCTTGTTTTGAGAAGCAGTTCGGTGAAGGGCGGCAACGGTATTGGACCAGACTCTCTTGCATCGACGGATGTGATGATTAACAGAGGTCACCGAGATATGGTTCTAGTCGGACGGATTGGAGGATGTAAGATAACGGAGGGTGGTCTTAAGTTCTTGATTAAGATGTTCTGTCTAACCATTCAATTGTAGATGGTATCCAGATGTTAGACTGACCTTGGCCCCAAAAGAAGCACAGAAGTGATTCCAGACCTGGGACACAAACTGGCGGCCCTGGTCAGACAAAACGTTAATGGGAATGCCTTGAAACCTGAACACATGCTTGACAAGGAGTTGTGCGGTTTGAAAGACAGAGGGAAATTTTCTGAGAGGAATGAGATGACATGCTTGGGTGAACCGATCAACAATGGTAAGGATGGTTGTCATACCTCTCGAGATAGGCAATTCGGTGACAGAATCCACAGCAATGTGAGACCAGGGGCGTTTAGGATGTCCAGGGGTTGTAGAAGTCTGGCTAGTGGTTTATTGTTGCTCTTGTTTCCAGGTATGACATGCTAGTACGTATTCATTGACATCTTTGTGCAGACTGGGCCACCAGAACTTACCTGAAATGAGTGCTATGGTCCGACTGGAACTTGGATGACAGAAGAACTTGGCGGTGTGGAACCAGTGAATGACCTTGGAAGGAATTGTCTGCAGAACAAACTTGGTGGACTGTGGCTGAGGTATTGGATCTGGATCTTTATTTAGGGCTTATTGAACTATCCCCTCTGTTTCCCAGGTTAGTGTCCCTTGGGAGTGTCATCTGAGGAAAAGTGACGTGAGAGGGAATCAGGCTTGAGGTTCTTGGAATCTGTTCTGTTGGAAATGGAGAGATCAAAACGTGAGAAAAACAGAGACCAACTGGACTGTCTGAGATTGAGTCTTTTGGCTGACTGGAGATAAGACAAATCTTTATGGTCATTCCAGAATAGCACTGGGTGTTCTGTGACTTCCAGCCAGAGTCGCCATTCCTCAAAGGCTTCATATTAGCTTTATGGCTAATAGTTCGCCCAAATTGTCGCCCACATCATAGCTTCTCTCAGGGGGGATTAGGCGACGGGAGAAAAAGGTGCAGGGATGAAGGCGATTATCAGTACTGGACCTCTGAGAAACTATAGCAACAAACCCTATATCAGAAGCATCAACTTCAAGGACGAACCGTCTCAGGGGGTTGGGCTGAACCAAAACAAGCGCTTTGGAGAACTTTCTCTTTAATTCACCAAATGGCACGTCAGCTGCTAGGGTCAAACAGTAAGGACGTTTAGTTTAAGTAAGGGCTGTGAGAATGGCGGCGATGCTGCTGTAGTTTTTAATGAATTTTCTGTAGAAATTAGTGAACCTGAGCAATCTCTGGAGTTGCTTTCTAGATTCAGGTACCAGTTTTGAACTGCTTGAATCTTTTCTGGATCTGCACAAACCTGCCCGCCTTCAACAATGTATCCCAGGAATTTGACAGAAAATTGGTGGAATTCACACTTCTCCACTTTAACGTAGAGCCAATTCTGAAGCAAGTGCTGGAGGACAAGACGGACATGTGGTTTGTGTTCTGACAGGGTTTTGGAGAAGATTAGATGTCGTCAAGAATATCGTCATATTATATAAACGAGTAAGAAGGCAATGGGGCACCGGGGAGAAGGTCTATGGCGCAATCATACGGGCGGTAAATAGGTAATGCAGATGCTTTACTCTTGTTAAATACCTGTCTCAAGTCCAAGTATTCAGCGGGTACGTTACTCTGATCTTGGGAGTCGATAGAGTCCTCCTCTGACGTTTCTCATCAATTGTAGCGGGTTCCTCAACGATAGCTTGTTCCTCCTTAACAGAATCTTTCAAAGAATGAAAAAAATACACTTTTAAGGGAACTAGAATCCCAACCTAAAGCGGCAGCATTTGTTCGAATTTTTATTGAAACATCTGCTACACATTGCTGACCCTGTTTTAATTTCCAAATCCCTCTAGACAGTGACACATAGTCAGACTCTAGGCGGAAAGTTTGCTTGAACTCAGATAAAAACTCAGAAAAAGTCACAACAAAATAAGGATAACACTAGAAATGGGTCTCAGCCCACTTGAGAGCTCTACCAAAGAGTAAGCCTATAACATAGGTTATGATGGCGTCATCACCGGAAAAAAACTAGGAGAGGAAGCAAAAGCCAGAGAGCATTGGAGCAGAAAACCCCCACAACCACCCACCTCTCCAGAATATCTCTCCGGTCTGGAAACAGAAACACCTCTGTGAACCGAAACATGCGGTGTTGTGGAGGAGCAGCAGCAGCACCCTCTGCAGGGGAATGTTGTTGAAACCTTGAAGGTTATTCTTTAATAAAGTGTTGGTTAAAGTCTTGAATGCCTGATTTGTTTTTGATTGTTGTTCAGACAAAGTTCAAAGGACGGTTTCATGAGAATGATGGGATTTCCCTGAATGATGGAATTTTGTTCAGAGATGATCCTGCTGAGATTCAGTCAGGCCTAGTTGTTCTGTCATGTTTTTTTCTAGGCATCTGACCCAACTGTAAAAGAACTCTCAGAAGAAAAGACTGGATCAGAAAAGGCAAACCAAACGAACCTAATAATACATTCAGTTATACCACAACGCTGCACAATCCATTTAGAAGATGACACATACAACTGCTTAAAACAAGTTAACAATCTATAATCTTCAATTTATTTCAGCTACAAAATGTTGTGGAAAAACCTGTTTTATGACTTGACAGTTTCACCTGACAGTTTTTACCCTCTATTGAACTTCACTTCAATGTTACACAGTAACCTTAGGTGCCACTTTTGTTATATTAGCATGAGTGATGTTGACTTCCTGCTCCACTATCACTGGCATTAATTCCATGTATTCGTTACTAAAGATACAAAGGCTGATGATTACAAAAAATTAAAAACTGGGTCATTTTGCAACACTGTTTAAAATTAAGATTGTATTATTTCTTATTAGTATTTTTCCTGAATGTAAAAATATTTTGTATTACACAGTATGGCTTCTGAAAGCCAAAGGCTTAAATCTACTTCCTGGTATTTGGAATAGCTAAAGTTACTAGAACTGCTGGAAGAACATAAAGAAGGAGGAATCCTTCATGCATCTATCCATTTTATTTTACTTATCCAGGGTCTGGATAAGTCAAATATCCCATTCCCCAACCCCTTCAGCCAGCCCCTCAGGGGTAATCTCAAGGTGCCCCAAGGCCAGCCTAAAAACATAGACCCTCCAGAGTACTCCCCTGGCCCTCCTCCTAATGACATGTGCCAAGAAACCTCCCCCACAAGGAGTTATTTTCGGGCTGTGCACTGTCTGGATATAATCAAGCCCTTCCACCACTATAAGGTGGAAGCCAGGGGAAGAGTCCATGAACTTAAGTTTTTCGTTCTTAAAGTGCTCTTTTAAAATAATATGCTCAATACTGACAACATTTCATGAACCTAAAAAGCATCTTGCAAAAGAATTAGTTCACATAAAAAACGTTTTGTACAATTGGTTGTGAATTAGCTAAGTTTATTTTATTGCTACCTTAAGTGATCAACAACACAAAGTAGCACATAACAGCAAGTAGAGTAATATGAAAAATTCTGCTTTCAAGGTATTTTTTAATTTGGGTAAGGTCTGGTCTTGGATTGGGCTATTCTCACAAATTTAAAAAAAATCAAACTATATATATATTATTTTTCAGTAATATTTCCTGTACAGGGGGATTTTTGTCATGGTCTGACAGTTTCCGTGTTGGTTTATTGTGTTCCCTGTTGTTTTTCCCTGCTTTCTCTCTCTCAGCCAACCACATTACAATCACTATCAGCTGCAGTTACTTTCATTGATTTGGTTCCACCCCTCACAAACAGTATTTAGGATTCTCTCCTCCTTTTCCTCCCTGCCGGATTCTCCCTCATGTTTTCCTGTGTTCCTAGTGTCCTCGTTGCTGTAAGCCATATATGTCATCATTATGTTAAATAAATCATCTACTGTGAAATTGCCGCTGTCTGCTATGCATTTTGGTCCAGTTCCTGCAAAGCTCATGACAATTTTGTTTTTTGTGGACACTTAATACTTCCCATAGTCAGTCTGTAGCACATGCAAACTCCTCAATAAGATGGTCTTCACCAGTTTGGCACCTAGAATATTAGGTTGAAATCCTTGTGGTATTTGGGTTAGTTTAGAAATTAGAACTTTACTTTTTTACAGAAAAAACAAAAACAAATCCACAATTTATCCGAAAGAAAAATAAGAAAACCTAAATGGATACATGCTTAGAAAGAGCTCTCTGAACTGGGGAGCTTGTCTGATGCAAATTGCCTCTACTAAGTAATTACTTTAAATATAAGAAATGAAAACATTTTATTTACTTCAATAAGATTAAGCCCACTAAAAACTCTTGTTTTTAATGGCAAAGTTTGAAATTGGAGTGAGGGCAAAACCATTGCAAATGGCTGGTACTGTTGTGAGTCGAGACTGAAGAGATAGAGCAGGTTATGGTAGATGTTAGAAAACCTCCCACAGTCTAAAATTGGCCTGCTAAGTCTTGGTAACTTTAACGTGGCATTAGGTGTGAGGCAGATGGTCTGTACTTGCATTGTACTTTACAAAGTCCAGAGGCCCTAAAAGCTCTTTACACAACATTCACCCATTCAAGCACCAATAATGGTAAGCTACTACCTTGTAGCTCCAACTGTCCTGTAGTAGTTTGAAGCAAGGCTGCCATGGATTAGTGTCATCAGGCCCTCTGACCACAACCAGCAGGCAAAGGGTTGAAGAGTTTTGCCAAAGACACAAAGCAGGGGTTTGAACTGGCAATCCACCCGTTACAGAACAAACTCCCGCTTTCTGGAAAGGGAATTTTAGGTTAAGTAGCTCACTTTGATTTCTGTTAACCAGAACATACATTCTACTTAATTTCAATTGTTTTATCTAACATGATTACAGTACAGTTTATGATGAGTAGCATTCTTAAGAGAAATGGAACACAGCTCAGTAAAAGCAAAAAAGGTTTTTCAATGTGCCTTACCTATAAACTGTAATATGGAATCTTTGAAATTTCAGTAGTAAGAGCTATTTGTTTGTTGTTGTTTTTGTATCTACCACTGCCTATTTTGTGTGTTTGTTTCTTTTTCCTTTTGGCATGAGTATAACAGGGTCTGAGCTGACCCTGACAGAAAAAGAACAGCCTTTAATAACAGACATCTCACTCTGCAGGGAGCTTCTGTTTGATTTCATTGCTTGAGGCAAAGCTGTCTGAATATTACCCCCCCCCCATGCTATGGCAGGAAGCTCAATCTCACTGTCTCCACTCCTCATATTTTATTGGCAGCTGAAGAACCGGGGGTACATGGTGAATATGAGTGTAGATCAGTGTGCACCAGATGCATGACTTGAAAGACAAAGGTGAACCACCAGTGGGGAGGTTTATATGTGTTTGTGCACCCACATGTGTGCAAAAACACAGACAGCCAGACAGACAGACAGACAGACAGACAGACAGACAGACAGACATTTAATGTCGAAGGTTAGTCTTTTCATTAAAAACTTCCTCAAAAGGGCAGACGGAACATTGTCAAGATCCATAAATCCACGCTTGCCAGACAGGCTAATAACAATACAGTTGATTTTTTGCAAACTTCCCAACCTCAATCGCATCATCAATCAAGTCTGCAGCCCTGCTGATGGAAAAACAAGCACTCAGAGATCCTATGCCCTCTCCTGCGATATACGCTGTATTATTGCACTAATATTTTACTTTTGAGCAATAACAGTTTATGTACCAGACCTTGTGGATGATAATGTCCATGTAGGTATAATTCTAAGATGATTTTGAGGGAGAAACAAAAAATTGTGTATTGCCAGGGAGCATTTTGAAACTGCAACAATTAGGAATACGTGGGTAAACATTGTGATTGAGAAACTGTTTTATAACACATTTCTATAAAATGAACAAAAACAGTGTATTGCTCTGTCCAGTGCTGTAAAAAAAGTGTTTGCCTCATTACTTTTTTTTTTTACCTAGTCTGGAAATGGTTATGAATCCATTTTAAAGCTCTGCAACCACAGAAAGTCAAATTCAGAACCATTAACCCCAAATTCAGAGAACATGGAACAGAGGGAAAACTATCAAGGTTTTGCTGGCCTGCCAAAGTTACATGAAAAAGTAATAATGACTTGTCTAAGAGGTCACAAAATATTCTGAAAACATTTTTGCGCACTGTCTGTGGCCTCAGTTTTGCTCAGTTCCCTTGATTCAATACAAAGTATTCCAAGAAAATTGATACCCCTGCATTTAAAAAAAATAAAAACTACTACTGACCAAAAAACAAAAGCAAAGGCTAGTCTTACATTTGTCAAAAGTAATCTTAATCCCAAGAATAAATAATACTTTTTTTGAAAATGTACATTGCATAATGTCTTGTCTGGAACTACAACACACGCACACAATAACCCATGGATCCAACACCATTTACATGCTCTCCTCAACCATAACCATGTATATCTGTATATAATCTGCTTGTATGTACATCCATATTTTATAATCTATATTTTAATTCTATATATTACTATCAAAATACTGTATACGTGTTAATAGTATTAACAATAACAGTTTTTGGGGAAAAATACAGCAAAAAATCCTATAGGAGAAAATACAGTCAACAGTTCATGACATAAGGTCCAACGCACTTGAGCATTGCACCAACACAATGATGCAAAGCCTACTAACCATTCCAGCAGTCTGCCAATGAATAAATCAAGGCATATAGAATGAAGGTTTTGATACAAATATGTAGAACTCAAGACTTGAAGCAACTCATACGTTTGTTATGTAAAGGCTGAACAATTGTTATGATTTGATATTAGAATGGCCACAAATGCTGTAAAAAGCTTCGGCTGATTAGAAACACCGCTGCAAAAGTTTTGAAGAAAATGTAAAAGATATTTTTAATTATATATATTTAGCAACTGACTCTGGTAAATGTATTGTCCTTCAGTTGTTATATTTATCAGCTGCATTTGACACAGTTGACCACAGAATTTGACTTTCTCATTTGGAACAGTGGGTTGGCCATACAGCTCTAAATTGGTTTTAGTCCTGTCTTGATGGCCACATGTCCTCCTCTGCTCCACTATCAAGTGGTGTCCCACAGGGCTCTGTTCTGGGCCCGCTTCTCTTCATGTTGTACCTCCTTTCGTCTTGGCTCTATTTTAAAAAAATATGGGAATTATTTTCATTTTTAGGAGGATGACACACAGATTCACATCCCTCTGAATAACACTGACTCCAACTCACTTTAGTATCTGTTTTTATGAAATTAGGAGTAAAAATTGGTGCTGGTTTTAAGTTTGGAAACTCACATTAGAGCTGTTGTAAGATACAGCTTTTTCTACTTTCACTGATTCGTGCTTTTCCCAGCTTCAGAGAGTGATAAATGCTACTGCATGTCTCCCAACAGGTACAAGAAAATCTGAAAACATTTCCACTATCCTACCCTCTCTGCACTGCTTGCCAGTACATTTCAATATTCATTTTAAAATCATTTTATTAGGTTTTAAAGCTTGTAATGGCCTTGCTCCGGCCTACCTGTATGAGCTGCTACATCCCTACACACCCTCCTGTTCCCCCAGCTCAGCTGACCAGTTCTTATAAAATGGTAATAGTGCTTTTTCTGAAGCAACTTCCCAGCTGTGGAATGAACTTCCAATGGACATTATATAGGCTTTTTCAATTTCTGATTTTAAATCCTCTCTTAAGAGCTATGTATTTTCCTTGGCTGGTATGGCCTTATTTTGGCTCCAGGAGATCAGTTAAATAGTTTATGGAGTACAGGTGGGTGTGGTCCGGGAACTGGAGCGGCAGGGAACAACAAGGGAGACCGGGAGGTTCTGAGGCAACGGATGACCGGAAGGTTCTGCAGGTGACAGAGAAGGTGAGTGGTGGTCCAAGAGGGTTGATTCTTATTGTGGGTTTGTGGCTTACTTGTGGAGAAGAAGATAACGCCACGCCAGGGAGAGAAGAATAAATGGTGATGTTTGGATCCAGAGGGCAGGTTGTCCAGGGGGTGTTGGATTGAATGTACTCCGGGGCTGGAGCGGGCAGATCGAGCTAATGGCAGGAGGAGGTGGACCCAATGGTGACTGAACCGGTAGACTGTGAGCTAGGAGAAGGGTGGCAGCAATCTGGAGACAGAGAGTGAATGGGTTGAGCAGACAACGAGGAAACAACTACAAATACTTGAGAACATTAATCAACGAGGTGATCACGAGGAAACTGGCTATGAGGGACTACGTTACCGATTGTAACTAATACTCAGGCGATGTGTTGTAGGTCCACTGCTCTTCTTATACCGCCATCGCTGATGAAGATGGAATTCACCTGTGCGGAAGCATAGGTGAGAAGGGACGCTCCAGCCTTGCGCTCTGGCAACCCCCAGCGGACAACCTGCAGACAGACTCCTCTACCTGAGAGAATGCATTTAATCATGGTTTCTAGAATTTCTACTAGTACAATGGGAAGCAGATCTTCACGTTCCTCTCCTATGAAACCATCTCCCAGTTTAAGTCCCAGTTTAAGAGGCGGACACCCTGTCTAGTTTTAAGGCTGGGCTTAAATTTCCTTTTGATAAAGCTTATAGTTGAAAAAAAAAAATCATAGATGTTACTGAATTTGTAGGAAGTATTGTGTAAAGATTGGTCCAGCGAGGGGAAATTCAGTCTTCTAGAAATTATCTTTCTAATGCCTTATCCCAAATGGGTTAGGTTATCCTTAGCTATCTTCATGCTGCAATAGGTTTAGGCTGCTTTTACCATTTTACATTTGTTTTTGTTTACCACAGAAAGTCCTCTTATTTTTTTCTGTGTATTTTCTGTCTACTCAAACTCCCAGTTGGTCGTGGCAGATTACCACTCGAGCAGAGCCAGGATCTTTTGGAGGTGTTTATTCTCTTAAAGAGTTTCTCCTCTCCACAGTCTCTGCATGTATGTGCAGTATGAAGGGTTGCTGTCAAGTTAATAACACAATAAAAGCTGTTTTCTACTGTCATTGCATGCCAGGAGGGAAATAGTGATTTACATTTAAATAGGCAAAATTTACTGCAATGTCAGAAAGTTCAGCATGATCTATAACAAAGGTAGTGTTTCAAATACTGCGTGTGCCTCTGAATCCTACTTATGGACTGCTTGACAAGGATTTGACACTGAGATTAAATTCAGAAATTAACTAATTTAACCCACAGTGCGGAAAGATAATCAAAAGCTGACTGAAGGTATCTAGTAGTGTTAAAAAACATTCTAAAACTGTGACAGCAGTGCTGAATCACAGATTTTACATTACCTATTTCTAGTCTATACTCACCTATGCCGTTTACCAACTGATGCTGTTTTTTGGCTTTATTTCTATAGAAATCCCTCTCATTCAAAGGGAAGATCTGACACGGCAAAAAGATCTTAAATGCTGTTGCTCTACCTCCACTTTGCCAAATGTCCAATTGTGTGGGGGGCTGCATGCTACTTCTCATTTAATCTAAGTGTGAGGATACACAGTTGCCAGCAAGAGTTCCTCCGCACTTTCAAATTGTGCTTCAGGGAGGTTTCAAACAAAATATTGAAAGACCAAAAGAAACCATGAAACTAATTTCCGAACCACTTTGTTCTTAAACTGACTATGTGTAAGTTTGGGGATGAATTTGATGCTGTTAAAAGAAACATAAATATATATTTTTCTCCACTGTTGCATTTAATTTATCATTGACAAAAGCTAAACATTGTTTGATTGCATCCCATCACAAAAAGATCCTGCATTTATGAATGATTTCTTGATACTGCATTTTAAAAGTACAGATATTTTACCATTCATTTATTATCCAGCCCGCTGTTCCTCGTGGGGTCATGAGGGTCTGCTGGTCCCTATCTCCTGCTCACAATGGGCAAAAGGTGGAGGTCTCTGTACAGGTAGCCAGTCCATCCCAGGGTAACACAGAGACACACAGGACAAAAAAAACACTCACACCTAAGGACAATTTAGAATGCCCAATCAGCCTAAGTCTAAGTCGTGTTTTTGGACTGTGGGAGGAAGCCAGAGTACGTGGAGAGAACACACACATGCACAGGGAGAACATGCAAACTCAGAAACACCCCAGATTTTAACCCAGAGCCTTCTTATTGCAAGGCAACAGTGCTACCAACTGTGCAGCCCGTCATTTACAATCAATCAATCAAATCAAAAATACTTTATTTATACCAAAATTCAATGTTGTTTGTGTCATGAAATGGATCAATGACTCAAGCAGAGGTGGATTTGCGTGAAGAATAAAGATTTATTATAAGTGGTGTATAATGAACTGAGCATAAACAGAGAATACAGTGTTGCGGAACTGACCGGGGATGACGGGGAACCAAAACTAGAAGGTAAACAAACGGATAACAAAGACGGAACGCAGGAACTACGAGACGTGAAAAAACAAAACAATAGAAATAAAACAAACCAGCAGATGAACACAGGATGGGAAAATAAATAAACTAATAAAAATAACAAAAAACCTGAGAAGAACCAGAGGCAACGAGGGAGCAAACTACCTTTGAATAAAACTACAAACACCAAAGAACGACGCAAGGGAAACCAGAGACTACAAAGAAACAAAACCATAAAGGAAATAACTACACGGGAATGAAGGAGAATGATGGAGGAGAGAGAACCAGCACAGAGAACCAACAAGCAGGGGAAGGCTTACTGGGAGATGGTGAAGATTGGCAGTAGAAGAAGCTCAGAGACGAAGAGGTGGGGTAAGGTACACAGATGATCCAGCGGTGAATGAAAGAATGAATGAGGCTTAAATACTGAGGAGCAGGAGGTGGAGTTGTGGAGAAAATAACCAGATTATTAGAAACGGATGTGAATGATAATGAGTGACTACAGCGGAGGGAAAACACAGAGAGGGAGAGAGCAGGGGAAAGGGAAATAACATTAATACTAATAAAACTAATAATACTACTAATAATCATAATAATAACAACACTACTGTAACCTATAGCACAGAAAACCTCTAACTCAAAAACTAAAATCTAACTCATGAAGAGGATGTTCAGGGTTCTCTATGTTTTTCTTGATTTCATGTAAAATCCTTCTTTCCATCATCAACTCCAGAGATTCGGCATTTGTCCCCAGAACAGACCCAGCCTTCTTTATCAGGTTGTTGAGCCTTTTTACCATGAAGATACTAATTTTATCTTACAACTTTTTTACAATGGGCTGCACAGTGGCGCAGTGCGTAGCACTGTTGCCATACACCAAGAAGGCTCTGGGTTCAATTCCACCTTGGGTCTTTCTGCAAGGAGTTTGCATGTTGTGCGTGTGCATGTGTGGGTTCTCTCCGGCTTCCTCCCACAGTCCAAAAACATGACTGTTAGGCTGATTGTGCTCTCTAAATTGTCCTTAGGTGTGAGTGTGTGTATGAGTTGTTGTTTGTCCTGTATGTCTCTGTGTTGCGATGGACTGCCGACCTGTCCAGGGTGTACCCCTGCCTCTCGCCCGTTTAAGCTGGAAATAGGCGCCAGCAGACCCCAATAGGGACAAGGATGTAAAGAAAATCGATGAATTTTTTACCCTGAAGATACTAATTTTATTTTCCACCAGGACGTGGCACCCACCTACACTGGTAAAAGCACCAATAACTGCTTCAATGACTATAATGTCATTGTGACAGAATGTCCAGCAAACTTGCCTGACATAAACCTCAAATTGATCTGAATTGAAAGATGAGAAACACTAGCCTCAAAAATGCAGAAGATGTAAAGACCTTTATAAAGCCTGTAGAAAATGATAATATCCAACACAGTCAAGGGGAAATTAGGGAACATTTGAATCAGACCATTAGTTAAGTTACTCTTATTAATACTTCATACCTCTAAAAAGGTACTTTGTATTCAAAATACTTCCTGTAGTAGAAAAAAAAGACCCCTTAAACATTTTCCTCCAGCTAGAAGAGAGAATCTCAGCATCCAATACCACTAAGTGTTATCTTACTAAGAGCTGCACTTTTTGGTGTTGAAAACTATATTATATATTGTTCCAAACTGTCATTTATCATAGCTTTGATCTCTTAGTGCTTCTTTTTGAAATAAGATTAACATGAGAAATTTTAGATTTAAAGTAATAGGAATGTTTGTAGCTATCCTATATATTAAGGGATTCAATCAAAAAGAGGGATATGAATTATATTTTCAGTTACACCACCTGTTCACTTAAGCGTTGTTTATTTGAGCAGATGGCAGGTTCTTGGTTGGTTGCTGCTAGAAGATAAAAGAGGACCTACTTTAGTTTAAAGAAAGCTTTAATTATTAATGTTTAGTTTTGCAATAAAGCCCACACCCCCTTATCTAAATATATAATATCTGCAAAAAAAGGGAAAGGTGTGAATTAGACAAAGAAGAAAATTGGCTTTTCATAAATATGCTCTAAATCTACAACTCGTAAATCACAATTTATCACACAAAATTGGCAATGATAAACACATTTCCAGGTTAAAAGCAACACAGCACCTGTTGCAAAACCAAAGGAAAAAAGCTGGCAGAAAATTGTGGACTAAGTGCATTATTGAATAGGCTTATAATATCATCACTTTCCCATCTTAGAGAAGTTAGAAGATATGACTGTAATTGCATTTAGTATTCCATTAAATTATTGTTTTGTTTGGGTTTATCCCTGATGGCAAGCAAGAAAATTTCAGCTTTTTTTCTAATGCCCAGGTGGTATTTGACACCTGCACGATGAAATATTGAACAAAGATAAAATATTGTTTAAACAGGTAAACTGGATTATTTGCAAATCTCACAATTAATGCCTTAAACACAAATCAACAAGAACGAGGCATTAGTGCTTTAATCATTGTCTAGGTTAAATAAGTTTTCTACATAGAGGAACCAAATTTCTTTTAGATCTTTATCTGGGGGAAAATACGTTTATTTTGTATCTAACACTTATGAGAGATAAACCACAGAAGCTTGCATTTTTGCAATATAATTTAGTGTTTATCTTAGTTCTAGGATTTTATTTGTGTCAGAGGTCTTGTTTGCCAGACAAATGATCAAGTATAAAATGAACAGATGTCCTAAAATTGATATGCAAAAATTGCAATTTGAAACTGCTTTCTTCTCTAATTCCTGCTTTGCAGCACATAGAGTACTAAATATTGGGAGGTGTCACTGTTATTTTGTCTCAACTTCACAGTCTTTCGCATATTACAAAGTCAGTGGACAAAAAAAGTTTGTCTTTGAGGATTTATTTCAGTTTATTCCCATGCTGGACAGTTTGAGTAAACTTTGTTTTGACCTATTTTAGAGCAAGTGAATAAATAAATAAAACAGGTACATTTGGCTTGTAAGATTTTGGGAGGCACTGTAAATACCCAAGAAATATCCAATGTAAGAAAATAAGCTGTAATAACCACAGAGTTGAGTAATTGAGCAGCTTAACCCTGTGGGTTTTTGCATAAATAGCACACAGCATATAGATAACATACTAAAGCTCAGTACTGCTCACTGAGAATTTGTTCAAAACTAGTTTTTCTTGGCTAAAAATTCACATCCCCATGCTGCCTTGTGGTGATTTTAAATTATACATTCTGTTATGTTTCATGTTGAAGTACACAGAATGATTAATTGATATTATATTTCTTTTGATATTTAAAACTCCCTCAGTTTAAATTGTTGTGATTATTGCCTCAAGGATGCAAAGTGCACTTTTGTCTAACTTTCTTACCCGGTTCACTATTTTGAGATAAAACACCCCCCTCGCTTCACTTAACTCATTTGCTGGCTTTAACGAACACATACAAGCCGTAACACACACAGGGGCTCCATTTTTCCATGTTAACAAATGTTTAAAGCAGCCAGGTCATCAGGTAATACTGAAGCTTAAATGTGACCAGATGCACGTGAGGAGCGAAAATGCTAAATGTTGTAAAATAAGACGTCTATAAATCCTTTTTATACTCAGTTTAACATAGAGTGTTAGGTCGAAGTATGCAAGATGTCACAAGAACTAAATTATACTGAACCATTTTGCATTATGCTAGCCAGGCACACAATCATGCACAATAAGAAAATACAAATATGCCTTTCATTTTGACACAGCCTTATATAAACAGCCGTTTTAGGGTTGAGGTTCTTAGAGAAATAGCGCCTTTTTTTTTCAAAAGTAAGCTATACGAAATGAAAAGATTTTCTTTAAATTTGGGAAAATATTGTATTCTATTACCCAAATAAAAAATGTTAAAGTCGTAGAATGAATCCTCCATATAAAAGCATGTCCTGCTTTTTAATGGACTATGTTGCATAATTCAGAAAGATGATTGACCATTATTAATTAATTCATATATTAGCACAAAAAAATAATCTCATACAGTGCATTGTTCAAGTATCAGTATTAGTCTGCTGATAATAAAAGTCAACATACATATTGTTTTGTATTTTAGTGTAGCTACCATAATATGAGAAATGCTAAGTGCTATATAGAGTTAAGAATAATTGGTATACTCATGAAGAGGATGCATAAGCCATCAATTCAATAACAGCAGATTATGGGCTTAGATTCCACCTTTGCTTAAGGGATGGATTCACTTTGCCTGGAAAACATGTTGATGTGAACAAGAAGCAGCTCCCTATAACATCATTTGAAAAAAATAATAATTATCTCACAATCGTTCAGAAGCAGATGTTAGATAAACAGAAAAATATACATGTTTATGCTTTTTTAGACAGAATATCTTCTTACTTTTTAATAAAGATGTACCTGATCTAAAATCAGTTCAGTTAAAAAAGAATTATCTAAAGCAAAGGGAAAAACAAACCCTATTTGGACATTGTGAAAAAAGATATATGTTTGGATGTTTTCCTCTGTCATTTTTGTTAGACCTCAGAGACTTGGTTGTAGTTGTTGACATGTAATAAACCTCTGTGGTATAAAACTGACTGGAGATTGTCACTGTACACAGAGATGGATAAAAGGCATTTTGTAGTTGTTGTTTCCCCTCTTGACATTTCACACTTCGAGTTGATTATCAGCAGGAATTTAAGTTTTTTTTCAAAGCGTTTCATATTTTGAGCTGAAAAATCATGATGTAAGGTTTGTTTTTCACCCAGACATGAAGCAAACGAAACAGTTCTCCACTCTTCATCAAATTGCCACACTGGAGAGCCCAGCCATAGATTTTATCTACAACCTAAATTCCAGTTTCTGGTCAAGTTAAATAAGTAAAAGCCATGTAAATATTAAATACAATTCTGTTCAATGTTGTAAGCATAAGAACAAACAGCTTCTTTCTTCTTTGTGCTACTTAGTTATGAACTAATGAAGTGTTTCGAGAAACTGGATGACTTGGGAAATGTAACCTGGGCTACCTTCAGTTCAATGCAACATCGTGTACGATTGATGGTTGTAGGAGTCAGTGGGGCAAAATCTCTGCCATTTCACTAAAGAGATAAGAGGTAATTCATGCCTAAAACCCATTTAAAGTAGGCAGTGAATACCAAAATTATTCATAAATGATTACTAGAGGAAGCTGAAGATTAGATTCCTGGTTAGAAAGGTCTTCCATACTCAAAGAGTTCTCAAAGAGTGCCTGACCAAAGATGAACTCTCAAAACACAAGTGAACACTTTTTAAACCTGCTTTTGCAATTATAATGTAAATAATATACAAACTGTTTCCCCTAATTATTGGAAAGGGTTGTAATTTGTATGTCATTTTTAAAAATAAGTTCCTTGAAATAAAATTGTTTCTATTGTTTTATGTTTTGAGAAAAGCTTAATTCACTTCATATCAGAAATAAACCTAAATGGAAAAGATGATGGATGTTTTCCAAACATAAACAGCTAATTGAGATCGAGAGCAAACCATAAATAATTTCCTTGCCTAAATTTTAACAATTATTTTTACACAGATGTTTTCTTAGAGGCTCATATCACACTGTTTAACTAAAGAAAATTCTGTGCAACAATGCAGGCACTCCTTCGTCAAAATCATTTAAGACTGATACTTATTTGTCTTTTCATCTGAAATGATTTAATGTTTAACAGTTCATATCCATTGCCTAGAGATAAAAAAAAAAAATCTTTTTTTTTACTGGCTTAACATATCTGTGGCACTTATGCATATTTTAGGTCACATATTTTTTATTCCAATGCAAGACAGTTACGCTATACTGTGAGTAAAGTATAACAGTACATAATAACTAGACCCAAGTTTGGAAACAACTTGTTAAAAAGGCGACTATTACATAAAAGGAGAATAAGAGAGTTGGAAGATCTGATCTTCAGTCTAATTTTTATGCATTTTTGCTTTAATTAATTTCAGAGGGCTTGTCTGAAGTACCAAAGAAGTGTGTAAGTACACTGACCTCTAATGTTTGCATAAACCTTTTACTTGTTTTCAATACAACATCCTAAGTTACGACATCTCTGCATTACATATGTACACCTGTACATAGATGCATCCTAGTTCAACCAATCACAAAAGCCTAACACATTTACTTGGTCATTTTTGTTTAATGATTTCTAAGTTCCTTCAGCTGTTTAAACTGAAATAAAAAAATTTGTTGAGCAATTTTCATGACCTCTTACGAGATGTAAATATTAGGTCAAAAGAAGAAAATATTATCTGGAACCTTTCTTCATCCATAAATTAATTCCCTGTATTTGTAAAAGCTCATATGTGTGATATTTCTTAAAGCTCTTGTCAAATTGTGACTCTTGTGTGTTCTCTCTCAGTGTCTTTACAGTTGGGAGTCAGTTCTGTCGTACTGGCTGACATCTGGACGCTACACTGTCTTATTCCAACAATTTATTACTTATTTTTTCTGAACCTCGTTTTTTTTCAGAGAACCACAGCATAGCTGAAAGAATCTGTTGACATGACAACTCTTCCCTGTGTATTACAAAAATCTGGCCTTCACAGAACAGTGGCAATACATAAACCATTTGAAAAAGAAAACCATAAAAGATCCCATACACACTTTTGGCACAAGTAGATTGGGTAGAAACTATATTATTTTTTTCTGGCTATCCTACAACCAACAGTTACCTTACTAAATAATGGAGGCAGGCTTTAACAAAAGATGCATCAAAAACAAATTAAACAAGCTTTACTTTTACATACCAAGCAAATACTTCCTTTACCCTTAGTTGAGAGTTACTTTTTTGAAAGACTAACTTTCAATTGCATATAAGTGAAATATAAATTAAAGTAATACCACTCTTACCTGAGTACAAATATTAGCTCCCTAACCCACCTGTAGCCATAAACAATGTTGCAAATGCTCAAATATAAGTTTTTTTTAGTCATGTACCGGCATGTGTGACAAAATGAAAAAAAAAAACTTTCTGCAGCCTTATGAATATACAGTTTACACTGTCAAGTATGCAGATTCAGTATCATGCTCTGGGGATGCAGGGACAAAGAAAGTGGACAGACATAATAGGAAAAGTGACAGATCTACCTTAGGGTAACTCTGGAAGAAATTAAAAAGGCTATAACCTGGTTAAAATTTTTACTTCACAGCAGGACATAGACTCTAAATACAAACACCACAACAATATCTACAAAGCTGTGGTTAGATCAAAGCATGTTCTTGTTTTCAAAAGATATAGGCACTCAGAATAAAATCTTAGTAAGCTCGTCCTATGTTGCAAAAAATGCAATTCTCTAACACTGCCTGCCCTGTTAAAACACGACGACCTTCTGGGAAAAACCAGAAGTTGTTCACAAGGATATTATTTTCCACCATCTAAAGAAAAAGAAATTTCTGAGACCCATCAAGCTTACTACGTGGTGATGTCACTCTCCTGCATTAGCACCCTCTCTCATACAAAGGACAGAGATGGCCCTTGCAAAAACAGGAAATAAAAGACAAGGATGTTCTCCCAGCTCCCACCATCCCAGATAACATTCTGATGGCATTTGTAAAATGTGAGCACATTCCTCAAGGAGAAGCTCCATCAGTATCCTCCTGTACCCAGTACCCCAAACATAGATTTTCCTTCTCCTGACTTTGATTGTTTTGAGCTTTCAGTATAGATGGTCAGTTCTGTGCAAAATTAGATGATTTATATTATTAGTTGACTATTATATAAATAAAGTGAAGCATTTCTAACAACCTGTTCTGTGTTTGAATGCAGCGAAGGCAGGACTGCGCAGAAATAAGAACTATCTGATGAAATTCTAATTTATAAAGTGTGCTGGAAAAGATTTGCATATGTGGGCTGCAAGCTTCACAGGTACAAAAATGTCTTCTCTTCACTAAAGTTTCATGTTTCGGAATCTGTAGAGTTCTACTCGTTACCTCTCCTTGAAATTGAGTCTCTTGAGACATTCATATAGCATTACAAGGACCGTATGAGCCACCGAAACATCACTCGATGGCATAAAATGAAGTCAACTTAAGAGTCTCCTGACAAAAAAGTTGAGTAATGTAACTGCATAAAACCCCGTGAAAACTGAGTGAATTCTTTACTGAATCATATTCACAGGACTTGTTTCCGTTTATTACTCCTTTCCAGTAAATTATTTTCCTATCCAGATTACTCACTTAAATCATCAGAATACAAGACAGAACATTTTTAATTTTTTTAGAACCAAGCAGAAAAACAAGATATTTTAGAAAACTGTCAGATTTTAGGGGAAAAAAAGGGCAAACATTTGATGCTGCTACATATTACACAGTGAAGAATTTTAGATAACGGTGACCAGCACAACTTAAAGCTCAAACTCTTTATAACCAATGTTTTTATATCAAAGCCTTCTCATTTTATCTTTGAGTATTTTTTTCCCATCAAGTTTGTGTCATGCAGGAAAATTACTTCTACCAGAAAAATTCAAATGTAAAATAGCATTGTATTATTATTATTATTATTGTTTAGTTTGTTTGTTTGGAAAGAGCTTTAACATTGTTTGCCTGTTAGTTAAGCATGCGACACAATGTCTCGCTGCCATTATGAGATAAGTTTGTGTATCTTTGTCGGAGAATATTATGTCAATTAAACTGTCTGTGCAGATGCAGATAAAGTCATTTTTGAAGGGCCATCAGAACACATGTTGCATCCCTCCCATACAATAACATTTTCATACATGTAACTTATAACCCCCAACCTATCTTTCAAAAAACAGAAAATGAAAACAGCATTACAATATTTGGAGAAGATTACCACAGTGGGGGCAGTCCGAACACAGAGGGGCAGAGCGTTCCAGAGTCTGGGACCAACAACAGAGAACGCCCTGTCCCTCCTAGTTTTAAGTCTAGTCTTAGGGACCGTGAGCTGGGACTGGCCAACAGACCTCAAGGCGCGCGATGGAGTATAAAGATGGAGGCAATCAGAAATGTATTCTGGAGCCAGTCCATTTAAAGCTTTAAAAACAATAAGATTTTAAAATCTATTCTAAAACGTACAGGCAGCCAGTGCAGTGAAGCTAAAATAGGGGTGATGTGTTCGTGCTTCTTGGCCCCTGTTACAATTCCACATATAAGTACACATGTTCGGCTACCTTAACTGACAACACTGAAAGGCACAATATCTTCCAGTTTCACCAGGAATCCATAATATGCCAAGCAGCATGTGTCCCATTCGGGGCTCACGTCTGCCCACTGTCCTTATGGAGAATATTATTATCCATACTGTTAAAAGACCAGCTGACCAGACCTATAATTCCTAGTTTTCGAAATATATGCAAAGAAAGGCTCCAAGAAAAGCACCAAAGCACACCAGATAAGGGGAGGATGAGAGCAGGAGCAAAATGTCTCCAAATGTTGGATTCTCCAATTTTCATAGAATCGTTGCTCCTTTTTTCAAGTGAAGATCTGATCATTAGGAAAGCAGAGCATTGACATTGTTAAATGTTTTTGGTAAATGTAATGAACATGTTGCATTTTGAGCGATCTATTTCACAAGGTGGCTCATCATCTTACAGGTAATCAACCTAAATAAGAAAATCATTTTGTAGAGGACTAACATAGGTGTTTTTTTTAAACATTGAAAAGAAATTGACAATGATAATAACAATAATGTTTATGATCAAAGACTATAGATGATACTAATAATGCAAACTTTTTTATTTTTACAAATATGCATGGAATATAATAATTTCATGTACATGTATATGATTTTCCTTGTGTACACATATTTAAATATTTTTACACTAATTGCTTTAATCATTTAAATTATTACATAGGTGCACTCCTTTAGCAAAACGAAAGATGTTTGACGTCTTTCATACACAAAGCCGTTAGGATATGAATAATTTTTTGGTAATGTTTTAGACGTGTTTAATTTCACAGAACCTGCATTGTCCTTGCTCTCTATTATTAGCCTTGCTAATAATCTTCGAATCTCTTCTTTGAATGATGGTAATTATTTGTATGAGTTACAGAAAATGAATTTTATTTTAAATAGATTTGCAGTGTTTTCTGACTGTGTTCATGACATAATTTAGGCAAACTGAGATGGATCCAGCAGTAGCTCAGTGTGACTCGTTTGTCAATTCCCCCAAAACGATTTAATTATGAGACAAATGATTGCTATCACCCTAAATGTGTTAAGCTCCAAATGAGCCCAGGTAAGAGTTTTCAGGAAGATAGTTTGGGTCAGGGTTCAGACTGGAAGAAGGGTGAGTAGTAAACCATATCAGCTATGGACAGAACATGATGTTTGGAGGAATAGGACAATGAAGATTGAGCGGATGTTGAGGCTGGAGGGTTGCTAGTGATGAAGGCTTGCTGATGATCTGTTAGCTTTTTCTGTTGTTTTCCTTTTAGTTTCATTTCTCATTATAAACACAGGTGGGGTTTTTTTCCTCAGAAGAAGTAGAAGCGGCATGAAGACTGAGACTGTGTCAGACGAAATCCACAGAAGGCAGGAGTCAGCAAAGGAACTGAACCCAGGAAACCAAGAGCTATTCTTTAGGGAGGAACAAACCGCGGGAAGACAGAAGAGCAAGGAGGTAGTAAATGACATGGAATACTTTTACTTTAGGTAGGTGGCTCTGCTAAATTACCACAAATAGTAAGTTAACCCTGTGGCTTTTTTCCTTAGGAAAGCAGCCTCTCTAAATACGACTCCTTGATGAAGCTTGATGAAAGTCAGCTAGAAGAAAAACGTCATCCCCACCCTGGAAAGGAAGAAGGTGATAGAAAACAAAACACACATGCAATCTAGCACTGAACCCTGGGGGTTACAACAAATATGGTTTAAACCCATTTTCATTTTAACTATATATAGAAAAGTTTGGTCCATGTAAAAAAAATTTTGTCAGGTTTCAAACCTTCCAAATGTAATTCATAACCATAATCATTCTTGATGTGTTTCACATTGCTCATCCGTTTTTGCTGTTCTGTGTACAAAGCATTCATTTTTTATTTGCATATGTGTACAATGTGTTAACTGACTTTCTCCTAATTTTGTTTTTGACTACTTGTATTAAAAAAAGTGTATTTTTTCATAAAAAGTTGAAAATAGCCTTGCCTTATTGGTACCAACAAAATCAAGAATACCACTAACATCAAAACGCTTTTGAGCCTACTAAAAACATTGCTTATTTTAAATTTTATTTGTTTTATGTCTTCATTAATTCATACTGTGACTGTGCAGTGTTGATGTGTGTGCTTGTATGGATAATAAAAGATTGCACTTCATTGATTTCTTGCTCAAGTAGCTGTACCCAACAACCGTTTAACTTACATTTTCAATATGTATTGGTTAAAAAGCTATTGTACAAAAAAAATATAGTAAAATTGGAAATCAGATTAAAAAAATGTTTAAAAGGAGAATTTGAAAGTAAAAATAACACATTGTGCTTTATTCATGTTTATTTTGTTGCAGTGCTAAAAATCGGTCATAAATTGAAATGACATGGATGTCACACTGGTAGAAATGTGAACATTTCTGTGAGGCGAATAAGAAGATTGAGGCTTCAAGAAGAAATGTGACCTAGTTGGCTTGACCTGTCATTGTTCAAGTTTGGTCTCAGAGCCAACTGCGACACAACTGCTTCTGTCAACTGGAATCATGAGCTGTAGGACTGATGGGAAGAAAAAGAGACACGGTGCATACATGTGTGCTCTTCCCAGGCTTGTCTGTGTAGGCGAATATGCCAGTTTAAAGTGCTGCATGTCTGCACGCAGCCAGGCCGCCTGGGAACACACTGACCATATGCACAGTAATGTTGGCAGACCAGCAGTGTTAATGACAGGAGAAAGGCCATTCAGCTCTGATCATTTGGTCTGGCTTGGCTCCTGTGGTCTAGCCAGCGCTGAGATACAGCAGGTACAGCACACATGTTAAATCCAAATACTGTGCAAATTCATGTAAATGCTAAACAATTCAGGTTTTTTGACAAAAAATTTAATTTAAATTCTATGTCTATTTATTAATTAAAAAACAAATTGGTTTTAAATAAAAAGCGGATTATAGTTGAAATAAAAAGGTAATGAAACACCTTCTTTCTTGTTGAAACTATGAAAAATCATCATTTTTATATATTTTTTAGTCCCTTTCCTTTTTTATATTTCACATTTTATACAATACAAAAAATTTTCCCTCATTAACTGAACATATAGAATCATATAAATCAGGCAACTCTCCTTATAATTTCCTTTAGTAATGGTATTGTAAACATTGGCTTCTTTTTCGGTCAGATAATTAGATTTTGAGAGTCATTTTGTTTTGTTTAATCTCAAAATAGGATATAATATTGCAGATAAACATCTTCAACGTGCACAAGGTTTCATTGGATGATGCATTCTAATTCTCCTAAATTGAAAAAAAACTAGGTTTATCTATAGATATTGTTTATACATCTTATAAATCTCAGTCATAATTTTCTGTTTTTATATTTGAATACCACATATTCCCCTTACTCCCTACTGTACATGCAGAGTAAAATGACACATAGCAAAATAGCTAAACTGACATTGAAATGCAACCAAAGGCAAAGCTCTGTTACATTAAATTTAGATGATCATCAGCAAAATCAGCAAATCAGCAAATGTAATTTGTTTCATTAGTGTCTCTGTTCTGGAGCTACAATCATTGGTACACAGACAAAGAGCTGGAGGAGGAGAAAGAAGAAAAAAAGAGAGAAAAGGATGTCTACTAACTTTGGGAGTGAAAGACCTGCTTCTACCCCCTTTTACCAATTAATGAATTAACAGGCAGTGCATTGTACAGCCTCCTTCAGGAGAGTCAAGCGGGAGTCATAAATTCAACTATACATACATACATACATACATACATACATACATACATACATACATTGATGTATGTATGTATGTATGTGCCGATATCTGGGAATCAAAGACCCAGATATCGGCATGTTTTCCTGCTGTCACACGCATCATGCATCAATCTTTGACCAAAACAGTCTTTATTTTATTTTTGCTTTTCTGAAAATCATCCAAAACACTGAGATATTTATTCACAATCAGAAACAAAATTCTCCTATAGGAGAAACTAAAGGTGCAGGCACCACTCTTACATATATGTAAAAATGGTTCCTGCACCTCTAGTTTCTGCCTTGTTTTAGTGGTTCAGCAATCTGTATTCATTTGCTACGCAAATGCAGACAAAATTCATCATGCAGGAAGTATCTGATGAGTGATACAGTAGCTATTGTCAAACTGCATCATCCTTGAAACTGCTGATGTTTGTTCTCCACCCTCCTCATTTATAATATTATGCTATGAGCTCTAATAGACAGTATGACAGGTACATGTTGTATTTGAAAAATTCAAAGCTTACCTCAGTCAGTTTACCTATAAACCTTTTTATGTTTTTTATGTTAAAGTTGCATCTTTGTGATATGTTTGTTTCCAGAGCCCTAACAAGAGACCAGCATGGCAACTTCATATTCTCTGATGACTACGCTATACCAGTAGGCCACACAACATGATTAAGGAATCACTACTGCTACCCGATGAAACCTTGTCTTGCATGAGTGGGGAATAAGAGATAGGGTAGGCAACTCTCCCATCTTGGGTGGGGTGGGTTGTACCCAAGCGTGTATACTGTATAGTATTTCTCCTTTTAGGCCTTGCCATGAAATTACCTAACATTTCTATTAGTTTAACCTGCTGGGGTGTCTGTTACAAAAAAAAGATTTATGTATCTGCAGAAAAACACAGATGAAGAGACAGACAAGTTGTATGTACATGTTCGACACACTACAATTTCCTGTTAAGACATATGTTACATTTTACAACCTCTTTATGCATTTACATCTAAGGTCTGCTGAAAAATTTATAAATTTCACAAAGTATTTTACAATACATAAGTCAATGAAAAAATGCTTTTTGGGGGGGAATGTTGTTGTTTTTTAACTTTTTAACCAATCTTAACCAATAAACTAACACAACATGACTGGGGAACAAAAAAAGTTACATCCAGTTTTTCTGAGTATTTACTGTAGACTACTGCTCCCTCACAAACAAATCCACAATCAAGGGGTGGCACTATAGTAACAGACCTGCCAAAAGTCCCGAACAGTCTCCTGTTTTTTAGCCCTTTCTCCCGCCCTACTCCCGATTTGTAATTTATCCCACCTTCTCCCGAATTCCAAATTTAATGACTAAAAAAAATTGGCGTTTCACACGAGGGGTGTACCTAATCTGGCAACCCGATCCAAATGTCCCCCCGTTACGTGCCTTGCGTGTCAGATGTCACTACCCAAGCAATTCCCGGGCATTATTCTACTCCTGCTCAGTTTTACAAATACCCGGAAATAAGCTTCAAAGTTCCAATCTGCTTGGTACGACACTTTTACATTTGTGAGTAATGAGACTCATTACCACGCATTTTGTAAAGTCTGCCGGATGGGCTTTAGCATTGAACATGGAGGAAAAAATGACGTTGGCAGGCATGCTAACCGTGTTAAAAATAAACAGCTTGTGGAGGCACAGAGAGGAACGCCAATAATCGTATCCTCCTTGTTGAGGGACGTGTCGGACGCTGACAGACTGATTAAAGCAGAAGTGCAGATGGCAATGTTAGTCGCTTAAAGCAACTTAACCTTTGCCTTTTGTGATGATTTCAGCAAAACTGTAGCAGATATGTTTCCAGACTCAGCTGTAGCTAGAAAATATTCATCTGGTAGAACCAAAACAACACAGCTTGCGAAAGTAAGATCAGTGTTTGTTATTGTTTGTGTTTGATTTGTTATTTGTTGTTTTTTTCACCATCCTGCAATTGTTTTTAATAAAAGCTTAATCTCTAATCTGAATATTGGTATATTTTTGTACAGGAGCCATAACTGTTGAACTGGACAATGAAGTCTCCAGAATCTGCCAGACCAGCCATATTCACTCATTTGTGATGAATCTAACAGCATAAAAACACACAAAGAGTTTATTATTTTAGATAGAATATATGATGAGACTGTCATGCAGGTGGAGACCAAGTTCCTTTACAT
>JAVLVB010000735.1:2690786-2753365 GCA_032876305.1 Orestias chungarensis
TATATATATATATATATATATATATATATATATATATATATATATATATATATATATATATATATATATATATATATATATACATACATTTTTTTACGTCTTATTTATATTAAACATAACCGGCTCCAAGAAGACTGCATAGTCATTATGGGAGATACATTTGTAGCACATTTCATTGTTTTTGCATTTAATTTTGCATTTAAGGCTCTTTAAAGGTCAGTTTACATCCCTTTCCATTAATTTTTTTTTTAAGAGTTAAATGGGGGCAGAGATGTTGCTGTGCCCTCTTTTTCTCAGCCCAATGTTGGCAGGTATGTAGTAAATGATTGGGCATTTAGGCAACATTCAAAGGGGTCTATTCAGTTCTGTTGTATATAGAACCAAGCAGTATGTGAACTTTAATGAGAATAGGTGATAGCATAAGGAGTTTCCTTTGTACTGTGAATTGTGTTTCTTCACATGGGATTTGGTTAAAGCTGAACATCTGTACATGTTCTTGTTCTCTCTACCAATTAACACCACAAAAAGTCAGACTATTAAGTAATTTTTATTATCAAAACCACATGAGTATTTGCCAACATACACAAATAAAGAATTTAAAAAAATAAACCCTGTCCACCAAGCAACCTAAATCCTCAGATTTCTTTTTTCATCGTCATGAACAGAGTACATTTAAATCCCTGTATGACTAAGAAAATAGACCTCTTTAGGGACTTAAGACAGTAATGCACTGTAAGCTAAGAGCATTATGTTATTTTGGTCCTCTGTAAATTGGTTTTGTGCAGAAAATAATCAGTTCATAGTCAATGATTGTTTAGCAGCCCCATAGTCTCCCTATGATCAATGGCTGGATGTTCAGCAGTAGTACCATGTTCCTTATCTGCCATGACTTGAAGATACTTAAAATGTACTGTAAATGAGCCTGGTTTCTGCTCTCCATTGGGACAAACCATTTATTTTAATTGGAGCTCAGTTTGAAAGAACTAAAACAAATCACAGTCACCAAAGTTTTTTTTCCATGCAAGAAATTTATGTCGGATTTATTTTACAAAGCCAAACTTTAAGCTTTCTTTCATATATATTTATATAGTTAGGCTGTTTTAGGCTTAGGCTGCTTGAGGACAATCTGACCTCTACTCACTCTGCTACTTTCTTTTGTCCAATCTGCTTTAGATGCCGTTATTTTAACCTTGTTAACCTTCTGCTTTCTCTGAGTGTTATTTTCTCCATAGTAGCCACACCTTTTCTGGCATTGTGCCATTCCCAACTCCTCACCCTTCCTCACTGCTTGCTGCTGCACTCACCTGCGAATGGACTGGGGCGTGGGGTGCAGTGCTGAGGGCAGGGGTCTTGTATCAATCCGCCCTGGCTGGCTGTCTGGGGTCGCCTGTCCCTGTCGGATGTCGGGCGGGCCCTCTGCTGGGCGCTGGGGGTGCTCGGGCGTTTGGGCCCTCGGTCCTGGCCGGTGTGGCCAGGGCCTGGCGGGAGAGGTAGGGTGCTGCTCCTGGTACCTTGGGGGCTCTACTCCGTGGCCGCGGGGGGCTCTACCCCAGACCCCCTCTGCGGTCTTCTTGGTCGGTGCGTGGTGTCCCTGCGGTGGGCTGTCTGATCTCTGTGCTCTTGCGCGGCGCCGGTATCCTGGACCTTGTGATTCCTCTGCTCGTTCTGGGCTCTGGGTTGCAGTGGCCCTCTGTACCCATGGCTAAGCATATTTCATGTAATACCTGCATCACAATTTCTGCATGCTCACGCGCAATCACACACTGTAGAGATCACAACACTTTAACTGTGCCGATCTGTTTAATAATAACACCAAGTTTGCCTCATATTTATTTATGTGTTATGTGCTGCATACGTTGTTGTCTTTGCTCTGCTTTCTGCTAATTTTATCTCCATAGGTATGATTCATTGCCATTTCACAGTTTCCCAAAGATGCTTCAGGAGCAATCTACTAGCAGCTAGTTTTTGGTTCCTTTGTTTTGTTTGTTTGTTTTTGTTTGTTTGTTTACTTGTTTCCATTTGAATATTGGTCTGTGTATATGTTCCCTCTCAGTCTGTGCAACCCCCCCACTCATCCCTCAGTCATGTTTAGTTTTAGAATGTATATAACACCTCAGAAATCAATAAACGATTAAGATATGGGAAGCAAGGGAGGCTCTATATTTTTAAAGCCTCACTTGGAAAAGAAAATCTGTTAAGCACAACTATGGCAGCCAGAAACTCATTCTACTAGCCATGATGCTGAACAGGACAAGGGAGGGGAAAAAAACAACAACAAAAAAAGGCTGTTTCGAATGTAAAAATCAAAACCAAAATGTGAATTTAATAATGAAATACAAATGTAATCTATGTTCATTTATCGTGGAATTTGGTTTTAGCAATCATAAAACAACATAAATAACTTAAGTCTTAAAAAAATAAATTGGTATTGATGACATCATTTAGCCTAAAGTCATCTTTGACTAACTGACTCACTGAAACACCAGTCCAAATAATCATCTGTATGGATCTTTGCATTTAGTTATCAATAACTTGTTGCTATTACCAGTTGGGTCAATAAGAACTTTTGCAGCTTTTAAATTTTCTTTGACACATTTTGTATTCTGTACAGCTTCAAGTAATTTCACATATAATACTCTTAGTATGGTGTAGCTCCCATACCTAAATCATTAGATCATCCATTGTATGAAAAGGACAGCTATTAGAAATACTTCTCCTCAGCTACTTCTTCAACCTCTTGGGAAACATTGATGGTTTCCTATCAACCTATTGAATATAATCTCTGCTTTAGGTCCTTGGTCCAACCTGAGGTCTCCTCACCAGGGGAACTTAAGTAACTCTCATGGGAGACATTGAAAAACCTTCCTTACCGGATACTGCACAACCCACCTGAGTTGGCTTCTTTAAATTCAGGGGAGCACCAACTACACTCTGAGCCATTCCCAGATGGTTTAACTTATCACCCTCTCCTCAAGCGTGAGCCTATCTACTTTTTGAAGAAAGCTCATTTTGACCTCTTGTCTTCTTGTCTTTCTCCCCTTGGCACATATTTCACTCCTATTAGTAAAGGCTGAAGTTTAAGTCAGAATAAGTTCCACATGATAACAGTTTCTTTCACACCCTACCTCTTTGTTTTCTGCTCCAACCATCTCACCTTGTAACTAAAATACTCCTGGGCATTTGAGACCAAATCATTGACTAAATACAGTGCTTCCTGGGTTCAGCTCTAAACACTGTAGTTTACAGAAAGATCTAATGTAGAACACACTCACATGTTTTTCTAGTCAAACTTTTTTGTATCCACGACTTCTATGTACATTTACAATTAAAACCAAATATTTACATCAACTGTATAAAAAGATGCATACCATAGTGTATTTGTTCTCACTGACTGAAATTAATATAACGTAAGCCTTACCATTTTTTGGTTAGTTGGGATTAAAAAATATTACAGAAATAATTTAACATAAAAGAAACACTATTCTTAAAATTTTTAGCACTTTCTTGAAATTCAGAACTTTTTTTATAATATAACTTATATGTGACATTTTATGTGTAGTTTTGTCAAGATTGTAAGCTATCTCAGTGTTTTTCAACCAGTGTGCCACAGCACACTAGTGTGGCGTGGGTGATCGTCAGGTGTGCCGTGGAAATTATGTTGTTGAAATTGGATAATTGTTGAGTATTTTTGAAGTGGACATGTTAAGTCTTATTTTAAATAAGAGATATAAAATATGATAAAAAATACATGTTTATTTGATTCATATTAAATACACTTAAGAATTACTATAAATGTAATATATGCGACTATAGAGTATCATTTGTTAAAATTTTTGGTTGGTGGTGTGCCTCGTAATTCTTTCAATGAAAACAATGTACCTTGGCTCAAAAAAGGATGAAAAAACTGAGCTATCTAGTTCACATGCTTTTATTGTTCATTGTTGCTGTGTACTTGGAAGACAACTTTTCTCACAAGCTTAAATTTCACAGCTGATGTATTTAGAAGCTACTTTAATATATTGTTATCATAAATATTTACTTAATGTTTACATTTTTTATGCTTAATTGTCCAATTCTGAGTGAATCTAAGCAAGATGCAGTTTTTGTTGCTGTCCTCTTTGCATTAACAATGCACTTGGGGTAGGGCCTATGATCAATAAGTTCAATGGCATCCAAACTCTGGTGTCCAGGAGAAATTTATACCACTCACTCATTTTGAAACTGCCCACCAAGTAAATATATTTTTTAATTGGGGAGATCAGTGTCAGAAGCTGAAACATATGTCTGCAAATACAAGACCATTGTGAAGGTTGATAACAAAAACTGGAGGCTTTTCCTGTAAACTCGTTTTTGTTCTTTTTTTTTTTTTTTTGCTTTTCCTCCTCTAGATTATATTGATGTTAAAGTCATTAATCATTATAGCTGGACAGATTGTTTCATTGCTACAAATGTATCAAAAAACAGTGTGTAGAATTAGTTTTACATATTAGTTTCAGTTATTAGAATTATTTTTACATTCCTTTGGAAACTTTAGCAAGTTGACAGATGATTAACGTCAAGGTATAATTCCTGACAAAAAAACAATTTATAAATGCAACGGAACTATAATAAAATATGTGCTGTGCACATTTTGTTTTTTAAATCCTTAGTTTCAGAGGAAATTGTGATTTTCGTTTTTTTATGAAAATGAAAGAAGATACCTTGTTTATCCAAAGAATCTAAGACAATTTGAGCAGTGGGGAATCTAGCATCTACTTAAAATACTGGACTTTTTGGCTGTTCAGACACTTTAGTTATTAGCCAATAGGATGAAAGTTTCAAAGAAACACTTGGCTGTTTAACATTACTGTTGGAAAGAGATATGCTAAGAGATGTTCAAACCTGTTGACAATCAGAGCTGGTAGTTGGTGTTATGGCAAAGTAAGGTCATTGAACAGACATTGTTAACTAACCAAGCTTGCTTAAATTGTTTTGGGACTGTTCCAATAATTTTCCGACCGTTTATCCTGGTAAACTTGTTAGGAGTATGACAAAATTTAAATGGCCACATTGTCTTCATTTTATTTCTGTGTTTTATAATTGAAAAGCTTAGAATCCACATGTCTTTAATCTACAAGTAACTCAAAATGCCCCTGGGGAGACTGGTTCCTTGTTTCGTTGTGGCTAGTCACATATGTACATTTTGATTTTCATGCATAAATCTCCTGACATGCAGCCTGAAGCTATGTAGGATGGAATTGTATGGCTCTGGATGACATATAGTAAGCATTTCGATCAGCACATAATGGCGTTATGAAATTGTTCAATAAATTCTAAAGTTTACCTGCAAACCTTTGTCTCCCAGTAGTGTATAGAAGTTTCTTGAACAGTGACAGAATATTTTTAAGGAAGCTTGATTTCTTAGAAGGGCTTTTCACCATTGTGATTTCAAACAAAGGGGGCACTGACTGTTCCTCGAGCTATAGCTGACTCAGACACTCTAACCACTGCGCCCCTAATCAAACAGCCGTGCTGTCTGCCAGAGGATACAATCAAAGAAACACATCAAAGTTAACTCTCAGAGGCTGATATGCTCAAATTGAAGCATGCAATATGGGTTCGTGTGTTCATCCAAAAGTAGTCATCAAGTCACTAATTGCAGATGAATACCCCGATTCATAACAAAAAGCAATTAGCTATTTATCACTCGTGTGAATCTAGCATACGTTAATTTTATGAAACTGTGAAGCTTAGAGAAGGCAGAGCATGTCCTGGCCTGTGCTACCTGATTTTCAAACCATAAGGATCGGGGTGGGTGGGGGTGGGTAGGTTTCAGTGGGCTTCCTGCCCACCAAAATGTCAGTACCTTCTCTCCTCCTTTTTGTCTTTTAGTTCATCTCCTCATTTATGCCACAACCTTCCGGCTCCTATTAGTGGTGCAGCCAAGTTTGACATCAGTTGGCATATATTACAATGTCTGGGACTGAATCCAGAACTAATCCTCATTTCACCCCTGAATATGGGGTCTTTGTGTGTGTTTGTGTTTTAGCATTTCTCACCTTTTAAGGCCCAACAAAATTTTTTTTTTTTTTCAACAAATACTATATTGTAGAAAAGTTCAGCTTTTTGTGTGGTTGGAAGCCCAGGCTCAATAAGGAGAAGTAGGGTTTTGGGAAAGACTCACGTTTAGGGTGTAGATATCTATAAAAGTACATAGAAAGTCCTTGTAAAGATAGAGAAACATACAATGTGTGTGTGCATTTGTGTGTGTGAATGAGGGAGAAAGTATTTGGTTTGTGTACTTGCTCAGCATGGTGATTATATTCTCATGTTGCATGTAATCTCTGATAATAAAGTTGTTGTGGGAATTTAAATGCCTGTTCCTGTAATAACACCTCTGTCTCATTCTAGCACAGTATGTCTGCATAAACTGATGGGTCCTGTTTCCCCCACATCTGCTTCACACAAAACTATTGGCACGCCTTTCATATAGATTCATATTAATGAAAACATTAAATCACTTATTCACGGTCTAATTTACATTGCAGAGCAGAGAAATCAAAATCAAATAGATTTCAAAGCATTTTACAAGATTAGCAAATTAGATGAGACAAGCTGTTTAGTTTTTTTAAAATGCAGTGGCTTTTGCCCCTAAACTTTATTTTAATCCTGTTTCCTTCATTAGGCAAATTTGACAGGGGCTGCTTTGACCCCAATGCAATTTACTGAACATGATTATGAAAGATTTAAATGTTTGCATGCAAGTGTATGCATTAAATATTGCCTTGAAACAAATCAACAAATTCTTAATCAAGGACGAAAATAGGCAAACCTATAATATACACCCTCCAAATTTTAATCTTCTTCTTGGCCAAGATTTTATGTGTCAAAGATGTTGTCTGCTTTGGTTTGAAAACCGCTGCTGTTCAATGCAGTTAACAAATCAGTGGCACTTGCAGATCTAACAAACAAACAAAACAAAACAAAAATCACTGGTTTAGAAAAAGCCTTGCAGTGAAGTTTGGAAAGTGACCAAGACTAGTTTGGTCTAACTAGGAAGACCTCAAGGGAAGACTGGCATAACTCCATATGTGTGGCAGTCTCCGTTAAGGCGCTAGAAAAAAGAAAAGGGCTAAAGAAAGGAAGATGAAGATTCAAAGACAGGAAAAAGTTTTAATAGAAAAGGGTTTTAGAGACTCTGGAAGCAGAAAAAACATAAAAGACTCCTTTTAAAATAGACAAAAAGGTGAGGGGGAGGAAGTGGAGAGGACACTGGAGGTTAAACCCAATTGTAAAAACAATGTCTGCAAGGAACCAAAGTACAGAAAACACATCTACACAGAGCAAGAGTAGAGATAATGTAATCTAATTTTAAAGTGTGGGGGGAAGTTATCATCGAGCAGGATTTAAATACTTTTGAAGCTTTTACACAAAAAGTAAACAATGCACCAATCTGATGACAGCTAACAAGTCTTTCTAAAGAGGAACTCAAATGGACCAGTATAAAAACATCCAAGACAGTTAAAAGAAGCAAGGCGTTAGAAGGTCTTGTAAATTACCGCTGCTGGTTTTTCAAGGTCTTGCTGCTGGAAGATCTGACACAGCGACTGGCTCTGAAGACGAAATAGATGAAACCCTTCGAGCATTGCCTCCCTCTGAGAAACAAGACAACAGCCCAGCATCCCAGAATAAAGTGCAAGAAGGCAGTTATAAAGGCTTGAGTAAGATCTGTCTACATATGAAACGGATAAGCAGAAAAATGACAGACGAGTTGAATTTATGGCTTGTGGGGACGATTCAAACACAGCCGCAAAGATCAGTCAGTTAACACTGGAAGGCAAGGAAAATGAGTGCAAAACAGCACATGCTTACGGTAAACTAGAGACTTGGCAAAATCGGAGAAGGACAAAGTAAAAATTTGTATGCAACAGGAAGCACCTGTAGGAGGAGTATGTCTGGTCTGTCTGACGCTCAGTGATTCTTAGTGGGTAGGCAGCAGAAGCTCCCTCCAGTCGAAGGAAGAGTCTTTTGAATTTTATTGATCCCAGTCTGGTGTGTATTGGTCAGCTGGGAAAAAGTGTGTGTGTGTATGTGTGTTTGTGTGCACACTCGGCTGCATACAACACATAATGATAACATTGCTTTTCCCCCTTACCCGAACTTGAAAACATTATTATGTTTCTACACCGTCATTTTTGGATCCTTTGTTTTGTATTTGCGCCACACTGTTCAAATCACACCACTAGCAGGCCCCACTTTATTGTGCAGATTTGCAAACCAGCTTTAAGCGAATTAATGTGGAATTGAATGTGAACGTGAACTTCCTTCGCAGTCAACTGTGCTGAAACGTTTTATAAAGTGAGCAGTGAATTACCTTTGGGAAAAGGTCTGCACTCTGGGGCCAGCTGTTGAAGAAATTTGTCCTTTTTTGTTAGTTCTTTTCTAACTTCCTTTCTTTTTCAGTTGAGGCTGGCAAATGCTGTGACCTAGAAAACGGATGTATTTGACTGCATAGACACAGTTTGAAGGCACAAATGTTATTGTGACAGAGGAAGCAGGTGTAGAAAAAAATCACTATTGTCATTTATTTACCAACAGACTAAATGTGTGATAAAGGAATTATGGGTAGCCTCTGGGTACCTTACTTACACATCAACTCTGTGGCAAAGATCAAAGTGACAAACTTTCAGGAATTTACCCGTCAGTAAAAACTTTACCAACCAGATGCTGTTTTTCTGTAACATTTGAAGAGAATATTCTGAGACAATACTCCCCTCTTCACCTGTAATCTACCTGCAAATTATTAATGACTATTAAATAAGATCACAAGACAGAGGTGTAAACTTAATACAAAAATGTATTTACTTCGGCTGAACGGAGACATAAAAAAGGGACAACTCACCCAAGCCAAAAACCCCAAACACTGCAACAAACCCCAAAGTTCTGTCTGCCCGCTTTTCTAACTAACCATTTCCTACATACCTTCTACCCTGCCCTATCGTTTAGCCATTTGCAAGGTCATTGCCATAGAAACCAAATCATAAAACCTCTCTGGAATGCATGTTAAAAGAGAAACACTAATTCCTCAGGAGGGATCCAACAAGTCTCCAAGGACTAAAGCTAAAACTAAATCACTCTAAAGCAATATATATAGTAAAACTAATACAGTACATATGAGTTTAAAAATATGAGTTTGAAAACAAACAAATATAAGCTTAAATGATCTTAACACACTGTAGCATCCTAAGCCATGTTATTCTTTTTTTTTTTTTTTAAGTAACTTTAAAAAATGTCTCAGACAGGAAAAATTCAACGATGTCCTCCAGCATATTAATTTGAGAGTTTGCTGTTTAGTGTTAAGGGAATGATCAAACAGTTCGGCTTCCATATCTGTGGCACCTTAGCGCAGTACTGTTTTGGCAATTGTGGCAGTCAAGCCACGTTGTTTAATCCGCCTACAAAATGTTGCTGTTTTTTAATTTTTTTAGCTAATAGGTTATTTGACAAAAAAAAGAAAAAGAAATATTAAACATGATTCTTTACAACCATTTTAGTTTTCCTTTCTTTTCTATAGCGCAAATTAACATGTCATCTTAAGGTAGTTCGCAAAAAAAGTATTTAAGAGAAATCACACTTACATTTCAACTGATCAGTAGATAGATATCAATCAGGGCATAAACTTTAGATTAGTTTTAAATGTCCTGACATAACCCAGCAGATTGCATTCATGTCAGGAAATGTAGTTGTTCTGCTGGTTCTGCTGTTGTTTCTCCTCTTCATTCCACCAGGGGTGTTCAGGAGGCTGCTGCTTGCTGGAGCTGTTGAGTTTGCAGCACCTTGGCAACAGGTACTGGCAATCTGCTAATCAGAGCTGTAGCGTACAAGAACAGCTGGGTAATCACAGCTTGGAGGTTGAGTTTGGCGCACAATTTGAAGAACATTGACAGTTTTTGACTGAGGAAATGTATTTTTCTGATGACGATTTGTAGATTTTGGACTGGACGGTTGGCATAAACTGGAATATGGCTGGGTCAGCTGGAATTTGAGGTTTGGACACCAGTACAAAATGGGAGAAGAAGAGGTGAAGAAAGTTGAGAACTAAAACGAGGAGATGGGAGAATATCAGATAGTCAAGGAAGTAAAAGAGAGCTGGAGCAAAATAGTTCAGATGAAGAAAGAGTAGTTCATAGGAAAGTAGAGAGAGAAGGTAAAATGATACTCAAATTCAGGAAGGAGGATGAACAGACAACAATAAGCACAATAACATTATTGAGAGAAATAAAAAAGAAAATAAGAGAGGTCGAAATGGTGAAGGTGTTGAGGGATGGAAACATAATGATAACATGTAAGACTGAATAACAGAAAAATAAAAACACTACATGTAGAGAATATTTCCAAAAATATTGTGATGGAGAAAAAATAGTTAGAGAGAACAGATTACTTAAAGGAGTTATTTCAGGAATACCAGTTGAGGAGGATTTAGATAAAATCAAACGAGGCATATTTAGAATTTAGATTGCCAAGTGATGCTCAGGTTGAATAGACAACTTCTCATTGCCAGGTACCTGTAAGCTTCTGACAAATCTGTTTCTGACAACAAAACTGGTTCTGCCCCCTGAAGCCATCAATGTTCCCGGGCACTCTTAATGAGAGACTGAGCTGTTTGAGCATGAAGCTTCAGTGCTGTGGCAGACCAGGACCAATGCCAAAATGACAGACAAGACAGATGCACAACACAGATGGACAGATTCACACAGGTGATATCTATGTAATGTTGTTTTCTAAGATTTAACCAGAAACAGTTCCTGTGGATTAATAGCACCTTTCTAGTGGAGATTCCTGCAGCCTTATTGTTATTTTTGTGCTCAAATGAACTACCTACAATAAATAACTTCATATTCATATTTTTTATTATTATTATAAAAATAGATTGTGTTATTTTAAAATAACTGAAGTTTTTTGGGTGAAAAAATGCTAACCAAAAGAAAGATTACTTTGTTGCATGTATTGATCCACCTGGACACTGAGAGGACAAGTGGGTAGTGATAACGGAAAGACAGATGGCGTAAAGTACGGGGTTGTATGAATATAAATTGATTATTTAAAAGTCATACAATATTGTTTTATTAATTCTTTTTTGGATGGTTTCCCATAGTTGAAAAAAAAGATAAACCTCTTTATTCTTTTTAAGTGTTAAAACTTGAAAAATTAGCAATTGCTAAATCCAGCAAGACAATCGGATTCAGTCAGTGAGACAACTATGATTAAGATAAGATAAGATAAGATAGACTTTAATGATCCCGGAGGAAATTGTTTTGCCAGGGTTACAGAGTATCAAATAACAATTAACACGACACACTCATCTCACATACAACACAGTACACAATCAACATATAACAATAACTACACTACTATTTATCCCTCCTGCAGATGGAAGAGGAATTGTACAGTTTGATTGCCACAGGTAAGAAAGACCTCCTGTGGTGTTCTGTGGTGACTCTCGGTGGTCTCAGTCTCCGGCTGAAGGTGCTGTGACAGGCCGTCAGCGTGGCATGTAGGGGGTGGGAGGTGCTGTCCTTGATGCTGAGCAGCTTCCTCAGCATCCTCCTCTCTGATACCTCCACCACAGACTCCAGTTCCAGTCCCAGGACAGAGACAGCTCTCCTGATGAGCTTGTTGAGTCTGTTGGTGTCAGCCGTCTTCAGCCGGCTGCCCCAGCACGCAACAGCGTAGAAGATGGCGCTGGCGACCACAGAGGGGTAGAACATCTGCAGCATGGTCCTGCAGACGTTGAAAGATCTGAGCCTCCTGAAGAAGTACAGTCTGCTCTGACCTTTTTTGTAGACAGTGTGTGTGTTCTTAGACCAGTCAAGTTTATTGTCTATGTGGACACCGAGGTATTTGTAGTCATCCACTATGTCCACAGCTGAGCCGTTGATGATGACGGGGTTTGGGCGGTTCCACTGTTTCCTGAAGTCCACCACCAGCTCCTTTGTCTTCCCGACGTTAAGCTGCAGATGGTTCAGCCCACACCACTCCACGAACCTGTCCACCACACTCCTGTACTCGGCCTCCTGGTCCCTGCTGATGCAGCCCACGATGGCAAAGTCGTCTGAGACAGGAGAGTAAACTTAAATAACTAGCAAGACAACAACCCAAAGCACCTAGCAAAAGCAACACAGAAGTAGTTCAAAAACAAGTAAATCAAATCAAAGCCCAGATCTTAATCCAAATCAAAATTTATGGAGGTGCTCAGGGCTGACCTCCAAGACACCTACTAGAGCTTCAACTCTTCTCTGAGGGAGGATGGGGAAAAACATGACTAAGATGTGTGAGTCTGATTGATATATTTTAAATATTTAAAAGTATCTTATAAAGAAAAATAAAAATCAAATTTTAGTCAAAAAGCCACACTATGTTTCACTTTAAACGACAAGAGGGTTATAGGAGGCAGGCTATCAGAGGTTTGTGAAAACTATTAACATGCCTTGCATGAATCAGAACTGAACTTCAGCTCACATTTCCTCATTTCCCAAAATACGTTTATTAAGATTTAAAGTTTCATACTTGTTACTTTTTTTAGATCAAACCCATTTTTGTTGAAATTATAAAAAATACAATACCAGATGTTTTGGGGGTTTTTTCGTATGCAGGGTGTAAGCTTTTTACCTGTGCACATCTAAGTCTCCCCCCCCAAAAGACCACAGTTAGCAGAGGTGCAACACCTTTCCACTCATTAGGCTTACTAAACAGGATAATGATTCCCCTGAGAGAGCGTCTTCATCGCTCTACATGCCCTGTCACTTTCCTGCAACACTGTCACCATGGTGATCAAAGCCAGATGTGCTCACTGCTGTTGCCACCAACAAAGCACCGCTGTATAGAGAGCTTTTTTTACATTTGTCACTGTGCTCTGTACCATAGCCTTTGGGGATTCAGCTATGTGCTTCAGCTGTTTCCCCAAAAAAAGCTTTGTTTTCTATTGGGCCGTCGCACAGTTTTGTATGGGGTTTGAAAATTAAAACAGGATAAAATTGACAGATAAAAGAAATTCATATTTCAGTCTTTTTTGAAAGCTATAATATACTAAGGTTCCATTCTATTTATATGGTGCCTAAAATAACTTGTAGACTTATTCGTAATGAAACGTTTCTAAACATGTCACCTATTTTAAGAGGTAAAATAAAAAATCAACATGTTGCAAATTACTTTTCCTATTTCTCCTCAGCAAATAAAGTAACAGGGGACCAATAAAGATCAGCTGCTGCACGACATGGAAAAACGCAGAACCGAACCTTAATAATTTGTCGTGAATGAACATGCAGCGCTTTCAGACCACGGGATGCCTTTCAGCTGTTTGAACAGAGAATAAATTATTAAACTGGGAGATAGCAAAGGTATTCAATAAGTCGTAGTGATATTTGCATGATTGCCAAGTACCTGCAATTTGAAAAGCAGCGAGGGATAATTCTTTCTTTTTTCTGTCGCTTTAACAACAAGAACAATAACCCCAAAAAAAAAAGTTTCTGCCAACATCAACACGTCTACGTACGACAGAACAACAAAGCGAACAACTGCAGAAGGGCACAAATTTACACTGGTGTAATGCAGCGGTGATCAAAGAAAGACAGACAACAAATAAAAAAACACCTGCAGGGACAGATGGAGGAGCCCCGGTAAGAAAAAACTGTGCAGCACTGCAAGCAATGAAAGTAGACAAGAGATGAGGGAGGAATAATAATAAAATAAAATAAAAAGGTGGGAAAATTTGTATTTCTGATCTGAGTGCTCAGACGCTACTTCTCACAGACACAAACGATTGGCGAAAACAGCAGCCTGGCATAATTCATAAAAAGCAGGAAACAGAAAGACAGACCACATTGTCCTCATACAATACTTTTAGGGCTTTGGTTTGTCCCGTAACTGTCTCCTCCTGGATCTGAGCCCATCAGCAAGGTGACTCAGTTTGAGCCTCGCAGTGATGCGTCGAGCTCTGCTACTAAAGAAATAAAACGTTCACATGCGGCTTCAGAGCTAAGATCTGAAAATTACAGGTTAAAAAAAAGAAAACTCAAGTTTTGAGAGGTAAAAACAGGGAAATGTGCCATTTTTTCCCCTTCAATTTAATTTATACTAAGTGGTGTGCAGAATTTAGAATCAGGTGGCAGATTTCAGCTCTGACAACCAGAGCAATTACAACAATTTTCTTAACTGAGACTTGCAAACAAGGAAAAGACTGTCTATCAGTCAAACTGATGGAAAGATCAGGGTCACGTCTTTGAACTGGTTGCCAGGTACCTTTTTTTTCTTCAAGAAAAGTTCTACACACGAGTCTAAAACCTCTAATTGGAGTTTCTTAAATGCACATAAAAAAAAAAAAGAAAAAGTATCAAAATTTCAACCTGAAATGTGGTCTGCAGAACCATTGTAACAGATCCACTTTACGTCTTGCAACAAGAATTAAATTGGGATTTCTCACATGGCGGAGCACTCCAGTTAGAGCGCTGCTCTCACTGATGTGGGGGTGTTTCAGTATCAGTGTCAAGTAAGTGTGTTTACATGAAGGCCAGTCATTTGAAAAGAAGACATTCAAAAGTCATTCTACGGATGATTTGACAGACGCAGATTGATCCGTTCTGACGGCAAGCTGCTGTGAAGGTGACAGTCAGTAAATCTACCAGCTGGTGACAATGAAATATGTCTGTGAGGGGCAGTCGCCTGTGTGTTCATTCATATACACAGTGGGCTTTAATAAGAGAATATGCATTACATTAGTCTGCTGTTTATTTTTATTTACATGGGAAGGAAATTGCTTTGTGGGATTCAGAGAAAGTGAAATTCATAGATGAACATATGTTTTTTTCTTTTTTTCAACGTATTGGCTCCAATTAATGGTCTTGACCAACAGTAGACTTTTGAAAAGCATTTATTTAAAAAAATATTGTGTGTGATTTCACAAAGAACAGTTGAGCAGAGGTTGGTAGGGAACAGATTATAGTCAAAGTCTAGAAAATACAAGATAAAGTAGATAAATACTTTCTTAGGGTTATATCTAAAGAACCATGGAGAAACATTTTTATATTATGACACTATATCTAAGTCTAAACTTTAGTCTTTGGTATTTAATAGTTTTTAAAGAATGACTCAAGGAAACATGTTGACAAGTAATAATTACAAGTAATGAATTGTTAAAAAGTACAATTTAATTTTTTAGTTCTTTGTCTCTTAGTTTATAGTATTTTTGCCTGCATGAGTAATAGGTCATTTAAAAATAGAAAGCCTCTAAACTTGGTCACTGGACTATAATAATAATAATAATAATAATAATAAAAAGAAAGAAAACTAGGCTAGTTATTTTGCTCAAGAACCTATTAAAATCGATTCCGAAAGAAAAGCTGTATTCTGTGTATTAGATCAGTGTTTTTCAACACTATTGTGCCGTGGAAATTATCTTGGTGAAATTGGATAATTGTTGAGTATTTTTGAAGTTGACATGTTAAGTGCAATTTGAAATAAGAGATATAAAATATAATAAAAAAATACATCTTTATTTGATTCATATTAAATATACTTTGTTAAGAATTACTATAAATTTAATATATGCGACTATAGAGTATCATTTGTTAAAATTTTTGGTTGGTGGTGTGTCTCGTAATTCTTTCAAAGAAAACAATGTACCTTGGCTAAAAAAAGGTTGAAAACACTCTATTAGATAATAGCCAGTTAAAAGATGCTAAAAGCAAAGATGTATGTTGATTTTGTTTAAGGTCATAATACAAGTTCCTAGTGATTAGACAAAAAGTAGGGTACAATCTGGAGAGGTCAGCTGCCAGTTTTAGGGAAGCACAGATACATTCAACCCTGCATGGACGCACTCATACCTAAGGCGATGCACGCTGTAGCTAACAAATATTCCTTGCTGAAGCTTTTACTTAACAGATGAGAAATCAGAAACAAGGCACAACAATTCAGCTAATATCTTCTTTTCTATTGTTTTTTTTATTTTATGTGGGACAGCAGGAAAAGCTAACCTGGTGAAAACAACTTGACTCCTGATAGATTTATGTCATTTAATTAGTCATACTTACTGTTTCAGCTACTTTGAAACAGAGACAACCAGTTAAATATAAATGCTAGACCGCTGTTGTCGTCAAAATGGGTGACACAAAAACAGTCGGGTCTATGGAGCAGTTTAAAGTCTTTACATATAACCGGGCTGGTTTGGAAATATGTACAATTTAAATGCATTTTTTGATTGTTTGACAAAATCAGCAAAACCATTATAAAGCTGTAAGGGGAACAACTGAGTATATATTTGTTATGTAAGAGTTGTATTCAATCTTTATTTCCAGAGACTGATGAGGTACAAGCAGCTGATTTAACTGGTGTTCTATTCCTAACATTTGCAGGGGCTTTTTGTGTTAAGGTGGCAATATTTTTTTTTTCCCATCACCCTTTTTGTGAGTATGATGTTGAACATGCTCTAGCTGGTGTTTAACCATTGGTAGTATGCACATTTAGACAAAATTACAGTCATCCATCAAAGTTTTCCTACAATCAGCCAACAAGAATAGCTTATCTGAGAGCTGCAGCCTTCCCTTTATATTACAATCAATTTCTTGTCTAAATTATGTAAATAACATGTATGCACATCAGTTTGTGTAGTGTAGTTAGGTTAGATGTGGAATACAGATGCTAAAGGCACGCACAGAAAGAAAAGGGATAGATAACAAGCCATTTTCTCTTTTGATAAATATGTAAGCACAGCCTTTGTTACTCCTGCACCCATCAATCTGGAAACTGTATACGTCAAAGAAGTGATTTATCATTGCTGTAATATTTGACATGTCAGGTAACAAGAAAGAAAAATGGACTAAGCATAAAAAAAATCAAGGTTGTTTAGAAATTTTGATCACCAGAGGCTGAGATTTTAGTAATAATTGAATAATTTAGTGATATTGATATATTTTAAAAATACATATTTTCTTTTTACAAGCACTTGTTTACATTTAATTACCTTGTTTGAATTAAAAATAATTGGCAAACTAATGAAAAAAAAAATACTTTTGTCAATCAAAGCACTCTTCAAAATGCCCCGTTATGCATATTGCACAAAGCCTACCAGACTTAACTCTTGTGTGGCCACTGCGTTCTAGACAGTTTTTCTAAACTGAGTTAAAGTTTGTTTTCTACAAACAGTATAAAGTTAGGAGAACCTAAAATTTAATTGTTGCCCATGTTTAAGTACATCTTAAAAAAACATAATCTAATCCAAAACAAAGGTTTCTTTTTTTATTATTTTTCATTTTTTTGAAAAGTAAAAGTGACAATGAATCCTATAATAGCAATCTAAAATGTATGACAATATACTAAAGCAGAGTATATTGTACATCTGTACTTAATACATTTCAGCATGGAGGAGATTACATTGTGGCCCTCCTAAGGTAATAAAGAAGCACACGTGGGTTTAATAGCAGCATTTAGCTTGTCTGCATTGTTGAGTCTGGTGTGCCTAATTTTCTTCTCAGTAGCAACCCCACCAAATCTGTTGATGGTTTCGGTCAGACAGGGTTCTTGGCAAATCCCAGACAGGGATACTATGGTTGTTAAAGCAGGTATTTGTACCTTAAAAAAGCCTCTCCAAAATAATCAGTTAAAAAGAGGAAAGAATTAACAAGTCTGAATCTTAGTACATGGCTGATTCAACTTTGGTCTCAATAAGACACTGTAAACCAACATCAGCAGGTAACAGACTCCTAGTGTCCAAATGAAAGACATACATACTGTTATCTCTAAAGAGGTCCACTATGCAACATTCCAGGGTTTTGTCTCCTTAACCCAGGGACCTCTTACCTCAGGTTCAGGAGTGGCTTAGAAAAAGGAGTAACACAGAGCGTGTAAATCTTCCAAATAATTTTCAAAGATATCATGTCTTTATTAAAAAACTCTATTTACTAGTAAAACCTTCAGAGAAACTGAATTTGGTGAGTAGAAGCTAGACTTGTTTTTTTAACTATGAAATAAATCTATATAATATACAAGCTTTCGTTTGTTAATCAAATAACTGAAAGAAATGCATTTTTTAATGTAAGGTATAGTTTAAATTAATATTCAAGCATTCTTTTTTTCAGCATTTTTTAGGGAAAAGCAAAAAAACTTGCTCCCAAAGAAATTGATTTGTGAAAGCAAAGTCAAACTGCAGGTGGTAAGCCTGCAAAGAGCTGACTGGTCTGACAATGGGTAGGTTACTGCAAACACTTAAGCAGGCTTAAAAAAAGGACAGGTGAGAGATACAGTAACTCTCAAAGAAAGCCCAGGTGATGCAAATTTCCAATAGTTTTTTTTTTTCAAACTCAGTTTAAAATGTAAAGAATAAATGACTTGTAGGGTGGTCCGGTTGTTCTGAAGGACCAGATGGAGCTGTTCTGTCACACCACACTTAAATCAGAAGTCTTTTCTGCATTGTCAAAAAGAAAACTTTGGAACACTAATTTAAAGTAATACAGAAGTATTGTAGATTAAATAAAATGCTTCTATATTTTAGCGTAAAACATACTTATAATAGAATTTTTTAAAGTTTTAAAATAAGACGTAAATACAACTGTCACACTATTTGGCCATGACTTAAGAAGGTAGAGGAATTTATAACTTATATAAGTTTGAACCACATGCATTTCAGCTAAATACATTACAGAGAAATCCACTCTTTGCAATCAAACCAGCAAACAGATGCTGCATTCTGGGTGACACAGTGAGCCCACAAATTGAGGCGTACAAAGCTTGAAAAATCACATATGGCAGATGAAAAAGGGAGTTCTGTGCATGCATAGTAACACACACACGAGCAGAGTGTGTGTAATCGCAGAACCCCTTAACAGGGTGATCAGATCACACTCCTCATCGTAGAGGACATGAGGAATATCAGCTAAGATAAACTTGTGTTTTTGAGCTGATTTGGAGTGAGAGTAATAAAAAAATATATCCAGGAGGGTGATGGCAGAAAAAGTTGGGGATTTTTAAGGGACAAGATTATTCGCCAGCCTTATGAAACATTGAGCTTCAGTTTATCTTCGTATTCACAAGATTCATGTTTAAATGTTATCCCATGTCAATCAAAAACAAGACACAACATATTGGCATGATTCTTGGAAAGAGGAATCAAATATTAAGGTGTGTAATTGAATTTTTTTTTGGTAGGATACATACGAAAATGTTAATGCCATCAACAAAAGATATTAATCTTTTGCTTTACTCAAGTTCTAAGAACCAAGCAACCTATTTATAGATGTAAGAAAGACTAGTAAGGATAAATATGTTTTTATACTGCTATTTCAATTAGAAAAGGTACATTTATGTTAATCTTAAAAAAAAAAATGCAAGCAATGTTCTACACAACTAGTGACAAAAGTTTAAAAAAAAACCATACAGTTTTTTACCCTGCAGTGCTAAAACCTTGACTGAAAACTTTGAAAAGAAATAAAAACATTTTCTTGATGAACACACAATTTAAATTTTACCAAAATGTAAAAAAAATCCCAAGTTTTAGCTTTCTTAAGTAATCTTCAACATTGGGAATTAAATAGAATATGAATAGATCTTCATGTCAGAAACTGGTTACAAAATACATTTTTTGCCAAATCTTGTCTCTACCTATAGTCAAAATTGCCAAATAGAAATTTTAAACAAATAAAACTATGACAAACAAGGCCGGACAAGGAAATAAATTTATCTTGGCACCACATACAGTAAGAAGGAAACAAGAATCTCACAAACAAACATTTTTCTTCTAAAACAGAAATATATCTCAATCAGGGAAGATTATGCTTCGATGAATGAGTAAATAATTCCCAAGTTGTGCTCATTTAATCAGGGGTTGTCACGCTGTTTAGTGTTTAATCTTTTAAATGACCTACTTGCTATAAGTGACGCTGAATCCACAACATGCTACTGTTGCTCGCGTTAACATAGCAACCTCAACATTATTCCTTAAGCGAAAATGTAGTCTTACACTAAAGCGTAATCTTGGCAAGCGACTGCATTTCAAGCAGATTGTATTGGACAGCTCATTTAGGATACTTTCAACATGTTTTGAAGGTTACGTGTTAATGAAAACATCTTTCCCCAACTGCATGATACACAATCAACAGCTGATTACAAAATGATTCCTCTAAACAACCTGAAAATAGGAAGCTATTTTAGCGCCGTGAAATCTACAATACACGCATATGAGCATTTATGCAAGGCAGAGTTTGCACTCATTGGGAAAAATGAAATCTTGGGATCTGCATTGTACTTCTTACTATTCTCAAAATTCCTCAGGCACATTTTTAACTCAGTCTCCAATCAGAGAAGCTCAAATTGCAATCTGCTACACAATATGTTTTGCTCCACTTTATTAGGCCAGAAGATAAACCTCGTGGATAGAACACAGGCTTTTGAGTAATGAACGCTCCCTCAGCATAACAAGATCCTTGGCTCCTTATGCTCTCCTCCTCTCAGTTTGCTGCATGTATGAGTTTTGGCGGTCATTTTCCTGATGCACATAGAGGGAGGCCAGGTCTGCACTGATAACGTATCAAAATGTATTCAGTTTCGCAACCCACCTGCATAATAAGGAATTAAAAAGCTAAATTCTTAGTCATGTTGACATATTCTTGTAAAATAAAGTGGTAATGTAATATCACGTTGTAATTCGTGGATTTGAAATGTTAGGAGGAAGCGTTTGGACTTCTTTGTATACCAGTAATTGATGCCCCATAGTCAGCCTTTAGCTTTCTAAACATTTACAACATCCAGTCACTGATTTGCTACTGTTTAGGCCAGAGGACAGTGAACATTGTTTCAAAAGCCTCAGCTCATGTCCATATTGGATATCTGAGGCCAACTTTGGATCTTTTTCCTGTTGTCTTAGCCAGCCTCGTTTCAGTAACTCTACCGGCTCCAAGACGGTTGCATCCAGATTTTGATATTTAGCTGAATCCATTCTTTCCATCTGTTCTTTATTTACAGTCCCATCAGCTGATGCAAACCACAGAACCACTGCCACTGTTGGAAAGTTGTGCCATCACCAAAATCAATGATTCATTTTCTCTCAAAACCTATATCAGGGTTCCCACTTTTTTCTTGAAATTATTTTCCAGGACATTTTCAGCTGCTACAGTATGAGTATGTATACCACATGGCCCTTACTGTAACTGCTTATTTCAGATATTAGATGCTAAACTACATTTTGTTGTTCCAGTATTGGTCATAAGGTTACTCTAGTCATCTAAGTGGTCTGCCTGTGCGCAGAGCCGGTCTGAATACTGTAGCACAGTATTTTAATAGAGCTGAATTCCTAATGAAGTTGTTTTTCATTAAAATATTTTCTGTTTTTGCTGTCAGACTATGGAGCAAGTATGACATACTGAGTGAAATGTGGCCCAAGACTACCTGTTTCCCGTCGCTATCACGAAGCGGTCGTCCTGGTCGCTGTGGCTCTACTAAAACCAGAGATGGATTTCACCTGAAGGTGCACAGCATAAAGTGACGGCACGCCCTCTACAGCTCTTCGCTGCTCCTCTGTCACTCAACAAGAAACAGCGATAGGAAGAAAAACCTCACACTCGATATGCAATGATACAGCAAAACTCTTGAACTGAAAGTTGCTAGTTTTGGGACTTCTTTGGAGCGAAATAAATCCTTACTTGGGTCTGAAAAGTCGGTAAATCTTGCAACAAAGTCATATTGGTCTCATCAAGGAGAGTGATGAGTCTGCTTACAGACGGGTGGTTGAACAAGTTGTCCTCTGGAGCAGTCAGAACAATCTGGAGCTGAACACAGCAAAAACAGCGGAGATGACCGTGGACTTTAGTAGGAGCCCCCCAACCCTGCCAGCACTCACCGTCCTAGACAGGACTGTGATGACTGTGGAGTCCTACAAGTTCCTGGGCACAACGATCTCCAAGGACCTGAAGTGGGATAGCAACATCAACTCCATCATCAAGAGGGCTCAACAGAGGATGTACTTTCTGTACCAGCTGAGGAAGTTCAACCTAACCCAAGAGCTGATGGTGCAATTCTACACAGCCATCATAGAGTCCATCATCAACACATCCATCACAGTGTGGGGCAGTGCTATCACAAAACACGACACCAAGAGACTGCAGGCCATTATCAAGTCTGCAGAGAGGACCATCGGTGTAAACCTGCCCGCACTGCTGGACCTGCATGCCTCCAGAATCAGGAAGCGTGCAGAGAAAATCATCACAGACCCGTCTCACCCTGGTCATCACCTGTTTCGGTGCCTTCCGTCAGGCCGACGATAAATTACACACGCTAAATGTTACAAATGTTTCTTTACTGTATTTTTCGTGCCTTTACTGTATTTTTCGTGCACTGCAAGCATCTTTGTAACCAAAAACAAATTCCTTGTATGTGTGAGCATACTTGGCCAATAAAGCCTGATTCTGATTCTGATATGGACACACTGGGCAGAACTGCGCTAAGGGAACATGCAATCTGATTGGTTGGTAGCGTCAGGTGGGGCGCTGTGCCGGCTAGAAGCTCAATGTCGCCCATTAAAGGCAGCTAAAACCAGACGTACATGCGTAAAATGTTTAACCCGCTTGGGTTCACCCTCAAGGCAGAGAGAAGAAAAATAATTTTCCAGGACAACTCAAGCTTTTCCAGGACATTTTCCATGTGTTTTCCATGAGTGGAAAATTGGTCAGCCATTTTCCAGATTTGAAAGTCTTGGGCCAGCGCAAGACGGAAGAAAGCGAAAGCATTTGGTCAGCCATTTTCCAGATTTGAAAGTCTTGGGCCGGCGCAAGACGGAAGAAAGCGAAAGCATTTGGTCAGCCATTTTCCAGATTTTCCAGGATGCGTGGGAACCCTGTATATTTTGAGTGGGCGATACAGGTTTCTTTACATAGGTGAAACATTGATTTCTATAATTTATTTCTTAATACTGCCAAATGTGGAGCTTATGGGGCTATGCAAAATTGTTTAATTCCTGTTCCTAACATATGGATATGTTGTTTTGCCTTTGTGCCCAACAGATGTCCAAATCTATCAGACTTGTCTCAGGCTGTTAGATTTCATCTGTACATCATTTTTTAGCTTTTACTGCTGCTTTTAAATGACAACAGAACTTCAGAAAAAAATGGGTTAGAATCCTTTGATATAGTTAAATAATCTCCCCATTGTTTGTGACATAAATTAACATCACTTCGAAATCTCAGTCAGACACTTTAAAGATTGCAGATTTGAGAAGGTGTGAGGAGCGCGCTTCGTTTTCGGAGCCCTGGATTTGATAGACGTGCTTTAAATGCGTAAGGGGCTAATGAAGTTTTGAGTTCTTTACGTTTGAACATTAACATTTAAAGAAAGGATGCCTGTAAGGTCTCTTTGATTCAAGTCTGCTTTTCCCTCCCTTTCCTAAATTAGCAGTGTACAATGTCTGAGCATACCCCAAGATTAGCATACAACGATATGACCTTTATTGGCAAAAAAATGTTGTCTGGAAATTTATTGCAAATCTGGCAGCATCTGCGAAGCTGTTGCTATGCTAATAACCCAAACTTGAAAATCAAAAGCATGTTCCAGCATGTTAATTATCAGGGAGAAACACATCCTAATAATGAACCCACACATCTAATCTTCAGGATTAAAATAATCCTTTAAACCTTCAGAAATACGTAAAAAGTGGTTATTCATAGATAAGGTACGAAATGAAAGGCTATGAAAAATGCTCTCATCAAACTCACATATTTAAGTGATGTCAGGCAGGACGGTGCTCCAACCTCACAGAGAAGTAGAAAACACCTAAATTTGGTTTTAAATTGAAGCGTGCTGCTGCCAGCACACTCTATATCACGGCCTCTGGAGGAGTTTAGTTAGCAACTGCTCGGCTGTCCCCACACGGCTGTTTTCGTCACTGGGGAGATGTTTGTCTTCGGCTCGTCTCCAGATAAGGACAGTTGTGCTGCTCCCGGCACTGAATGGATTCACCAGCTGCATTGCTAAAGCAAGCAGCCCTTGTCAGATTGTGGGTTAACTGGTCTGAAGCTTTCTCGTCCCCCAACTGTTCAATCTTTTCTCTGCACCTTTTGTAAGACTTCTGGATTTAATCTTTTGCATATATTTATATACAACTGATCTATGTGATGGAGACATATGTTCAGTGATGAGGTGTTAAATATATATTTTATTAATATTCAAGTTTACACTTAACAAGGTTTTAGTCTGTTGTGAAACACAAACATTTAATGATCTGAAAGTATATACATAAAATAAAAAATATATTTTTTTCAATTTCTCTATGGATGATTAGGTTTAATATTTAATCTAAAAACTAAGCCTTTTGTGTGATCAATTATGTACATGGAAACAGCAAATGTTCCGGGAACTTGTAAAAGGCACCAATCATCCGGGGGAGCAATGTACACCTTTCAGTCAGATGCAGATCATCCCACCTCAGGTGTCGGCATGGACTGAAATAGCAGCTGCTTTTACACAGTGGCTTTCAACAAAGTGCATTTACAATATAGTCACACAGCTGTTCCATTACATATTATGATCAGACAGTAACATAAGCGTTGTGTCTGTGGTAAAGTTAATACAGAGATGACGAGAACACCTGGGGATAAAAAAAAAAAAAAAAAAAAAACATATTTGAAGACAGACGGAATTCTGATGAGCTGAACTCCCTGGAGTCGTGTTGATTGTTTCACACCAGCTTCACCACAAATGTTATCGGAGCTTTACTTGCCGACTAGCACTGCAAACTGGTGTTCAGCAATCCTTACGTTGTGTGCACCTGTTATCAACTGAAAGGTGTTTCAATGGTTTTAAGGGTTTGTTCGGGGTGAGGAATGGAAGTTAAGTTAAGTGCTTAGCTTCTTCAATATGCGGCAGAAATACATGTATGATGACCACGGGCAGTAGAAGTCAAAATAGTAAACACACAAAAAAAGTACCAAAAGGCAAAAGAAAATTGTTTAGATTTTATTGAAATATTTCTATAAAATTGAATACAAATAAAGACACAAAAAGATGCAGTTTACTGATTTGTTTCCTTTAGTTGGATTCCTACACAACTGTCATTCTAAAATTAGACACTTTTCCAGACTTAAATTTATAGATGTCCTTTACAATTCTTTTTTAAAAACTTTCTGAAAATCATAAAATTAATCTTTGGTTTACCGTTTTGACTCATTTAGCCAAACTTTAAAGTTGTCTTGAGGCCACGAAAGAAGTGAAAAACTCATTGAAATCCTGTATGGGTAAGCATTCAGTTCAAATTACAGATGGGTAAGATAATAAGATCAAGATGTGATGTGGTAAATAGGGCAAACACTATTTACCTTAAATATAAATCAGTGTATAAAAATGATATAATTAGCACTTATAGATATTTGTTGTTTTGGGAATACCAAAGCAGAAGGAAAATCCAGAAAATCATGCATTTTAATTATGAAAGAAAATACCATTGTTTGACACTTTCTAATATTATGTATAAACTCTGAGCTAAGTACCATTAATGTAAAAGCATGGCTTAATCCTTTAGTATTTTTATTTATTCTTAAAGTTTCTTTAAAGTCAGTGCTTTGAATATAACATATCAAAATAACATAAAGGCATACAAAATACAAATAAAGCATATAAAGGTTTTATTACCAAGCATAACTGCTGCAGATATAGTCTTAAACCTCTAACAGGGAAGGCCAGCATCTAATGTGTCATCAAAGCTAAGGAATTAGGAAGTACAAATATTAAAATGTAAAGGTTTCCTGTAATGTTCCAACCCTCAGCTTTGAACAAAAATGCTGACAAGGTTAAATATTTCTGCAAAAAGCTAAAGTTGATTAACAGATAGTAATCATGTTGGCGATACACTTATTAGGATCATATTTTACTAAATCTTTTTGAAAATAATTATAAATTTATTTGCTGTTATGAGCAGGTTATTTTCATAATATTAATTGTGTGGCTTTCCAGCAATGTTTCTCCTTTGAGATAAGGTTTTACAAATGCATCTTACAATGCTCGGAGTCTGGCCAGGAGAGCCTCCACATCGGGCTCACCGCTGGCATCGGCGTGGGACGGCTGGAGGACGGGACTCTCAGCTTTCAATTCCGGCTTTTTCTCCGACGCCTTGAACATCTCTCTCTCTGCGGCCCGCTCCCTGTCCGGCCCTCGGCTGTGACCTGGAGTGTTTTTGTACTTTTGGCCCATTTCGGAATAGGCGGGAGCCTTGGTTCTGGCTACAGACAGATAGCCCTCAGACTCATTGGGAGGGGAAGCTTTTGCAGCCGTTGAGGTCGCATTTACATTCTGTCGGGAGCGAGACCTTTGCAAAGGTGCCTTGTTGTGTTCTGCGTAAGAAAAACAAAGGCAAATGAGTGAGACAATAGTGAAGAAAGGAGAGAGAAGAGAGAGGAAGAGGAGGAAGAGCAAGATTGACTCATCAAACAAAAGAAAAGGCAGAGAAGTTAATCAGATTACTTATTAAATTGAAAGAAGAAGACGCAAACAAGCAACTACAGTGTATTGACAGTTAATATGCAGCAGACACAAACGTATTAGAAAGTAATAAGCACTTTAGCAAATATGTTGTTGTGCGAAACAAATGTTCATACAAACATTTATTCTGAATGAATAGATATAAATATAGCGCATATGCACACTGATGAGGATAGATTTCCGGCAGCAGAGTCTGGAATGCAGCAAACTCACTATGATGAAATGTATACGGCTGATCAGCTGCAGCAGAAACTCCATAACATAGTACGGTGGCCTTTTCCAATCTCCCATTCTCTTTCACTGTTTTTTTTTTCTCCTCACAAGTCACTCCCGCATTCAGCTCCACCTCCCTCGTTTCAAGCATCATCATCATCCATTCTCCTTTTTGCAGCTTCTCCGCTTGCACAAACGTCCTCTCCCTCTCTTCTTAGTCCTCAAAAACATGTTCCTGGGCAGACAGTGAAACAGAGCGACGCCCAGATGCCACAACCAGTCCTGCATTCTGAATTACAAGCCCCGCAAGTAGATCTTAGACTTCATCATCAGTATGTGCACACTGGAAGAGGAGGCGAAATCCATATTCATGTGACCTTGAGTGCGAGACTGCGAGAGCGGCGAAAGGGAAAGGCGCCGGCGCATTTAAAGTTTCCCGAGCCTGAAATGTCTGGCAAACAGGAGTCAACACAGCAGTGCAGAACACAGCGACCCGCTCTGTCAGCCAATCGGTAATGAGTTTGGAGCGTGGCCAGTCAGTCATGACAGTGTGTTTTATGGGCTGAGCTGACGAATGACAAGGAATGTCCCTGAACACCACCTCTGACAAATAAATAAGGATAAAGGGAGCAGAGCCGGGAAGAAGGACCCGGACTGCAAAGAAAGCCAACAAACACACTCTCGAAATTCGCACAAAAAAAAATAAAAAAGGCAAACAAGAGGCAGTGAGGGAAAAAATGAGTACCATGTGTTTACTTTGGTGGTGTTACTGAACATTAACCGGAGCTGAAGATACAATTCTTGGCTGGCTGTCTCACTGCCTCACTCTTGTCCTCTTTTCCTGTTGTTACAGTGTGAACAGTAACAGCTAACAACTACTCCCCATCGTCTATCTGTCTGTATCCCTGTTCGTTTGTCCTCCCTCTGAAACGCTGGCATCTGCACGACTCTCTGAGACCGAAACACAAACGCACTTCCTTAACACATAAAACACTCAAGGTTCACAGTTGAAGCTGTAGGAGTGAGGCATTGTGTGATTTCAAGTGTATTTGTTTTAACGTCTCTTAAACAGACTCAGAGGAAAAAGGACAGGTAGGCAGGTATTTACTGTGAAGAAACTTCAGGATCAGTTTTATATTTGAATGGATTTTTTTCACTTTAGGGTACTTTAAGAAGCTTTTTTTACTTCTACAAAATGTAGTACCATTACACACATGGAGTTTACACTTCAAAAAGAAGTAAGAAGATAAAAAAAAAAAAACATGCTTGAATGAAATGTTAAATCTAAAAACCGACTTTTTCTTTCCCTAACAGCGATCTGACTTTAGCACTCAAGATGATCAAAGTGCTGGCAAGTTCAGGTCTTTCCTCATTCTGCCTGCGACGCCAAACTGCCCTGTCCTTTGAAGCATCCTGGGCTTCTCAACATATGCCTTCATCTACGCTGTAAAATACATCAGAGAGATGTAAAACATACCTCATCTCACAGGTTGGACTCATTTAACCAACAGCTGACAAAGGGTGCAGGGGAGAACGAGTCAAGTCAAATTTGAATCAAACCCGCTGCTCTGGAGCGCCTTTGGGTCTGAACACTAGACCAACACTAGCTTCCCATAACACACATGCTGTGATAGTGAGGCAGCAAAGCAACGATCGACCAAGTGTCCAAAAGTGCTTCACACGCCTTTTTAATGCAAGGAAAGAAAATTACATTGAGACACACCTAACCGAGTCCTGGCTAATCAGAAAACGGAATTTTGTGGTACCCCACATAAAGTAACATTTTTTTAATTGAACCTAAAGTTTTGCCTCTCCGTCATAAAACACCATAATTGTTCTCACATTTAGACCTGTGTTTCCTACATTTTTTTTCCCATGCCACAACACAGCGCAGTGTCCGAAGGTAAAATGAAAAAATGCAGACATAGATCCAGACTAGTATGCCATTTACCCCTATTACACATGATCAAACTCCGCCACCAAAGTTCAAATACAACATTACAAGTGGATGCTTTTGGCATGTAGTGAAGGTGACCAGACCTCAGCAGTCACGAAGGGTTTGGAATACAAGAGGGCTTTAACGACTAGTGAGACTCCTCAAGGGGAACAGAATGGACATGTTTGCAGAGTTTAACACGGAGCAGGCAAAGACGAGCTACAGTATTTCCCCTAATAAGCAACAGACCTGAACATAACCACACGCCCTTAAATAATTTAACATAATAAAGGAGTCTTTTTGATGCAGCACCCTTAGATTATTTGTGCTTTTATATATTGACAGCTCTCCGCCATTTATCGTAATTGTACTCAGTTCCAGCTCAAATTAAAATTACTTTGTGCATTTCTGTGTAAAATGTTGTTGTTTTTGTTTCAGTTGCTGCCTTTGACCAGCATGAGATAGTTATTTGGTAATAGTTTCTTGGTGCTGCAGTTTATTATTTGACTAATTAAGATGAAAAGGAATACAGCTTTTTTTTTTGTTTTTAAATACTTGACAAGATATGTAGAATTTATGCTTTAATCTTAGTGTTAATATAGAATAAATATTCAGATTTAGCAATATGTGAGAGATTATCTTTACGCTTTGAGGTGTTAGCAGTCCATTAGAAAGCTTTTCAGTCAAATAAAAGGGCAGAAAGCAATTCACCTTTCCCTGAATAAGATGATTTGCTCCAACTATATTTGTAGCTTCCACTATTGGAGATGAGCCTAAACTTGTTTATCTCCCTCCACTACTCAGCTGCTTGTGTCGTGGAAAAGTTTTTTAGGTAGCAGGGGCAAGTGTCCAGGAAAACCTGGCTTTCCATTTCTCTGTGTGATTCTAACAGCTATGCTGCCTCCTATTGCAGAAACAATAAACTCATCTATATGATGGGGCTGTGAAGAGGCTGGGACAAAACCGTCAACACGTAACAGAGTCGGAAGACCACCATTTTCCGAAGAGAAAACCATAAACACAATGTGATGGTGCTAAAATAGCAGTCTATCACAGTCTTCAGTGCAACACTGCCCTTTAGTTTCCTGGAAGGCAGACTTGAGAAGAGAAAACATTGATAAACGAGCTGGCAGACAAGAGCTTTCCGCTTTCAGCATCTCGGCAAAATGCTCTTTAAGACTGCAAGTCTCACAAACCCAGCGCCTTTTACCCAACGACTGACACTGCTACTGCGACAAGTAAAGTCTCAAACCAAACAGACAGATTGCAACTCTAAATGGTTTGAAAGTATCACAGAGAATTTCAAGATAGAACAAAAGGGATTTGTTACATGCTAATATAGTGACATTCTGTATAAACGTTAATATCCAAGATCTATTTTTATTGCCCTACCTGGAAATACCTGTGGACAGAAATTCAAGTTTTCTCCTTGCTCAGAATATTTGGTCCATTTGTATTTGCTTCTTTAACTACAGATGCAGATCAGCCTCTGCTTTCATCTCTTTGTGCCATCCCCTACCCTCGTCTTTTCTGACGTTAGCTGTATTTGATCCCTTTAAGACGAGAGCAGTCATGAAGACTCAGAAAGAGAAACAGACAGTGAGTAGATGTTTTCCCTCTGAGAAATGAGGGACACAGCGAGTTAAACTTAGCAACATCAAACATGTACTTTCACCTTCCATGAATCAAAACGCGTGTTTAGTCTGAATGTTGACATTCCCCCACTGCTTTTTACATTTACAGATGCGCTCGTATCTTACATAGCAACAAAGAACGTTTTAAACACATGGCAATACTTTGTGATAAAGATGAAAAGAATTTTCAAGCGGCGATTAAACTTTCAAGTGTTTCGCAGATTACTTTTTTAGCAGGAGGTGTCAAGAAAAAAAAATAAAATAAAGAAATTTTTTAAGCCAGTTTTTCATGGCCATGGTTAATGTTCTGTAATTGCTCTTTTTTACAAACCGGAAAAAAACAACTAAAAACAAACAAATAACTTGCAAGGCTAAGATCAGGATAACTGACATGTTTTATGCCAAGTAAATACAATATTGATTAGTTTGTCTTGTAGTTATTATATCAGACGGATTGTTTCTAAGGCACCTGTTAATAATGTGCAACATATACAACAATGCAGTCCGGAAGGCTAGATTCATCGTCCAAGTTATTACTATCCAAACACCTCAGAGCTGATGTAATGGGGAAAAACAAGGAATTGACTTATGCAAGTGAAATTATAGCTTCTTGTAATTTTGATTTTCATTTAAAATGCATGAAAAAAGCTATTTCCTGTGCTTTTGCAGGCTCTATTCTTATTGCCTGGTTAAAAATAGACAACTTCAAAAGAAAAATCGGATTCTTGCAGTGACTTTTATTTATTTCAGTGCATAAAACCTTTAGCCTTTATGCACTGAAATGCTAACACAATATAAAACTAAAATTAGAGTGTAAAAACAAAAGGACAGAAAAGATAAACATTTTTTCACCGACTGTTTTCCGGGCCTCGAAGTAACAAAAACATAAAATCAGAAATTAATATGTGCCTGAGTTTACTATTATTATTTTAGACCTTAAGCCCAAATAAAGAAACACCTTGTGAAATCAAAAGGAAATTGTTATTCTTACAAATAACAACAAAACACCTTTATTTGATTACTGTATGGACTACATACATAATATGTAAAAATGTTTTTATTGTAAAATAAACAAATACTTCAAAAATATTCATGCCTTTAAAGAGATGCCTTTGTAAATTACTTGAGATGCACAAATCTACATATTTCAATAAAAGGTGTTTGTTATTTGTTATTGTTATTCTAATAAACAAAGGAGAACATGGTTATTTAGGAGGTATTCACTGGTTAAGGTTCTGTAATTAAAAGAGGAAGTTTGGTCAAGTACTTAACTGTGGCTGTTATAGCAGTACTTCTTTAACCAAGCCTGACGCTGATTCCACTTTAGAGTCTGAACCAGAACAACATGATGCAGAAAAATTCGAGGACTCGGACTAAATTATTCGGAAAGCGTTCTAAGTTTCCAAATAAGGTTAGCTTAAAATGAGGAAGAATGCAACACATCAGAAGCTATCGCCACCACAGTATTAAGAAAGTAAAATGGCGATAATCTGTCACTTTGACTTTAAATCCTACAGCAGAAAAAACCCTGCCAGTATTACTTATATAATGAAAGGCATTAAAGTCAGCAGCGATACTTACTTGCTCCTTAATGGGTTTTTAGAACTTTTCATGTTTTTAGAGCACATTTACGCTACATTGTAAGGCACCTCCATGCAGATCCGGGCCTGCCAATCTCTATTTTGGCTGTAAAAAGCGTGATATGCTTGTAAATAAGTGGGTGGGCAGTGGTATGTCAAACCCAATGCCTAAGGGCCAAATCTGACTAACCATACCTATTTATGTTGCACTTTAGAGGACCACATAATGGTGTCTTGTAGATAACAGTTATGTGATTAAATCATATTTTATAAATCAAATCAAACCAGTTACATCTGTGTACTGCTAAACTGCTCCAATGTGAAAACAATATCCTTATTATTTCCTTTTATGAAGTACTGGTTAAATGCAAAGCCAGTTTTTTAATGGGTAGTTTTGTACCTTAAAGAACATTCATGATATTGATGTGGCTGAAAATGAAAATCCGGTTGACATCCATGTTCTAACCTGTGAACAGTCTATGCTGGCGTTTTGGTTTTTGCTAAGTTATGCAACTGAACTGCATTTGCTAACACCCCCAGGTTGCTGATTACGATTAGGGAGAATTACTTTGAATCTTTGAAAGCCATTCGTTTCCGTAAACTTGCTTGCACAGTCCATAATGTTTACATCATTGGAAAGCTTAGAATTGAAACTCATCTGTAAATATTTCAATGTGTGGCATGTTTCAGCTCAATTAGCATGCTTAAGAAACACTAGCTGATATCGGGACAAACCTCAAAATAGAACTGGTTACAAAGTTGAACGTAACTCTACCAGTGTGGGAGCATTTCGGAGAATTTTCGAGGCGAACCGCTGGATCTTTGCAAGCCGGTGTTCCGTCGAGTCGCGTTTCCCCGTCAGATACCGTTTCCCCTGTGTCTTTTTGCCACACCGCTTCGCTTCTCTCCGCACACGCCGTAAAACGGTAGCAACGAAGAGCGGCAATACAACCAACTTGTATATGCACCTAAAGAGCAACCATCCAATTCAGTTTTCTCAGCTGGTCAAAAAATGTAGGCCGTCTCCGTCTTCAAGTTTCCGACAGTCAACTATCCGTGAAGCAATTAAACGAAAGGAAACATACAAAAAGGACGGCCCAAAGTGATGCGCGCTCACAAACAGTGTAGTTCGCTTAATTGCTACAGAAATGCTGCCCTTTAATATTATTGAAAACCCGTCATTTCGAAAAATGTTGCAAACATTTGACAGACAGTACGAAATCCCCGGGAAAACATACGTATCACAAACTGCGATAGGCAGACATCACTTTTTTGGTTGAATGTAGTTTTTAAAGTGCATTTTTGGTTAACAGGCACTGAGAGTCCATTCATTTATGTTTTTGTTTATTTTGTTTACCAGTTTCTGATTTAAGTGTTCATTTAAAAAATAAAGTTTATTAATCTATGGACATTATCATATCAATTTGAAATGGTCTCCAACAATATAATCGTTCATCTCAATAATTTCTGAGACAATTAATCGCTCAGCAAAATTTGTTATTGTGACAGGCCTAGTGGCATGTAGAGTGCTTCCCATTTTTGCTGGAGCTAGTCCAAAATGATTCTTTGCAAAGCGAAGATTCTTAGTAGCTCTGTTTGTGGTGATGTATGAATGTGGCGAAAAGCAATACAACCTAATTCGTACATGTTGCTAGTTTAAATTTGTTTTACCTTGTTCGAACTCCATATTAGGACAAAGACATGTTTCTAACCCTAACTTTAAATTTAAGATGAAGAGGTTAATGACTGCTAACAACAGTGTAACTGTGACCTATAACAGAGTAACTTTGTTCTAAAATTTATATTGCTGATCAAGTTCAAAGTCATCCAACTGCCATTAACGGCTGAATTTTCAGTGACTCTGTAATGCAGCTCACTGTAACTGTTTTTAGCTGATATTTTGCAGATTTGTTGCCGTGTCTTGGACGATTACCTTGTGACTTGACCCAAATTGACTCCGTTTGTCAGTCAACAATTAGTGCAAGTAAAACAGATGCAACAACATAATGGCTTCCTTTTATAGTCAGACTAGAAAAATGCTTGAAAGGACGAAAAACAGCCTAAAATAACCAAACAGTCTCAACTTCCTTGGCTTTCATGAACAGTTTTACAAGTTCAGACAACTGTTGGAAAAACAACCTCATTATTTTGTCTAAGAGAATGAAATTGTATATTTTGTGAAGTTGAAAGCGAAGGACTTACACATGAAGTAAAGTTGCATTTCTGTTTGATCTCCAAAGTTAAGCATAAGGCAGTGTCACGAAGCAAGACTTAAAAGGTAAACACTAGCAGACAGCTGTTTAGCATTCGTGTGTGAAGGCTGGGTAGGTCGGCTGTAATTAAAGACCCTTTTGGGGCACTGCAACAATCACTGAAGGTTTGTGCCTTGTTTGCTGGTTGCAGCTAGCTGTTTGTATGTGTGTGCAGACTAGTCTGCCTACCCTCTCTGTCACAGAGGAAAATAAAAAACATCAAACAGGATTAAACACAAAGAGAAGTAGAAGGCACTGAAAGGTGAGTGGAAAGAAAACAAGAGGGGAAGAACAGTAATAATTAGGAAGAAGATGACAGGGTGGACAAAACCAACAACCCAGAGACAGTAGCAGGATTCAGGCTCAATGACTATAATTTGTACTAGACTGAAATAAAGTAGAAAAAGTGAAGGTGTTATAGAAATGAAGCAGAAGAGAAAACAAAGCAGACATGGAAATGGATTGTTGAAGGAGAGATGTTGCAATCCCTCTGGGTAAAGTGAAAAACAGGACTGCTTTTGTTGACTGAGGTGTTCTTTGCTCTAATGCATGTCAAGGTGTTATCCTTTGTTAAGTTGTGATTTAACACCCTACCCGTCTTGTATCCCCTCCAACACATTTGACAACCCCAAGTACTATAGTGGGTACTAAGACAAACATCTTCAGGAAGTCTTTAAGAAATATGAAAAACTTAGAAAAACTGCGTCAGAATAGATACATGGCTATCATTTCTTCCCTTCTTTACTTTTAGACACTTAAATTAGCAGATTTGTGATTATGACTTTTGACAATGTTTTTGGTAAATACAAAAAGAAAACATAAAATATAAAAAATGTGTCACAACAAATTGAAATGTATACTGTTTAAATAATCCTTAGATGTTTCCCCCTCAGTCATATTGATTTCTGAATGAGCAAACTGACATTAAGAGTAAGATTTAAACTGCTTTATTACTGTTTGGGAGAGCTCTTTGTAAAAACAACATTAAAGAGCACTGTGAGTTTCATATAAAGACACAAAATGCTGAGCAATTCATCAGTGATCTGTGACCACCGGGAGTGGAGTCTATGTAAGTAGCTCAGAAGAGAGGATGGCCAGTGGTTCCTTGACATTTATAGTTCACCCTATGACTACAGTCCTGTAAGAATTTGCTTAATGGATATGACAAAGACCTTTGCACACAGAAGTGTACAGACAAAACATACGAGATCTTCAATATGTCATATTTTGTTTACTGCATTATCAGATAAAATGTGAATTTAGTTGTGTTAAGTACATAGGTGTAGCATTTCGACCACTGGCACAACATTACAAATATTTATTTTTTTCTAATTTGCACTATAACTAACCAGTTGTAACCAGTCACAGCAAGAATAGCGAACATCTGAGAGATTTTCTGGAGGTTTACAGTTTTGAATAACCGTTTGGGGCCTGTTGGCTGTGAGGTCGGGTATTCACGGATTGAGTTCCCTTCCCACAGATGTCATCAAGCTGAGTAAAGTTGGCAACTGGGGTGTTTGAAGGTCTGATAAACATCTCAGACTCCTTGACATGTTCTTTGAGACACCTTTAGGAGGTTTTAGCACAGCCCACTTCTGCCCAGGTTACTGTTATAGTGAAGTGCTGCTGCTGTGTCAGAAAAAGGACTGACACAGCAGCAAAAAAACAAACAAAAAAAAACAATATACCAACAGCTGAGTGACTTTCTCCTGTCTAACAATGTGTTTGATGCTTTCCAGTCAGGCTTTAGTCTCCACCACAGCACTGAGACAGCTCTGATCAAGGTGACAAACGACATCCGCCTAAACTCAGATGCAGGCAAAGTCTCTGTCCTAGTTCTGCTGGACCTGACCGCCGCCTTTGATACAGTTGACCATGTGATTTTATTATAGAGGTTAAAAGACTGGGTGGGAATCACGGGTATGGCTCTTAACTGGTTCAAGTCCTACCTTGAGGACAGGTGTTACTTTATTCAAATCGGGAATTGTGTCTCCGACCGAATGGGTTTGACCTGTGGGGTTCCCCAGGGGTCGATCCTGGGACCCCTTTTATTTAATCTGTACATGCTTCCATTGGGCCAGCTAATACGCAACCATGATGTGTCCTACCACAACTATGCTGATGACACTCAGATCTACGTGTCGCTGACAGCAGGAGAACATGGGCCTGTTGATTTATTGTGTCACTGTAATGAACAGATCAGTCTGTGGATGCAGAACAACTTCCTCCAGTTAAACTCAGACAAAACTGAAATCATTGTCTGTGGCCCACAGAAACAAAGAAAAAGTGTCATTAGTTACCTTCTGACGCTGTCTCTGGAACCTAAACATCAGGTCAGAAATCTCGGGGTAATACTCGATTCTGACCTGAACTTCAACAGCCACATTAAATCAGTAACATCAGCAGCCTTTTACCATCTTAAAAACATTGCCAGAATCAGAGGAATAGTCTGTATACCAGACCTAGAAAGACTTATCCATGCTTTTATCTCTAGCACGTTAGACTACTGTAACGGCCTGCTCTCTGGGCTTTCTAAACGGGCCTTAAGACAGCTTCAGAACATCCAGAATGCTGCTGCTCGAGTTCTGACCAAAACCAGTAAATATGACCACATTAGTCCAGTGCTCAAGTCTCTGCACTGGCTTCCTGTCACTCAAACAATAGATTTTAAAACAGCCTTGCTTGTGTACAAGTCTCTTCATGGTTTAGCCACAAAGTACATATCTGACATGTTAGAGCCATATGAATCAGCCAGGACTTTGAGAACCTCAGGTAGTGGCCTCCCGCTGATGCCCAGAGTCAGGACCAAACAAGGGGAGGCTTCATTCCAGTTTTATGCTCCTAAAATATGGAACAGTCTTCCTGAAGAGGTTAGACAGGTTTCAACTCTGCCGTTGTTTAAATACAGGCTGAAAACAGCCTTATTTAACTGTGCATATAGCAACTGAGTACTATTATTATTAAATTCATAGCTGATTTTATTGTTTCACTTTCTGATCTTTTTTCTTATGTAAAGCACTTTGAATTGTCTTGTACACGAAAATGTGCTATACAAATAAACTTGCCTTGCCTGCTTTTATGAAAAATGTTTCAGAAATTTCTGGTAGAACACTGTGCTGTAACAGGATGAACAATAATTTAACTGTAGTGATAATTCCAAGAGAACAATGCATTCTATGGTTAGAATAAGAGCTCAAGTCCTTTGGCTGAAAGCTTGAACCTAAACCTGTGTACATTGCAGCCAAGAGTGACTTGCACGCCTCTGTGGACCCAACACTACGTTCAAAGCAAGCCTGCAAGCCTGCTAAAACTACTTCTACCACATACACACTCGTGCAGAAGCATTTCGGCTAAGAACAGAAGAAAGCGCAGTCCAAACAAAAGAAAAGCTTCTGATTCATATAGCCATTGATCAATCTTTTTACCATCAGCTATGAAGATATGAGATTCTATAGGAAAACATTATAAAAGTGGGTTTTATAAAAATGTCCAATATATCAATATAAACACATTCTCAAGAAAGTAAAGCACATCCAGAAGTAGCTAAATAAGAGATAGTATAATGTGCTCTAACTATAACGTCTAAAATAAAAAAAGATGAAAATTTTAATAGCCTTGCACTATCGCTTTAGGGAAGACTAATCTTTTGGAAATAAGGACTTTTAAATTAATCTCAAGAGAGCTTCATGTCATTTCAGGATGTAAGATTAACAAAACTAATGGTCAGCAGCCCTGAAAATATGAGATATGTATTCACTGGTGTAAAAAAGACGTACAATTCTTCAAGGAGCACAAATTAGTTTGCCTGTTTTGCAAAGTGGAAAGACACCTAGCAGATGGTTCCTGCAACCTAGGCTCTTACTCCCGCTTTAAACTAATTATTTCTACATACAGGGTAATGGACTGAGAATGTTTCTTTATACAGGGACATCGTCATTTTCTGGGGTGTCTCGTCTCTGTTTGTTTGCCACTCACACACACAAAGACATCAGACACAAATATGGTAAAATAGCCTGACACGCACGCGCGCACACACACACGCACACACACACACACAGATACAGGTTTAGAGCAAGTGTACCCTGCTGCAACTGGCATGAATTAAACATGTCTTGGTTTCAGGCTCCGCTACCTGTTGTTGTTGTTTGTGTGGTTACTGCTGGTAAATATCCCCAGCAGTCGTAACCTAATGCATATGTATTTCCCTCGGTGAGTTCACACTAACTAAGGATTTCTATCAGCCGCTTTTCTCTTGCAGTGTACACCTGTCAAGCAATCACTGAGGAGAATATTGATCCTTCACATGCCTTAAGCCTCAAAGCAGCAACTCAGAAAGACAGAAGCACACATTTCACTGTAAGCCTTCAATCAGTCAGCTCCAAGAAAAAAATAAACCTGTTGACTGAAAGATTTATGAAAAGCATATGCAGTGGACTATGTCTCATTATACACAGAGACTCACTGAAATGGCACGGAACAAAATGTATAAATAAATAAATAAAAAAGAATTTTTCTAACAATTTTATAAAGGTATTTTTCAATTTAAAAGAAATGTTTTGTACCTTCAATAGGATTATTTTACAAGATATAATAATGCACAAAATACTTCAAATTTAAAAGTTTGAGAAAAACATGGATTTACGTAGAAGTGCTCCAATCAATGGTCTAGAGATAAAAATCAGCCAGTTGTTCCTTGACATCAAAAATATTTAATGTTTAATTATGTTAGTTAAGTTTTTTATGTTTAATATGTTTAAACATGAAATATGCTATTTAAATGCAATATCAACCAGGTCTCTACAATATCTTTCTTTCACCATATGAATTTGCCAAAATGAGTAATATTTGCTGCACCAAGAGTTTTAATGAAAATCAAAGAGAGATCCTATTTCCCCTATTTTAGCTTCTCATTGGCACCCTGTCAAATCCAGAATATAATTTAAGATTCTCCATTTTACATCTAAAGCACTCAATAATCGATCTCCATTGTATTGTAGATCCTATTATTCCATACGTTTTTCCTGTCTGAGCAGTTCGCTCTCAGACTTCAGGTTTACTGATGGTTCCTAGAATAGCAGGCAGATCTTTTAGTTACCAAAAATATCCTGTGTAACCAGTTCCCAGTTTTTGTACACGAGGCAAACATTTTGTCTGGTTTTAATACTAGGCTTAATACGTTCCTTTGAGGTGGAATTCATCCGGAAAGACAGTTCTTCTCGGCATTAGCTGTCTCATGCCTTATTTTAGGCGGGTAAAGTTAGGTAATAAGCTGTGGTTTTCTTATCCTTGTGTATCTTTCTGTGGATGTAAGCCTCTGAGTCTATGCAGGGATAAGCATAATTCCAAAAAAGACTCCCAAAGTTTATTTTTCATTAACAAGGATTTCCTGATTGCAATAAAAAACAGTATTGTAAGTACTGTAAGTCTTTTTGTTCCATTCTTGTTCTCGACATGCTTTTAATACAGATTACCATAAACAATGTAAACACCAACGTTATTATGAAATAGCTTTTCAGGGAATCCCTTAAGAATATAATGCAAAAAAAACTTTTCTGCAGATGTTGGTCCCTCTTGAAATAATGTTTTTGTATTGTTTAAAGCCAAACAGTTTACAATGTTAACTTTATGACATATTTAATATCCTTTTACCGTAAGTCTTTCTTTAACTCAAACTTTATTGAATTTATGTTCTCCAAGTTTTTAATATCTAGTTTGACTTAAAAACAAAACAAACCGAACAAGATGGGAAATATTTAATACAACAGCCTCATCTGGGTGGCACTATTTCAAAACTATATAGGCAACATGTGCCGATTATCCCCAGCCTTTACAGTAAGCGCTGATTCAATATTTCTACCTCAAATTTAAGTGTTTTATTGTTTGTCTCTTTTATTCCCTCTGAGTTTTTTTTGCAGTGCCATTGTTTGCACCGCCAGCTGAGGGGTTGTGTTTAACACTTGGGCCGACTCTGACAGCTCTCAATATGCAGGGCCAGTGCTGCTAAACAGACTTATGAATTCCAAACAGCCTGGAGTCATGCTCCATATTTCATTGAAGTTGAATATTTAAAAAGATCAACCCACTCAAAACCCATAAAACCTATAGTTCTGGGGCCTTGTGTCCTAAAAATAAAATAGAATCTGCCATATCGTATTACAGACAGCCACATCAGCCACCATCTCTTAAGCATTTCCCTCTCTGTGTTCCCTTTTCTCTCTCTGACAAAACCCATCTGGTAACCAGCCTGTCTCTATCAACACAGGTTTTGCTCTTTCAAAAACTGTACACTTCTTTCTGCCTCTTTTATCTCATTCACATCTCCTGTCTTTCCTGCTGTCTGAGAAATCACAAGTTTCTTTTTTCCGTTCTTTGTGCTTCAACTCATTCGGCAGCTGTCCTTCAACCCCGGCTCTTTTTGAATTTTTACTAACACCTTCAGCATAGATGTAAAAAAGTTCTCCATTTCATTTGTATATTAAAAAGAGGCCAGTGTGCTGTTTATAAAGAACAAACAAAAACAATGTTACAGTTTAATGTAAGGGAACACTTGACCAAGTCTATAGTCCACTGACTGACCAGTGATTTGGATGCTTGGATGATTTTGGCAGCCATTTTTTGTTGTTGTAATAATGCTGTGATAAATATAAATTTAATTGAAATGCCAGTATTGTTATATGCAGACATCCTTTGTAATTTACAATAGAAGGCAGTGAATTGTTAATTGGCATTGGAAATATATCCTCTCTTACATCATTGATACAATATGGAGTCATTTTACTTTAATAATCAACTTCAAACAGTAAAATATTTTTTTTTCATAGATTTATTTTTAACTGTTTTGAATGGATTATCCATACTTAAAGTTACAATAATATTAATTGGCTGAGTGACTGGTGTTAATTTTGGCCTTGATGATCTAATTTAAGGTACAAATTTAAGCATTTTGAATTAAAACATTTGTTTATGGATTTTCAAGTTTATATTACGTATCATATTTATTATGATAATGAAAAATACTTCCTAACTACTGAATTTTCTTTTTCTAATCAATATCAAACCAATACTTGTCCAAAACTTTGGTTTATTTGTTATATTTATTACTAAACAAAATACTTAATATATGTGAGCTTAGCACTTTTATGTAATAAATAAAAAGTATTTATGTGCCTTCACATGGTCTATTTTCTGTGTTTGTATGTTTTGACTGTTTCAAGCGCTATTACATTCAGTGTGTAGCCTATATTTTCGGGTGGTAGAAATTTCAATTTAAATGTACAATGAAAACATTTATGACGATTCCATCTAGACATTTCTCTACAGAGCACAAAAAATGCTTTTTAATCCACTCACTAACATGTGCAATATGCTAATTTTATGCTTCCACTTCATCTCAGATTTCATCTTTGATGAATAAACGTGACACACACATGCAAAGCCTGTAGGCAGACGGATATGCATACACCCACCCAACAGTTGGCGGTGAAAGAAATGCGATCAAATCGAACCACATCAGAATCAAAAACTAAGAAAAAGGCAGAGCATCAGGAAGCGAAAGAGAGCATTGATGACACTAAATAAATAACATTATAATAAATCCGGCAGATCTTTGGATAGGGTGCAACTTTTCATTCAACACTTGGAGACATGTTAGAAACAAATGCAGATTCATACAGTGGGACGTGTACGAGAAGGGAGGAAACATTGCGCACATTATGGAAGAAAAGAGAGCATGCACAAGCTGACAAATTTAATTTGATGTAGTTGTTGTGTTCTGTGTTGAACGCAAAACCATTTCTGCTGCGCTACAAATAAAGGCTACCAAAGACATAACTGTCAATTCAAATCAGAAGTAAATTAGTGTGGAGAAATAATGATATTCTTGATTTTGAGAATGGGGATAAGAATCGTCTAAATAAATAAAGTGACGCATTTGTCACATCTTGGGCTCTTTCTGTTTTTCACAAATCTATTGTATGGCTTAAGAGCTCCAAGGGCTTTCTCTGCCTCCCACCCAGAAAGTTTGGTGCTGCCCTGGCATCATGTTGAGAATCAATCCCCAAGTGTTATGTGAGCGTAAGAATTGGTCTGTCTATTTGTTCTCAGCGGCTTGAATCTTAGAGTCATCAGAGAAAGGAAATAAAACTCACATGCCACTGCCACAGTGCTTTGGGCTAATATTTCTAGTTTCTCCTGCAACCGTTGGAGCTCGCCGACATATCAATGCAATTAGAGTCATGGCTGTGTCACAGTGAAGGTCATCTAGCAGCACTCAGACTAACAGAGAGGGGGAGAAATAGACAGCAAGCAAGTGAGAGAGCCAGGGAGGCAGGCTGAGATAAACCAAATTAAGTGACAGGGCAGCATGGCTGAGTTTAACACTGCCTCTGTCCAGGGGCCCTCCTTCTCCAACTCTCCAGAATGGCCTAGCAATTAAAAATGCATGGCTCAGTGATCTACGGTGTTCTCTGTAGGACATATAATCATACATTTTCAGAAGAAGCACGCATGTAAATTGACCAAAAATAATTTTGTTTTAGGAGATTCTGTGCAGCAAAGGTTTTTGCTGCACAAGTTGATGGGAACTTATTTCTAATACCCCCCCACTCAACAGAACGTTTTATCAGTGAAGCAAACTACTGATGCAGTGAAACAAAAGGCTGTAAATATCTTAGCCAAGGGCTACAAGTTAACCCAATCACCTCAATAAGATATAGATCCGCCTAGAGAAAAACAGCAGTTTATCAAACATCCAAGTCATCTGCAAGATAGACAACACTAAGCCAAGGACAGAGCCGTTGATGAAATTGGACACTATTGATTTTAATCAATATAGCTGCAAAGATGAGTTCCGCTCCCTCTGAAAAAGGAACAGCATTTAAACTGACAAATTGTGTTTTGCAACGAGTTGTTCGCAAAAACCCAAGAAATGGCTTTAAAGCTGCAACAGTGACCTCAAGGTGAAGAAGCCGGCACAGAGTTGGTTCACATGTGCAGGGAAAAACATTCCTATCTCTGCAAAATAATTGAATGGTGAATGTTTTAGCCATGCCTGCGCTGATAGTTTTATAGAAAAGCAGACTTTGCAAGTCTAGCTTTTCACGATGCGTGTGACATCCATCTTATCCCTCCTGAAAGCTCCCGCAGGGTCGCAAGATATCCACGCTTCCCTCAGATATAATTTATGTCTCAACGGACCGCCTGGGCTGTTGCGGTGGAGGACAATAGAATATGTTAAAACTGTAAACGGCTGGCAGGGGTAACAGCCAAAGGTTGCAATCTATTCAAAGCTTTGACTCTGAGAATGAGATTAGGAAGACGGACATGTAATGAATGCATTAACGAAAGGAATTACAAAATGGTCCTGCTTAAAAATAAATAATTCCGCTTATTTAGTGTTTATGCTTGAAGCAGATGTCCTACATAAAATCCTCTTCCAAAGTTTATTTATAAATATAAACATTATTAATGGAATGAAAGCAAACCTGTGTCCTCCTAAACGAACACAAATACACATGTTCAAGATGCAACAGTTTTTAGTTTAATTTATTGAATTAAACAAAAAAGTGGGACGGAAACATTGATTTTTTTTTTTTTCTGTATTGGAAAGATCTAGCAAAACGTTTAACTCATTTAAAGTCAGTAATCATGGAGGTTATTAGGGTTCCTACTACATTGCACACTTTATTGCACGGCAGCAATCATCACAGTTTTCAAGAACTGCCTCCATACGATGGAATGTGGAAGATATTATAATTCAAGTCCCTTAAGAGCAAATTCTACATCCTTACCATATATTTTGGCTGTTGGAAGGACTTTCAATGTCCATGACGGCAAAACTGAATGTATTTTTTCAAGAGGCTGAGATGCTATTTCACACAGTGGTAGTTGGGACATTGTGATGTTGTGGGGAAAAAGAAAATAGACCCCAGCAGAAAATTTGGGTCAATAGTCGCTGGTTTTGTCATTGTAATATTCAGCAAAGCTATAATAGTTACAGGTTTTCCTAGTAAAGCCCTCGTTCCTAAAAAATTCTACTTTAGTCCATAAGTTTCCACCATCAGTTTTGTAGATTTTTCTAGCCGTTTTGTAAAATATAATAAAAAGTTCAAAGTAAAACATTTGCCTTAATGCATTTTTTAAATTAATGTATTTTCGCAGTCCCCTTAAAATGATAAAATAATGTGCTGAGATCGCCTTCCGGACAAATTTAGCCTTTTTTCAGGTCAAGCAAGTATTGTAAATGTAGATATGTAATCCTAGTATAAATAAAATATTTTAAACATTTTTTACAATTCTGATATTTGATGATACAATATAAATATTGTGTGAATTTATTATTTATTTTTTTCTAAATTAGCTTTTGTTTTTGATACATTCTCCAAGAGGTAAACACTGAAATCAAATGTCACACTTTCAAACACTGCATAGGGATCCATTTGCTTCTTTTTTATATTCAGGGGTAAAATTTGCAACAAGGATTACAACAGCCTAAAAGTAAAGATGTACTTAAGACTAAATTAAAGTACTTTTTATTCCACACTACCAGATGCAGGAAAACCCTAATATTTTCTTTAATCAGCCAATCAGGTTGACAAACGGCTTGGTATGAAACATCAGAACATAAAGAAGCCGCCTGCTGCACAATCCTAGCTGTAATTATCACATTCTACACCATTCAACAAACACACACACGAGCAAAACTAACCTTAGAACAAAGGAGCAGAGAGTAAATAACTTCAGAAAAGGCAAAGCATCATAACAGCTTGTATCACCCTCTGTTTGATAAACAAAAAAAAGGCAGCAAAGCTTTGGTGTTCTTTTCAGCTTCTGGCATTGATCAGACAGGGAGAGAAAAAGGTAGTGAAAGCACAGCTTATATGTCCACATGTCTTTTGAATGGTTTTTTTTTTTGTCTGAAACTACTTTATTATGTTTGAGAAGAAAGAAATAGTTAGGTCCGCAAACATTCAAAATGAAGAAAGACAAAAAATAAATAAATACAACTCAATTTCTCACAATGCCACCATAAACAAACTAAGAAATAGAGTATTATACTGAGCTACTGAATAACATGCATTTACTTCTGCGAGAAACATGAAGCATGCGTAGATGCACCGATTGTGATAACAATTTAGTTTTGTGGAGCTCTAACATGGATGCGGTCATTGTTATTCAAGGATCCAGCTGTGGTAAAAACATGTCTCCTAACTTAATTGATTGTTAGATTCTTCTATGGAAGCAGATATGCAAAGTTCAAGAAGCATCAGGTTGACTAAAATTCCTCTTTGAGAAAAACACATGGTTATCGTACATAAGAGCAACAACCAGAAAGGTATACTTGACAACAATCAGATGGATACAAATTTATTTATTTTCTACAAAATATAAAGCAGTTGTATCTAAATGCAGATGGTCAAAGTAGATTTTGGTCTGGTCCACTATAATGCATCATCTGTGATCATTACGAATGTAGCGGATGATTATTCGGACCTCATTAACTGATTGAAATGTGAAGTACAAAATGTTAATTCAGCCATGGTAATGACTTCACAAGTGTCTCAAAGAAAGTCTTCACCTTCTACAGGAGTTGGTGAAGCTAGACCTGTGATTACAAAGCTGCAAATATGCGCCCCCCTTTATTTTTCTTCCTCTACCCACTTGACGAGTCTTTTTGCCTTCAGGTTAATTGAAATGAACAGATCCATTCTCTCATTCTAGCAGACACAACTCATTATGGTGATCCAGAAAACTGATCTTCTGACTGCGGAGACTCAAACAATCAATGCCTCCTCCCACACATTCAGACGCAGAGGACGAGTTATACACGAGCAACTGTAATGAAGAGATAACTGGCTTGGAGCAAAATGAGTGGGTACCGAAAAATGGCAACAAATAATAAGCAAAAGCTGAGATGTAAAAAAAATAAATTAGTAAATAGAAATAATCCATGACAGTGGTCAATGATAGTTAGCCTCATCTCAAACTAAACAGCAGGCATTGATGTTATTTTAATCCTTACACTGTTTTGATATGGTTAGAATGATACAACTCTGTTTTTAATTTCTAGTGTGGACCTGTTGAACAATATTTACAATTGGAAAATAAATGATGTACAGACTAGCTAAAACAGACTAGCAACTATTTAACCGTTTTTCATTATTATACTTCATGATACACCTTATCAAAGACTACTCGTATTAAAAATGATCAAAAAGGAAGTTGAACACTTAGATTAGCTCCCAAAAGTCAGATAATATCAAAGATATTACGATATGGTAAATGTCTTGTACCTGTATAGCGCTTTATCAAGTCCATGGGAACCCCAAAGTGCTTTACACTACATTCATTTACCCATTCGCACTCTGGTGATGGTAGGCTAATGTGAGGTAGCCACAGCTGCCCTAGGGCAGTCTGACAGAAGCGGGGCCACTGGGCACTTTGACCACCACCAGTAGGCAGGGCGGGTGAAGTGTCCAAGGACACAACGAATGAGACAAAGGAAACTTTAGGTTACCTTTGTAACCCCAGTTCTCTGAGTAGCATGAGTGAGTGTCTCACTATGGGAATGCCCTCGGGGTGACCTCATCAGAAGCTCCAATTACACTCCACCAGCCTTGATTGGCTAGGGATAAGTCTGTCAGTGCCAGGGAGAGGGGGCATGTCCCGCCCCCTACCTATATGTAGGACCGGCCCTGCACAGACAAATTATTCAAAAAACTCCCACCCTCCTCCTTGCTACGAATGAGCAAGGAGGGTGGCTAAGTGAGACACTCACTCATGCTACTCAAAGTTCTCTTTCATAGCATTCGTTTTGTGTCTAACTATGGGAAAATCCTGACTCCCGGATTGCGATGCAGACCCAAGACCAACTGCTGACAATATAAGTCATCAATGGGAGCTTGGTGCCTCTGATGCCAAGCTGAGCACTGAATGAGCCAGCGGTTGAGCTGTGACATCGAGCTTATAAAACCGAGTAAATGTATGGGGAGAGGCCCAGCTTGCTGGGGCACAGATCTCCTGGATGGAAACTCCTTTAAAGAGGGCCCATGAGGCAGACAGCCCTCGTGTAGAGTGGGCACGAAGGCCTTCAGGATGGCGCTGTCCCCTAGAGGTGTAAGCTAAAGCAATTGCAGCAACTATCCAATGCGAAAGTCGCTGCTTTGACACAGGTTTGCCGAGGTGACCTTTTGCCCAAGAAACAAACAGCTGGTCACTTTTCCTCAACATTGTGGTCCTATCAATAGGGCCCAAACTGGACAAAGTCCATGAAGACACCAAGTCTATTGACGAACATGACCCCGACACCTTAGGCAAAAACACAGGGTTAGGAATTAAGGTCACCCTTCTATTCCCTGCAGAGAATTTGGTACAAGCTGGGTTCACAGAGAAAACATGAAGCTCACCCACCCGCATAGCTGAGGTAAGAGCCAGTAAAAGCGCTGTTTCAGAGTAACAAATCTCAAATCCACCTGTTCCAGGGGCTCAAATGGAGAATCCACCAGAGCATCCAGAACCAGGGGAAGGTCCCATGATGGGGCCAGGCGTTTTGAGACAGGAAGCCGACGACGGACCCCTTCATAAACTGTCAAACCAAGGGATGCTGTCCCACGGTTTTTCCACCAAAACCGACATGGCAAGCTGAGATTGCTTCCAAGTACAGGTGGAAAAAGCCTTACCCTTATCCAGCAGGTCCTGCAGGAAAGTCAAAATGGTAGCTACAGAGCACTTAATGGGTATTTCCCATTTTTCAAATATGGCTCATTTGCAGTCATACAGAGACCTAGTTGCGGGGCACTCTGGATTGTCTCAATTACATTGTGTGGGAGACCTACAGAGTGTAAATTGAACCACTCACAGGCCAGGTCCATAGTGCCAGCCTTTTCGGGTGGGGGTGGAGAATCCCCCCCACCCTGCCTGGGACAAAAGGTCCCGCCGCAGAGATAGAAGCCAAGGTTCTCCCTGGAGAAGATGGATTATCTCTGCCAACCAGTGCTTTGATGGCCAGTGAGGGTCATTCACAGGCCTCCGGCTTGAACTCTGGCTATCGTTGGCAGAATGAGAGCTAGCGGAGGGAAGGCATTCAGGAGAGCTTGGGGCCACGGGTGGGACAGAGCATCCACCCCCAAAGGTACTTCCCGGTCGTGAAGGGAGAAAAACCGCGAGCACTGTGTGCTTGAGACGCAAACAGGTCTATTGAGGCCTGCCCGTAACGCAGCCAAAACATCCTGACTACCTCGGGGTGAAGCCTCCATTCTGCATAGAGAGGGTTCCCCCTGGAGAGAATGTTCCCTTAATTTTAACTACTTTTGAAAACTACAGCTTTAAGTTTCAGACTTGCCGATCAGCACCACCTTTAACAGACTGCCGTCCTTCAACCCCCCTCAAACACCTTGTAACAAATGTGATCTTTTTTATTTATGGTAATTTATTTTTGGTAACAGAATCAAACACCAATTTTATATTACCCATTGAGGGACTATAAAAATAAAAGTTTCTTCTGTTAACAACTAAAATACATCCAAGATATTATAATGCAGATGTGAATACTGAAAATACATTATAGTTGTTATAATGTTTAACCTATGACCATATGTTTAACTGAGACATTGTTTCAACTAATTTATGAAATGTTTATAGTTTTTTGCTTACAGAAATGTCAGAGTATGATAGCAGATGGCCAGACTTTTATGTAAAGTCCTACTGTGAAAAAACAAAAAACAACTGAGATTAGAGGAGATTTATTTTTTAATTTTTAATTTTATTTATGCAAACTGTCAAAAAGACTTTCTTCTGACAGATAATTGAGCAAAAATTATTTATAAGGCCCTTCTTTGTCAGTCTTGATTAATAGACTTTGTTAGGAGAACCTACTTCGAAACAAAGCTGGTTTGTAATCATCACAGTCTACACACACCTTTTGGCTGAGGCGTACAGTTCTAGTCAATAGATGCAGCCTTGTAAACAGGTAGACCTGGAACAAAACCAGAGCAATCAAGCCAGAGACCTTCTAAAAATGGACTGCTGTGTGGTGCCAGTTGGTGGCTGCTAATGGTTTATTGCCTTAGGTGGGTGGATTAGAAGAAAAAAGAAAAGAAAAAAAGAGAGAAATAGTCTTTGTGGAGATCATGTTTTTCAGTCAGCATGTACATGCTTACAGCAGTGAATAAAAGATGGAATTGAAAGAGGAAAAGAAAACCCAAAGAAAGGAAAAGAGCATTTTGGTTTGCATATATACAGGACAAATACAGATTTTCTGACTTTATTTGTATAGAATAAATACGCATTATTTCTATATCAACGCAAATTTATAACCATACATCACATTTTGGTTCGCAAAAGCAGAAGTACGACACCCAATTTGTAGTGCATAGCTTAAGCATATTAATCTATTACACTCTACAATATGAATGTCATTATACCCAGATTACATGACTTGTTGAGCTGATGTTTGAAACAGATGTACACATGCAGGTTTGTCGTAAAATGGCCCCAAGACACAGACGACTGTACACAGACACACATCACGCTAATGTCTCCTCCTCTGTGGCTCCTTTTCAAAATGCTGGTGGCATTTTATAGGGGAAGACTGACGAATCTTGACAGTATCTCCCTTGTTACTATTCCCTCTCTCCCCCTTTCTCTTACCCCTTATGTTTCATGCAGAAGGTGTTTCGGTAGCAAATGGGCAAAGTGCCATCTGGTGCAAAGGCTTTGGTATTTTGGATACACTTAAAGGAAAATGGTGAGGTTTTCATTGTTGGTCAAACTATCAAGTTGTACAGGTCGGTTTAAAAAACACTTGTGTTTCTTAAAAAACAACAACTATGAATTATGAGGTCAAGCAGAAATAAATTAAATACTTTAAAAACAGGAACTAAGAATATCAATGTGAAATAAACAGCATGATATAAAATAGGAATAATAAGGTGAAGCAAAATGGTAGAGTAGACTTTAAGGATCCTACCCATATTTAATGTAAAAAATCCCAAAGTTTTCTGTACTCAACATTGCAAAATACCAACATTTACCTTTATTTCCAAGTACAAAAGAAAAGAATCATTTGGGATTTATGCCAAATAAAAACAAGAAGAATTAAAAGTTTAAAGAAGAATGGGAAAAGACAAATAGCAATAAAAGAAATAACACAGAGGGAGATAGAAAGACACAAGGAACTATGGAAAATAGAAAAAAAGGGAAGAAAGGAAGAAAAATGAAAGATTAAAGGAAGGATGGACAACTTTTAGATGATGGCTGTTGGGATATACAAACATTTTGGTAAAATCTTATTTTCATTTTCTATTCTTATACAGACACTTACACAAGAATTCCAGACTTTTCCCACACTATGTAGCATCCCTGATGATGATACGAAAGATGGAAACTGATGGGTAAGGCAAGGAAGGAGAGAAGAAAAACCCACAGAGCCTGAAGAGTCACAAGGAAGCAGGAAGAGAAGAGTAGGATTTATTTTCACCTGTCAACAGCATTTAGACCTATAAACACATACAAAGCCACAGCTTTGGGGCACTGGGACAATATTGGTCATGCTTTGAGTAGTTGTGTGTGATAGATGATTCATTGCATTACTTCCGTTTGTCATCAGGGTGTTGGTCATGTCAGTATCTAGGCTGACCCTAATTTTCTACTAGAAATCCTAGACTTACGGCTACGACTTTAATGCCTTCGCACATGGGGCAAAGGTAACCGTTTGCCTTTCTAGTTTTGAAAAAGAAAAGAAAAAGAAAAAAGAAAAAAAAAGAAATCAGTATAAAGGAGGTAACTTGTGATTATCAAAATATCAGCTTTTGCAGAATATTGAGCGAGAGTAAAACACAAATAAAGCCTTGTTGGAATAAAAAGGAGGATAATAACGCAGCAAAATAACTAAATTCATCACCTTCAGTTGTGGTGAACTACATTCTGACATGCAAATATTAGATGAATAGTGAATACGTTCAAAAACGACAAAATCTATTTTGACCTGTTCATAAAAAACACAAATTTTAAATCTGCAGTGTTGTCCTCCTTTTACAACATGGCCAATTAGAAGCAGCAAAGAAAAACATAAAAACTCTGCTGAGGGAACCATCTGGGTGTGTGTGGAAAAAAAAAAAAAGTATCTGACAATTACAAGGACATTTGAGAAAATGGAACTGCTGGTGTTTTATATCATTTGTCATTGCGGTGTCAAGCAAAGCATGCATTTGTGCTGTGTGTAATGAACAATATGCAAATTCTCACTCAGTTTGCGAGCACTCTCGCTGACTAGAATGAAAGCAGCTGTTAAGCAGTAATAAAATGAGATTCTAATTCAACCACCCCCGGCCAGAGATGTGAACAAGGTACAATGATGAATTGATTACTACCAATAAAGGTGTTCCGCAGATGCATGTTGATGCATATGTTGATAAACGGGTCAGTCACAAGAGCGTTTTTAAAGTGACATATATAGTTCTAATGTATTTATGGACTATTTGCAAAAAAGCTTTTACCTATTAAAATGCTCTCTTTTCGCCACTGCAAGGTAATTTATTACTGTGGGATGATAAAAAAAAAATACAACAGCTATGGATGTTTAACGCACAACGACAAGGTTGTCTTTTTATTTGTTCCGATTGTCTTACATGCATGTGTGGTCAGCTGTCTGGTTCTCCAACCTCTAAACTGTCAAACCAAAACAGGAGAAAAATGCTGCGACAGGGGAGACAGGGGGGAGGAGAGTAAGACAGAGCAATGCCTCACACGCCCATAGCCTGCCAGTTTGCCTCTGCAAGACAGTGACCTTGTTTGCATGATTAGTAGAACCACTGAGGCATGATTGGCCTTGTAACATTATTCTCCCTCTCCCTTCTTCATTCCTGTCATCTCTTATTCATCACTCTTGCTTTCCTTCATTCCCCTTTTCCTCTTTTTTTTGGCCCTCGTTTAACAGGGGTTTAACAAAGCATTCTATTTACACAATTTAAGATGAAGACCGCACCCCGCCTTTTCTTTTTTTAAGAATTCGTTTCATTTTTTTTCAAGAGATTAATACAGGATGTGACTTCTGGGTAGAGCTGGGATGTTTTGTATATAGAGTAAATGTAAGAACATGGATATTTAAATCAGGAATATGCCACATCTTGCAATACACCTGGTTAGCATTGGAGTTGTGTTATGAGCTGATTTTATCCATCCATTAATCCATTGCGTTTCCCCACTTATTAGCGCTGGAGCAAGAGAAACTGTTTACAGCTTTAATACTTTAATTTCAGGAAACGGATCTTGTGATGCCTTCTCAGAAAAAAAAAAATACTTATTGTTTTTTGTTTACAAAACATTATCAGTGTTTAATGTAATATCTTGCTAGAGGGCAAGTTACAGTCCCCCCCCCGCAAAAAAATATCTTACAATATTTTCCAGAGGAAGAAAAAAAACTTGCATAAATATAGAAATTTCTGTTTCCATTTCTTTCCAGTCATTGCAAATAAAGGTTTTTCAGTGACATATGATTGAGATGGAACAGCTGTGACCTTAAGGTAATCATTTGAGATGGGCTGATACAGACAAAGTCAGGTGAAGACATCTGAATGACAGGGTAAAATGGTGGTTGACGGGCAACCAGTTAGGGGGTGGTTTCAACTGTCATCTCTGTCAAGATGGGAATAGGAGTAGGACGAAGAAAAACTGTGTGTGCATGCTTGTGAATGGGAGACTTTGTGTACCAAAAGAATGGTGCTGTAATATGTAAGCAAGTAAAGACAAAAAAAAAAAAAAACAGAAATGTGAAAGAGAAGGAATGCAAAAGGGCTGTATTGGTATCATTGTAATTTCAAAGGATTCTTGTGTTTAACAAAAAATGGTTGCACATTAACTATTGGTACCTTTCAATATTTTTTAAATAAATCGTTCTGTTAGGAATTCAGATTCATAATAACAACAATGAACAAACTGACTATCTTTGCAGAACCCAAAAGCTTCACAAAAAAAAAAAAAAAAAAAAAAAAAAAAAAAAAAACTATTAAAAAATGAAAACTAACAGGGCCTTTCTTCTGTGGTTCCATGATTCAAACTCTCTTTATCTAGTTTACAGATCAGCTGACTCGTGGCTTCCTTTAAAAATCACAATGAAAAATATCATTTAAAGTCACCTGTTGATTATTGTGCCTCGTGTTTCTATGCTCCGTTTGTTGAAGCACTTTGATTTTGATGTTAAAAGGTGCTATATACATACAAACTGGTAATTATAAAAGTTAATAGGATTAATCAAGTCAATATATTTAAACATATTATCTCATAAAATTGTGTCCATTTGCATTCACTTTATGAAACCCCTTAGATCTAACCCAAACACAGCGCTAACACCAAACACAGCGCTCTGGGACCAGTTTATTTTGGGTCCCAAATAGTAGTTATCTAAAAAAAAATAGGCCTTAGAAGATAAGAAATGCTTAAGCACACACACAGAGATCCTTGTAGGTCCTTGGCTTTGGGCCCCACAAGAAGCAGTACATTGTTACAATGTAGTTTTTTTTTTTTTTTTTAAAGAAAAGCAAATGTGCCCTACAAGTTGATAAATGCTAGGACACACAAACAAAGACACACACACAGTGGTAGCCCTTTGTCCAGATAACCAGCCCTGAGCCAACTGCTTAATGAACATAGGTTGGCACACCAACATGAGCAAACTCTGGCCCACACCGCTGTTTAACGATTAGCTACATCCCACGGGGATACACAAATAGACAAACATGCTCTTTGAATCAATGGCCATACAGGATAATTATTAACTCTGCATTTAGTAAATGCAGAGTTAATAATGTGTTTATTCCCAGCCCACAAACATAATTAAAAAATTTATTTTTCATGCCATCGTCCAGGTTTTGCTTTATAACTAATCATTCCTATATTTTTTTACTTCTACATCTTTATTAATCCTTTCTGATCAAAGCCAGACTCTTAAAAAAAACATGTATTTTTCTAATCGTAATGATCATAATGTTTTTACATGTCTCTACTGTGTGACATATTTGTGTAGTCATGTTATTCTCATTAGTCTTCTGATCACAGACGACTACTAGCCAAACATGACAGTGAAACGGGTTGTTTTTTTTTTTTTTTTTACGAAAATGGGCCGTGTCTTTCGCTGTGGACATAAAAATATATCTTAGTTCACACCAAGACAGCTTCAAACAGACATTCTAATAATGGAAGGACACTATTTTAAATCTGAATGTTACTGGATCAAGTAAAATGAAATACTTTTCCATACATGGGTTTAAACCAGATATTAACATGCACGCTCTAAAAAGATACATATGCCTTTTCCTACTCTCACATTAAATATGACTAACATATTGTATTATGTTAGAATAGGCAAAATTTGATAAACAGCATCATTGTGACAGCTGGAATTTGTTTTTATTACTTTCTTTAAGTTTACATGTTTACCAATATTTACTTTCAACTGTCCTTGCTGTAGTTTAACAGAGTTAAAAATAGGCCAATTATCGTTTAAGGTTGAAAAGTGGAGTCATTGTCCTGTCCCGTCTATTCTAGCTGAATTATTGTTACATTCAAATAAAAACATGTTAAATCACACTTTAGTCCTCCAAAAACACCTCTTAAAATTATATTAAAAAGACAAAAACAGTGAAATATGTTAATACTTACTAATCTAACAGTTCCAAAGAACTAAAAACATACTTGGGAACACATTCATTCCAACACACAGTGGAAGAAATGTGGTTGCTGTTGCATCACTTTGCAAAAGTGGGAGAAAAAACCCCCCAAAAAATTATAGCAATTTGTGTGTGTTAAGAATTTAGATGAATTGATAATCTGAGCAGTGTGACAGCAATTCCCATAACTACAGCTTTAATTCATCCTTTTCCATCATGCAGTGTTCCCTAGTCATTTTTGCAACAATGTTCTGTGTGAATGGTTTCATCCTTCAAAACAAAACAGAAAGGTACATCACATAAACCTTTCACAAAGAGGTAGGTAAATGATGCAATATCCTGCAAAATATCAAAAATATGCTTTGGTTGGGATGATTGATGCTTCAACTCAATTGTTACTTGTTTATTTAAGACTAAAGAAGGCATCCCGTTAGTAAGGTAAAGGAAACTTGGTGAGACGCTAATCTAGCCAATGAGAGCACAAATTAGGGGAACATAGAAGTGGTACAAACAAATAATCAAGTGATGACAGACTGCCTGTGTTGGTAAAGAAAAGCAGCAGGTTATAAACTACCCTTTGGTTTTTCGCATTGCAGGCTAGGACTCTGAACTCCTTTTTTGTCTCCACTGGCAAAGGAGCTTACAACAGAAAACAAAGATCAAAACTGCTTGAACTAAACAAAGCTTGGCATTCCTATTGTGTTGGAAAAATAGAGGGCTGTGTAGCACAGTGGTTCTGTTTTCCAGGAAAAAAAAGTGTGGAGAGGGTGTGAGGAGCTTCTCAGAGTGCTTAGTGTCCTTTTCCTAGTGCTGCTCTAAAACAAACAAAATAGGAACATTTAAATCAACAGAACAGTCTGATGTTGAAATGTAGGATGTTAAAAGACAAAAGAGGTTGCATTGCAAAATCCAGGCTTGTTCTATAACCACTCCTTCACTAGTTTTAGAAAATAACCTATTAAATTTTCCTTAGCTGTAAGGAACTACTACAAAATAAAAATCTATATTTTGTTTAATGAATATTTGACTCTCCGTCAAAATCATATTATGTGTCTCAGTAACAGCACACAGAGAAGGACCAGTCTCACCAGATGATTTAACCTATTCCGTTTTAAATAATACGCAATGTTTGTGAACATTTTACTTTTCTGGGCAGCCAATACCTGATCTGTACCATCATCAATACTAAGAGTGTTTATACAAGAGCATTAGAGTGCATCACCGAAGAAATTAAGTGTCACTCCGACCTAACTTCAGCTATTTGCTGGATATCAAAATTAAACAGGAAGTTGTCTCACAATAAGCTTTAGATTTTAATAGAAAAAAAATGCAGAGTTTTAGTGGTATTTTGGTTTAAATTTAAAAGAGAACAAAAATTATTTCCCAAATATATACCCGATCTGTTTTCAGCAGTGCCTACAATCTTTATTGAAAGCCATTTTGTCTTATTTGGCCAGTTGTAAACCAAGACATCAAAAAAGGGTGAATGCTGACCTGAAATTTTGATTCTACTGTTACATTTGTCTTGGTTACTAGTCTGTTGGTAACCAACAGAAAATAATCCACTGATTGCAGGAATAATCCCTCTTTAACATGGACTTGCTGAACCCATATGTTATAGATGATCTAATTAAAGATGCAGAATAGAAAAGTACAATAAGTAGCTATGTTCTGACAGGTCAGTGTTTGAACAGAAGTGATAAACTGCCCTGTTGCAGCTACTGCTATCAGACAACCTGCTAACATAATAAATCCTGACCAGGAATTTTTTTTTTTTATAGACAAAGGTAGACAAAGAATACATCTAAGCTTGATATGTACTGATGTGATATGTAGTATGCAGGCCTTTCTCTCTTCAGTACGTAAAGTAGGGAACAGAATGTATTTGTACCAAAGGAAAATGCAATCTAACCTGGAGAAGAGTGATCTTCTCAGAAAACTAACATATTATTTAATACGTAGTGAAAGCCCTGGTGGATTAAACACAACTGCCAAAAACAAAACAGCTCCCAATCAAACTTTACTATTTTTTTGTTCTTGAACAACAACAAATGTACTTTGAAATATGTAATGATATTAGTTAATTGTGTCTTGAATAAAGAAAAAAAACAACTGAGGGGTATTGGTGTTCACTATGTCATTCATACTGTTTGCAAGAAACCATTACATATATCATAAATAAATACTTCAATAGTTTTGTTTTCTTTTTTGTCTAAAAACCCTTTTGATTTAAATATTTGGCTTTCCTCAGTTTCAAATACATTGTATTAGTGAGAATTAAATTACCAAAACGCAGACCTGGAGATAAATTGTAAACTATCATGATACAAAATGTCAGATTTATTTATTTAGTAAGTTTTGTTCTGTATTAGTACATGAGTAGACAAGGAATGACTAAAACAACTAAAGATGCTTATTCCTGGCCCTTCCTGACTTTGACAGGGACAAAGAAGCAGTCTGCTGCGCCTGTCACCAACGTTTCTTATAAATCACTGCCAATTTTATAATTCAAAACTGTCAGAGGGGGGAAGTGTGACAAAGAAGAAAGATATAAACACCTGTCTACCAACACCTTTTATTCCATTAGTTCTCACCTTAAACTCAGCTCTGACACCCTTTCTTTCTTTCCAAGCCCCACTTTCATTGTAGTCTAGTCAACACAAGACTATTAGGAAAGCTTTGCAGACCCATACACTCTAGGCTGTTTGGCTCTTTTTTGTGTATCGTTGCTGTTTAGCAATGTTATTGTCATTTTCTGTTCTGTTTCTGCTACAATTCCAGTTATTGTTTAGAGGTTCTCCAAGTATTCAGCCAGTCATTAAATTACATCATAATTTACCTCATTTTAAACAATCAGCCATGACAAGTCAGGTATTTAGATTAAAGTTTCTGTTCATTTTCTTTCTTGCAAACAATATTGTTTTGCAACTGTGACAGAAATTCTGTTTTTGAGTTTTTAAAATGCAGGTATTTAATTATTAAATACTATTAGAATATCAGATACGTAAATGAGAAATGCTAATAGCTGCTGTCTAAGCAGCTGTCAAAATCTACTGTGTTCATCTTATCTGAGCTTTCTGATTTAAATACTAAACACATTATTTTTTACTGAAAGATATGCAGTAATTTCAACAAATCTTATTTGTAAGAATTTTAACTTTAACCAAGTTTGCATGTAATAATGAAACGTTTTGAGAAGAATTTGATATATTGTAGTATCCTCAATCAAATATTTTCAGAATTGCATATTCTTTTAGACTGTACATAAAAATGAACAGTCTAAAAAACATGAAACACCCTTGTTTATTTTACCCCCCTGACATTCCACAGAGGTACATCTATAAAAACATTCTGAAATTAAGAAATGCGCAAAGTTTAGTTGGTTTGTATTTACTGTTTGTTAGTGTTTAAATCCTCAAAAGGAATCATTTAAGCCTACCAAAGTGGATGTCAACTTTTTACCTCCTTTCATCACAGTGCGAACACTTCAGTCTAGGGAACTGGGGACAAAGCATAATGAGTGACATCAAATGGGAAGGAAGAAAAGACGACATAAGTAAGATCCAAACCAGTCAGCTGCAGAGCCAGAATGATCTGTCAATGCATGATGTTGTATTTGCACATGAAAAGCACAGCGGTTTAACTTTAAGCGTTTCATTTTTGATTCCGCTACACAGAAAGCAGAGGATCAAAGATTTTCCACTGTCCCTCATCTATTTTGGTGCTCATCATTTTCTCCTTCGAACACCTGAGATGTATAATAACCCAATAAAAGGAAGATAAGTGCTACATTTTGTCTTCTGTTTCCCAGTAAGGTGATTTTTAGAATGTGCCACCACAGAGTGATGTGTTAGAGGGAAACCGATTACAGTAATTAACTGGAAAATGACAACAATCAAAAATAGGGTTTTGCTCCTTCTGCCGATTATTATTTATTTTGAAGGGAACAGTCTGTTTTTCCAGTACTTCATGTAGCAATTTATCACAACTTATAAATTGATATGGTATCTTTTTTTTTTTGCTCTGCCTTTCTCTTATATGTGGAAGATTCACATAATCAGTCAGCTGCCTGATATAGCATGTCTGCTCCGTCGGCAGTCCAAACACTCAACGTGCTGCACAGGCTGATAGATGGTTCACAAGCAGTCAGTCCCCTCATTTTAAACCCAGCTTTTGCGGGTAAGTCTCATTCATTAACCTCTCACACTTCAGAGATCAGTTAGAGGACCCTTTTTATGCTTTGTCTGTTAATGCAAGAACAAGATTGTCTTTACGCAGGAACCACTAAAATAAGTGTCAGTATTTAGTTGTGTGCACAGAAAGGGCAAATATGGTTTATTTTCTAAAAGCGTCCAAAAGTACTGTCACCGAAAACATAAAGCTGGAAAGCTAAGCTGTCTTCCACAGATTTTTAACACCATATCCCCTAGTCCAAATTAAAATAATGCCCTATGTCATTAGAAACCGCAAAAAGAAACAAACAAAACTATTAAACTTCAATACTTGACTTAATAGTCATATTAATTATTTGATTTATGTTTTAAAAAAAAAATATCATGGTCATTAAAACCAACGTATTGCATTTTTTTTACAATTAGCTTTGCAAAGGAACAAATTGGGAAAAAAGATTATTTAGAAATTAATAAGAAATGTACAGAAGAGACGTTACACATTAAAAAGACTCTGTGTGCCTTAATGAAAATAATTTTTATTTCAGCATGCAAATTGCTTGGAGCTGCAGCTATGGCAGGGTAGATGACCCTGTCTTACGTATAAATTAAAAAACAAGTATTTTATGAACTGGAGAACACAAATACACAGTTCGATTCCTCACCAAGCCTCAAAAGTATTTATAGTTTATCTGCAACACCCCCACGGGATTTTCTTTATACTAGTTGAACTAATCCGAAACCAGCCAATGTTTTAAACCGCAGTTTCAGAGTTTTTCACATTGTGCCTGAATTCAACTTGCTTTCAGAGCACTTCTGTGTCAGTTTAAGGTGTCTGAAACTCATGCTGCCTGATAAGCCAGGCCTCTATAGCTGCATCCCAAGTATCTTTCTCATCCCGCTGTCCTCCATGCTGTTTCTCGTTTCCCTGATGGTGCAAAACTGGTGAAAAATGGATGATTAACAGGCTTCTGCAGATTTTGGAGACATGTCAATCATCTGAGTCAGGTGCGTTGGAGTGGGGATGTATCTAAAACATGCATGACCACTGCTCTATATGGTTTTCACAGGCTTTTGTCATTAGTAATTGGCCACTAAGATGAAAAACATATGGCTATTGTGATTCTGAAAAGAAAACACGCTAGGGCCACTTACCTAATTGGAGATTTTCATTTTTGCAAGAATACTGTTCACTTTCCTATATAGCAGGTTATGAAACTTTTTTTGTCTGTTTTTATGACACGGTTATAATTTATCTTTCTCATCCGCAGCGGCTGTAATATTTGTTACAATGGCCGGTGGTGCGCATGTTGACTGCTTATCCTAGCTACAAACATGTTTGTAGTTTTAACTAGGCCGGTCACATTGTTGAAGTGTTATCAAGAGGGCATAGTGGCAAAGAAGTGCAGGAATAATCAGCGAAATTGTGCAAACACAGAGAAACTTCATATCAACATAAAATGTGAGAATATGACCATCTTTGTCTCTGCTAAAGGGGAATATCCTTAACAGATAAAACCTTGTGTAGGTGTGCAAGAGGTCCAACGAATCCAGAACCTGCAAAGCATTTGTGACTAGTCACAACAAAACCAGGAGCAAGTCACCCCCGAGGAGCTTTGAGTTATTTAAAGATTATGAAAGTGTTAATTCTAAATGATTTAATGATGTAGATTGAGAAAGTAATGGAGGAAATATGACCAGTTTAATGATGGCTCTCCAAAAACAAAAATGGTGAGAAAGTAAGTCTCAAACCAGATCCGCAAGCTGGCGGTGTTAACAATGGCTGTTCAGATAAATAAAGCCATGCACCAGCATTCACTTTTAACATGTTAGAACTGGGGTGTCGAAATCAAGTTTGTCCTCTGAGGGATAAAACTACCCATTAACAAACTGATAAGTGTATTAATAAATAGCCTTTTTTGCATTCAATAACTACTTCTTAAAGCAACACCAAAAAAAGTTTCAGTTGTGACTTCTGTCTGTTATTGAATCTATCATTGTGGAGATAAAGTAATAATAAAACAGCCAGTTTTTAAAATTTTTTAAACCTGTTGTGACAATTGATTCACAATTTCTGTGATGACTATAAAAATGCGTAAAATGCTCACCCTTAACCTAGAATACTTTTATTTTATATTTGATTTAGTTTTCATTTAAATAAATAAAATTTTATATCAATAAAAAAAAGATGTTATGTACAGACCGTTTAAACCAGAAAAAGTAATTAAAAAATAAAAAATAAAAAACAACTCAACAAGAGACAAGGAGGATACAAGGAAGATAGGCGGAAGATAAAATATGATGATAAAATCAAAAAAAGCCCAACATAAACGATTTTTTCTTCTTTTAGTTTTTACAACTACTAAATGTAGTTACCTGTAATTACAACACCAGTAGTAGGATGAGGAGTGTTGTGGTGTGTGTGTGTTGGGGTCAGACTCCTGGCCGGTGGCGCGCTATCATAAGCACTAGAAGCAGTTTTCTTAAAAAATAAATAAAATAAATAAATAAATTCTGACAATCACCCTTTGCTCTTTTTCTGTTTCTGAAGAATCCATTCCGTGGTACATACATATTGTGCTCTGAGAAAGTTTGTCTTACACAGTAGTACCTAGCTGGAGTCTGTTTTTCAGTGACCCAGCGATGTAGTGGTGATATTAAGCTGCTGTGTGTCTCGAAAGTCAGTGTCTGATAACCAGTAGCTAAAATGTGTGAACAGCCAAATCCTAGCTAAGCAGTTGTGACACCTGAGACCTAAACGGTTTTTTCATTAGAATATTTTACAAGAAAAATAAAATCAATATTTTCTGCTAGTTTCAATTGTTCCTTAATTCTGTGTTTCATATTTGGAGGCTTTACAGTACAGACTTACATTAAACTTCTTTTCCTTGCAACTTCCCCCCCCCATGTCGCTGCCTGTTACCTTAACCCCACATTGCTGGAGTTCTAACCACGACAAGGGAAATACAAACCCAGAATGCTCAACCTGTCCTCCCTTTATACACATGGACATCAAAGAGGAAAGGTTGAAACTAGACCTTTAGAAAGGACCTCTGCTCTTTGTCCAGCACCATGCAGCCTACACAGGGTATACACACAGACCTTCAAACAGTAAGGAGGCAAGAGCCTGCTTGAAATTCCTGACAGCAGTGACTCAACCACTCTTAGCAGCCTGGCTCAGCAACAAGCCAGCAACCCTGGAAACAACAGCTAATCGGAGAAAACAGCAAAAGTCCCTTTTTTAAAGAAAGATAGCTACCCAATACACATGAGAGGGGAGAAAAAAGATTTATATTTTTAAACAGTTTTGCTTTGAAAAAAATGTATACAAAAAATAATTACAAATCATTCTAATCCAGTGTTCACTGTTCATGGAAATTTGTGTGGAAGTAGTTTAAGTAATGAAGGGGGGATTGTAGTTTCTACAAAAGTCTAGATTTTTTTAATTTTTTTTAGAAATAAATAATGCAGAGTCTATTATTGTATTAAAACATGTGGAAAAGAAGATTTCCAAACACTTCTCTTAGACATGTAATTGACATGTAGAGCGGTATTCACACATGCTTTCTGTACCCCACATCACAGAATTATTTTTTCTTGTGTGTAATTAGGGGCTGATTCTATTCTGAAGCGAATGTATTGAGCCGG
>JAVLVB010000735.1:2763091-2774339 GCA_032876305.1 Orestias chungarensis
CACACACACACACACACACACACACACACACACACACACACACACACACACACACACACACACACACACACACACACACACACACACACACACACCAGTCTGTTTCGCCCACATAGCTGAACAATCTCACCCTCAAAATCTGGCCTTCTGTATCTTCCTCACACCATTTATATGGTTGCGGTTACATCTATCCGTCACTTTCCTCCCACCCGATATGTATCCCTCCCCTGTGTCCCTTTTCAATCCAATTCCAGTTAGGGTGTAGCGGAACAACAAAGTAACACCCTTTATCACACCCATCAATGACATGGGCGAATTGTGCATTAATAATTGAATTTATGTGTGCTAACGCCAGGCCCACTGAGACTCCAATTACAACTAATAAAGATGTAATAAGAGTAACAGGATTATTCTTTAAATACCTCAGTGAGTGATTTGTTTAAAACAGAAAGCTGAAAAAGAGATGAAACAGTATCTGCTCGCTACTAGTGATTCTATTCAAGTAATAAGATATATACTCATGTTCAGTTTGATAATGTATAGTATACGTTTAGAAATATACTCTTGATATAAGTGTATATTTTAATTATGCTCTAGGTAACAAGTGGTTTCCATCCCATGTATGCCATTACTCACTTTAGCTCTGAAACAGTGGCACAGAAACAAAACAAAATACCCAAAAATAAGAAAATCAAGACAAAATGCCAAAAGACAAAACACAATGTGTTTAAACAATGTCAAAGTTTAAATGCGCATTCAAAGACCGAAGAATTCACTCAAAGCGGTGCATCTAAGAGAAAGTTCAGAGCAGCCCACACACTACTCTCACAGCCACCGGTATCTCTCTCAGTTTGCACGCTCCACCGACTCACTCAGGCCAATTTTCTTTCACTTTCTTGAAAGATGCACACAAGCCGGAGGAAAAAGAAAAAGAAAAAGAAAAAGAAAGACGTAAAAAAAAAAATAAGCAGGACATATGTACTGCAGGATAAAATTGCTTTGCGACACATGCAAGTTTTGCTTAAATGCAAATTAGTGATGGCAGATGAAAAAAAAAAAAAAAGCTGCACATGCTTAAAGCTTTGAAAGCGTTCCTTGGTCAACGGTTTTTACCATAGTTAACGGGCCTGAGAACCTGGCGGAAGGAGTTGGGGCTCACCGTCTGCTGGTAGTTATCTGTGGGGAGTGCAGTGGACAAATAATGGACTGAAAGCTACAAAAACTGTTTTAAAGGCTAATGTCAGAGCTCAAGATAAGAGGGCTTGCTAACAGGAAATGCATTGATCCCAAGGCTCATATATTGAGTCTGTCTTAAAAAGAAGAAGAGAGAAACAAACAAAAACAAAGTTCACATAACCAAAACCATTATAGGTATAGATACTAAAGGTATAGGTATTTATAAGTGAGAGTTCACCTACAAAACCATCAAGAGGGATTTAATCTGGTTTTCCCACAAAATGAGAGAGATACAAAAAACACTTTTAAAGTACAGAACTGTACAAAAAACAAGTAAATAACCATTGATTTTCTAATATCAGACCCGAATTAGAAGATAAGTATTAGATTTAATGGTCTGTATTTGGGAATAAATGTGAGATGGAAGACTTACCTCTGGGTCTAGGCAGTCTCTTCCTACGCTCTCTGAAAGCAGCTCCAGACTGCAGGGCTTCCAGCAAACTATCCATCACACCTGTCTCGTCATTCTCTGAAAAGACAAAGGAGGAAGGGAACGTTGAAGAAAAGGCACATGCTGAAACAAAACCATAAAGAATAAATGGACTTATGCTTTGTTGCTCTTTTTTTAGTCACACTGACCCCTCCAAGTGCTTTGCACTATAGAAACTTTCACACACTCAAACACACACATTCATACAGTACACTAATGCGCAGATCAATAGGCGACCTGAGGTTAAGTGCCTTGCCAAGGGGCAGATCTACATTTGACTGGACTTGGAATCGAACCAACAACTTGTCGATTGAAAGATAGAATACTCTACCAACTAAGCAACAGAGGACCCATAACTTAACATTTTTTAGTACTGAGTTTAGCTATGCTAGGTGTAAAAACATGGTGAAGTAGTAACAGATGTCCAAATTTTAATTCTTGGCCTGCCATGTGATGCAATCCATGTATGGTTAACAGGTACTTAACATTGAAGGAATATTTAGTCCTGCAGATATTCCCCTTCTGAGCGACTTATTAAAAAATGAACTGTTGTATTCATTGGTTGTAATAAGATTACATTTCCCCGCATACTAAGGAATTAAAAAACAGAGAAAGGCTAAATTAATTAAAATGTTTGTTAAAGCACCTTGCCATTGTCTAAATAAGATTTTTTTTTTTTACCTTGCATTGCAGTGAGATATACAAATGTGTTACCAAGCAAACAATTGTGGTAATATTTAATACTCTATTACTATATAAAAGTGTTTGATACGTGAATAGGCTTGCTGCATGTGCTGATAACTTTAAAATCAACTTTCATGGAGGTAAAGCCAACAGTGACCTAAAAAATATTTTCTATTAAATAAAAATTGTTAACATGGATCTCATTTAAATGTGAACACAGAAATTTTGTCCATACTTTATGCAGTTTGTTATTTGGATTGAATAAGTAAAGATTCATTAAATTCAGTTCTGTGCAATTATTGGCTACCAAAGCTATCACATCATATAAAATGTCCTATTTTAGACAAAAATTAGCAATTCTGCAATCACAGGCAGGTTTTTCTGTTCCATTCTTCTTTTTAAAAGAAAAAAAAAGAGAATGAAATGTTACTCTTATTATCAATCTGACAATAAGCTATCAAGAGTAAAATCCCTAATCAGAGTAAGTGGTGTTCTGCATCATTTGTAAGGGTTTTACCCTACAGGCGGTGAGACCAGTCAGGAGTGAGTTGCAATAATCAAGTTGGGAGATAACCTGCCTATAAACATTACTGGATGTTGTTAAAGTACATATTCAGCAGCAATGTGTAAAAAATGTCCCCAAAGAAATTATGACTTCTAACGCTAACAACTGGTCATTCAGGAGTCGGCAGATTTTTTTGTGATACACTTTGTCAGCAAAACTATTTTCCAACCAAAGTGTACAAAGCAATTGTCTTTGTTTATTTTTTTGATTAAATTACCAAGTTAGGTTAAAAACAATATTAGCCAAAAATGTTCTTTGTACGGTTTACATGTGCCTGTGCGGCTTTTCTCCAGGTACTCCAACATCCTCCAGCATAATGCTTTGGTTAACTGGCTACTTTCTTACTTGCCACACAATAGAAAATGTATTTACATGCCTCTGTTCTGTGATTCTGTGTTGAGTGTTGACAGACAGGCAGCCTTTTCGGGGTGTAACCATTGATTCTTTAAATACATAACCTTAAATTTTTCACCTAAACTACACGTTTGTAGCAAAAAAGGTAATGGATCCTTCCTAGGAAGTCTAAACTTTAAACAAACATTTTTTGGCAGTATTCTGTAAAGGAAAAAATCTGTCATTTACACAGAACATACTGTTGTTTGAACAAGAAGGTTTAGGAGCAGGGCATATGAGAATGGCAGAGAGTGAGAAGCTCCAAGCTCTTGTAATAACATCAATATGTGGAGATCTATCTCCACCTAAGTGGCTGTTTGTTGTTGCTGCTTCAGGGTTTAAACAATCGTATATTGGAAAATTGTTTAAAACCTAATATACAGTCAGTAAATCTGTTGAAACCAGAACAAATAGCGTTGCCATTGAAAATAGGAGATTTTCATTGGTTGCTGACCCCCTGGTTTAGAGCATTAAATGTTATAAGAACAGTAAAACCGTTGGCACATGCAAAGACAAGAACTGAAATAATGCCTTTAACAAATGTGAATGAATCAAATGGTTCAATAAAATAAAATCAGTCACTTCAATTATTCATTGACATTTACATAACTTTATACTCTTCTACTGCCCCGTTTCACAGGGAACTGTTATTGTGGTTGCGCAACATGCTTTTGGTTAAGTGTGATGGAAAGAGGTAAGAGGTGATAAAAATAAAAATGGAGGGGGAGACACTCTATTATAAAGCTAACTTATTGCACAGTAAACTGAGTTACCTTAGCATTAAACCCTGTAAGCTGGACTGAAAACACAAATGGTACAGTGGTCTATTTATATACTGCAGAATTGTGGGAAGCTTTAACAGTTAATCTGTTTTCTTTTTTTATAAAAAATCTTTCCTCTACTGGTGGTACGAGTATCTGTCACAGAGCACCTCAAGGGAATTCCCACTGTGATCTGAGCACAGCACCGCCTACCAGAAGTTGAATGAACTTTCAAGCCAAGTTGGGAGCTGCACTCCACTTGTGATTTACCAATTGCAAAACTTTTGCACAAATGTAAAAACAAAAAAAAACAAAAAAAAGTATTTCAGAACTCAGCATAGGTGGGGCCGCATGTGGCGTAAAGGAATGTAAAAAGGCATAACAAATAAATCATTGAAGCTTTTTGGCAGATGGATAATCCTGAATAATCATAACCAAACCAAAGAACAGATAGGAGTAAGACATGGTAATAACCATAAGCTGTAATTAAGCAGTTCACAGTTAGAAAGGTTTGTCTCCGCACATTTAATAGCCTCTGGTTTGAAATTAGGTTGCATTGTAACAATGCTGTTTTATTCTAATGAAGGATTCATGCAGTGATCGACTTCAGTTTTAGCCTAAAATGTCAAAGATAAGCTGAAATGTAATTGGTTTTACTTTCAAAAAGAAATGTGCACATATAAAGAAAAAATTAGGTTCATCATTGAGCAAACTACTACACAGACAGGAAAAAGATTGAGTTAAATAGTATTTTTTCACTTTTAATACAAATTCAGCATTGGATTCATTAACTCATAAGCTTGATTTATACAGGTAAGCCTCACTGAGACACTCGATCTCACTTTCAAGCGTAACATGTTTAAACAATCAATTATTACAAGAGAAAACAAGTTTTTATCAAGTAATTGTATAACTTGCATTGTTATACAGAAATAAAAAAGCCAAAATCCAGATTTCAATGTGTTGTCTTTACTTGAATGTAATGACCTTAAGTTAAAGACTCCTATGAGATTTGAAGTGTTTCCTTTAATATATGATAACAGGTTAGTCTCAGGTCTCCTCGGAGGCAGATGAGGACCGAATGTGAAGTGAGTTACTGACCTCTGAGATGCCTATGAGCTTCTCTCTTATTCCTTTAAATCTTTTATGAGACAAAAGCTTTCACGATCCCAGTCTAGATGTACTCTTGGAACTGATGGTTCCATGTTGTGTCCTGCACAAGGCAGACCTAAAAAAAATGTCAGTCACCGACAAAGTACATATTCCATTGACATCAACACTCCCTTATACTTAAGATTTTGTATTGAGGGCAGAGTGTCCCCTTGGTACTGGGGGTAGTTGTACCAAATCCCTACACAGAGTTGTGAAAACAACCAAACAGATTTATAATGGCCCCCTTCCTTGTCTGCTTGGTCCTATGTGCACATTTTTTGTTTGTAATTTTCATTTGCAACCATCGCGTTCCTCCTCTGGCTGATATGTGCCTAGTTCTTCATCATTACGCTGAGTGGCGGAGCAGCTACAATTCCTGAGCAAACCAAACACTCCTCGACATTCAAATTCGTTTCCACCGCCGCTGTAATTCATCACAGGCACTGAGGTTTAAAACTTACTATAAGACACACACACAAAAAATACAGACAGAATGTACAGAAAGCAAAAAAAGCAAAAAAAAAGAGCAGATCAATTTATCGCAACCTGCAGTGAGCGCCTTCTTGTGCAGATCTCAGTTTGACTCCAGTCTTCAAGAACATGAAACATTTTGTGCGCCTCTGGAGGCGAGGAAAAACGAAGCTCTCGTAGATCTCCTGCCTTAGGAAAGTATGGTAGTAAAAACAGTCCAATTTTACCCTAGACTCAGAACCAATTCACGCCAGCCGTGACATAAAAACTCTTTTAAGGAACATACACAAAAGATAAAGACCAAGAGACCACATATTTATATACTCAGTGCCTTATTTTTCACAAACTGAAAGATCACGTGGATGTCACATTGCTAGTAATGATAAAGGAACACATGGTAGCAGAATATATATATACACAGCTCGCTGGTGTGAAATGGCTTTGAAACAGTGTTTCACTCTGTGAAAGGACATGATGTTGAGATTTCAGAGAATGAAAAGAGGTCAGTGAGAAGGACAGTGCAATAAAAAGAGATATTCAAACTATTACAACTGACCTTCCAATTGGTGCGTTACTCAACTGCTTTTATTTATTTTGTTGGAGTTGGCAAAAAATGTCAATACCCGTTACAAAGTATAAACGTTGTTTACCTCATGCTTTCAAAACTTTAATGGGACATTTCAAACCTAATAAAGCCCAAAAAAGTCTATGCAGATAATTATGCTTGTGTAGGTGTACAAGGGCGGACGGATAGATCTGGTGAAAAAAGGGATTCACTCTAAAATAATGATTTAAAAAAATTCTAGGAACAAAATCAAGATGGAGCTGGACCTCCAACTCAGGGGAAAAAGAGCTGCAGCTACCCTTGTGTCTGAAGTGAAACTTCAATCACCATCTATTTAATCAGGGCCTGCTCAGGGCGGAGGTTTTCGATTGTCTGGGCAAAGAGTCGGCAGGTCGCTGACTACTCTCCATACAGCCCAGGACTAATGTCTCCAACCACTTCACTCAACAGCATGCGGCACATATCATCAGGACAATGAAGGAGTTGTAATAGTGTGTAACTGAGGTGGGCCAGACTAAAGAGAAAAAAAGAGGTGTCAACAGGGCTGGGATGGCAAAGCTTAGGAGAGAGAAAATAGCATGTCTGGGTACAATGAATGCAGACACACTACTGTGCTCTCTCAGACACTTAGGAGACAAAATGGAGACAGACAGGAGGAAGTCAGCCCATATTTCTCTCCAATAATCAAGCCCTTTGTAACACTTCAATGTAGAAAAGTAATAAAACCTTGTGTGGTTCGTGACAGTATCGGATCGGGTTGATATCTGTATCAGCAATTCCAAAGACTACAATATCTGTACTGAATTAGAAGTGAAAAAGAAAACACAACATTTAATAAAAACCTTGAATTCATATATTCAAAGAATGGCCCAATACCATGTATCAAATTAGGATACAATTTTTTAGTTCCTGACTAAACTCATCTCATAAATGTTGACGTGTTTGTCTGTGATTTTATGCAAGCCGTACCAAAAGACCTATCCATCCTCTGTTTCAGTTAGACTTTATGCTGCCATTATTTTTTAAATGACACCCTGTGTTTTCATGCGTGACTTGCTTAAATGTGTAGATTGTTTTAAAGCTAACATTGTGATTTAATTAATTAATTAATGTGTTTATTAAGACTTTGATATCAATATGCACAAAAACACACTAAAACAAGATGTCCCCCTAGTAAAAGTTGGGTAGAACGCCTGAAACAAAAAAACTATCTTGCTTGCCTTAGTGCTATCTAAAATAAAATCTTTACACAGAAAAATTCATAACAACCTGTAAAATGGGCCATATTGAAAAAGTGGCATTCATAATTTAGTAAAAGTGGTAGAAAATTACTTAAGGCTGAGACAAGGAAATGTTCCATTGTGTAAAAAAAAACAAAAAACGATAAATGTCTAGGAAAAGCTGGCTAAGCTCTAAACATTTTGAGGGACAACAAAACTGACTTTCTAGTATTTGACGATAGCATTTCGAATGTATTTAACCGGAAGGTTTAGTTAGTTTTGTAATTAATTACATGGCTTGTTGCTACTAGAAGGGTTACATTTGGGGAGAAAAACAGACCTACGTACAAAGTAGATTAATATGAAGAAAGACATTTAATTAATCTTGTCTGTTGACAGACTCTTATCTTTTTATTTTCTTAATTTCATAGCTGTCATTAAATACCTTGTCAGGTTTGTTTCATTTCACACATGAATGCTTTGGCATATGCCTTGGTCTTGCTAAAGTATTACACATGATCCTTCTTGAGAGGACCTTTTCTTTCTCTCATTTTCCTATTGCTCCTGCAATATTTTCAACATTCTTGCATGCTATCACGCGGTTCCTCTATTTGACATCTTAATAGTTCATCGCTTGTAGCCATGTAGAGAATGTTAAATAAAGCTCTGATGTGTAATTTGTCGCTCCACAAACAGTTCTGCTCCTGGCCTACCCTGGGAGTTAATGCAACAGATTTGTCATACACAAGCCAGGCACAGCTTGAGGAGGAGGAAAAACACCTATTCAATCTGAATTTCAATCTCCATAGGGCTCTATGCAAATGCACACAAGCTGACGCTCCCTGTCTCTCGGTCCCTCTCTCTCAAGTTGCCTGAACACACTGATGGGAAACCCAGACGGCGCATTACAGTGTATGTAGAAGTCCAGGCTGTCAGGTAAAAGGTGGTGGAAAATGACAATGAAGCAGGAATGGTTTCACATTTCAAGAACGTATACGCCAGAAAAAAAACAACACAAAAAACAAACAACACCTAAATAAATGCTGATACTTGTCGCAGGTAAGGAAGCAAAAATCCATTTTGATCAGTTCCTCCTGAAACCCCTCCCCTTTCCTTTGTTGTCTCTCATTGCCGTGCCCTTCAGCATAATACTGATGCAGAGCCTCTCGGAGGCTTTTTAGGGAATTGATGGATAATCAGATGATTACATAGAAAATCTCCATTGAGGACAATCCTTCCCGACAAACAAAGAGAAAGCTCTTTAGTTAATAAATAGGCTGAGAGACAGACAGAGCGAGTGTGTTTGAGAGGGACTAAGTAAATCCTGTCCTACGCTAACAACGAACAGCCAACTCTCAATCACATATTCATGTCATCTGATCTGCCAATGTATGCATATGTGCATATGGAGTGTACTCAAAATCAGATATTTGAATACTGTGTGTAAGGACAATCATTTGTTTCTTGTTCCACACTGAATCAGCAAACATGTCTTTTAATTACAAAAAAAATACTCCCATGTCCTAAATGCCAGAAAAATGGGCGAAAAAAGATTTTCTTCAAATTCTGTTTACATATACTCAAACTAGGTAAGCTCATACGATAACTGAATGGAAATTTAATTTTTAACATACGACTCCTTTCATCTTTTAAAATGTAAGACAACCAGCAAATAAAGAAAGATACACCAACCCCAAAAAAGTAGTTGTTGTATCAGCACTAAAAGTGATGTTTGTCCTTGGATTTTGTTTCTATATGTCTTAAGGTGTGCTGTTTCTCTGTTCAAACAATAATAGTGGAATATAAATACCTGTGCAGAAGTGAAAAGGTTTTGGTTCTAAAGAGGCAGATCAACATCAGAACAAAAGCAAAAAATCAAGAGAGGACGCTGCCTCAAGCTGCTTGTCTCTGTATCCATCTCGTTGAATTGAACTTGTTCTGTCAAGAAGAATGGGCCAAATTTCCAGGAAACTATTGTGGAAGGCTTGTGGAAGGATATAGAAAATGTGTGACAAATACTAACAAAGTGTCAAATAATGTTTATGTACGCATTTACCATTTATTAATACTTGTTAGTATTTCCAAAATATCTGAAGCAGAAAAATGAGTGAGTTTAAAGAGTGAGACAGTGAGTTTAAAATGCAATTGTTGAATGGAAAGGTTTGTAATGAAAGACATTTTGACACTACTAACTAAAGAAACCAATATATTTTGGTTTCTTATTAGGTTACAGGATTTAAACAAATTTATTATGGTTTCTAAAACGAATTTAAAATAGCAGTCGAAGTCCCAAAATAAAGCGTTTATTCGATGAATAAAACGTATTATTCTAAATATAATTATGTGGACTTTAACGGTTTCATGCAGAGCTGTTATTTTTGGAACAAAGCGTTCACTGGATGCATTTGGATTGAAGATGTGTGCCTGAGGAGCAAGTTAGCTAATAAAAGCCTGTTATCGACAATTTCCTCAACATCACTCAAATCAGAGTGATTCAAGATTGACTTAAGCCATCCTGCATTTACAAGTAAAATTTAACAAAGATAATTATGAAAATATTGAATACTCATTATTTAATATACCTTAAATGTTAATACAAAGTTTATAAATAATTGTTTGTGAGCTCTTTGTAGCTGCCATGATTTTGGAATTGATTATCTAGTAAGAGTATGTTGACCTTACATCGTCAAATACAATCCAACTGAACAAATATTGCACACATTTTGTATTTGGCTTATGCATTCTTTTATACTGAGAATTTTCACTCATAAGAGGAAGGGAAAAAAAGGTGACATACTGAGTTTAGTCATTCATATAGACACATATTTCAGAAACAACCTTCAGAAGCCCCTTTCTATAGCCGCTTTTGAAATTCCCACAACAATGAAGAGGACTTACGCACCATTTTTTCCTTAAAGCGATTTCTCCTTACTTGTATTTCTGGAACGCCTTGATAATGTCAAATAGCCCACCTAAGGTCATGCCATAGCAACTCAGTTGGATGAAGGTCAGGATTCTGACTAAGGCACTTGAAAACAGGGTGTTTTTTAAAGAATCATTCTGCTGATGGCTTACTTGTGTGCTTTATGTTGGGGTCATTTTATATTAAAAAATGCTTTCTTTTTCTTAAAGTCAGATAAGGTCATATAAACAATTAAATATTTTTTTTTTCTATTTTTTTCCCTTAACTGCAACTAGCAAAGCCCTGATTAATCAAAAAGAACTAACATCCCCATGATCCACATTTTAATTTGGAGACTTGTAGATTTAATGTGAACTAAAATTGTTCTTAAAACTGTTTCTTAATTACAAAAATATGTTTGTATTAGTTTTGCAAATTAAACAAGTCCAAAAGCAAAAAAATAAGAATTGAAGACAATGGTGAGATAGAAAACCACTGTATGCTCAGAGTATTAAATGTACATAAAGCGGAAAATAAAAGTATTTAGTCTTATAATAATTGATTAAATTAAGATTACAATTATTTTAAAAAAGGAAAAAATTTTTAAAAAAAGATGCAAAACCTGGTAGACTTTAATTTCTTAAGTATTAAGGAGATTGGCTGGTGCAATTTAAATATAAATGTGTCATGAGGTAAACAACAGTTGCAGTACATATAAAACTCAATTACAAGAAAACTTTTAATTGAGATGCTTCATATAACTCTTCACAATGTAAACATTTGGCATTATAATATATATATATATATATATATATATATATATATATATATATATATATATATATATATATATATATATATATATATAT
>JAVLVB010000735.1:2774439-2801123 GCA_032876305.1 Orestias chungarensis
TTAGAGTCAAACAAGCTGGCGAGGCAGAGAAAAGTAATAGATCCTGTGGGACACTGCAACTTATAATGTTTAAATGCATACTCAATAAGGTTAACAAACAACGTCATTGGTAAGCTTTTCCTGCAAAGTAACAGTGTGAAGATTTCATAAGTAAAGTATGTTGACATAACAGTATCAAAAGCTTTGCATAGATAATAATATTAAACCATATGTAAAAGTCAAACTTCTCAAAAACCTTTGGCAACTAAAGAAAACTAAGTCTATAGCAATTCTTTTTTGTGGTATCAACTAATGTAAATTTTAGACAACATCCTTTTGTGGCTGTTTATTGCATTTATCCGTTAATATTACTTAACACATTTTATTAAATTAAATTAAAAAGTACATAAATCTATTTATTTAGTCAAAATGGAGAGGATGTCCAGATGACAGGCATCAAAAACAAAGCAGATGTTTTCTGTCTAAACGTTTAAAAGGTGGTATGGTTTAACCTGACAGTAGGGCTACAACAGAACTCTGCCTTAGGTGGAGCAAAGTGGACCAGTTTATGTTTACCAAATTCCCAGTGAATGGTAAAGTGACTGGCATACAAATTGGAAATTTATATACTACTGGCCTCCGCCTGATTAATCTTTTGCCAGCCTTAGCTTTGGCATCAAACTTGCTTCTGGCGTCCGTGGCACCAAAAAGCAAAACAAGGAATTTTTTTTAAAATAAACAACAAAAACAACTAGCAGGTAAAGTCTAATATTCTGCCAAAATCTAGAAAAAAATCATCCACAGAAAAAGTTAGGATGTTTAGTAGAATAACCATGGACCTTTCTATTTTGTCTTGAATAAAAAACCAAAGAAGCTTCTCTTCCTGGTTTGTCTATTTTCTATCAGAAATGTTCTCCTAGAAATGCAGACAAACTAAAAAAAATATTAATTAATATTTATATCAAGGTTGTGGTATCTGCCAATTTGAGCAACTACTCTTGCACAATACTAAAATGATAAAACAAGATTATTGTTATTTTGCTGCATTTTATGCCAAACCTGTTTTTACTAGATATTTTGTTTTGTTTTTCTACAGCTGTTACACTTACCTTTGCAATGATGCCTTTTAGCCTTTTTTAAGTTTAGGCTGAAATAAACGGTATGGGACATCACTCTATATGTGGATAATTTAACAAAGTTTTCTGTCAGATTGGTCTCTATTTAGTTCACACCTAAAACAATAACTTGCACTAACTGATTTCTCTGATGAAAAACGGCACCTGGTAAAAAAGGTTGCTCTTCTAGTCTGTCAGCCTTTCATCTTGGTTTAATGTTTTGATGCTTGGCTCATTAATGTGCAATTCAACTACATTTTCAACTCTCCAATCAACAGTAAAACAGTAGGCCAATGGTGGAAGAAGCCCAAGTCCATCTAAGGCATGCAGCATGAGGAGGAGACGGCTGACTTTTGTGCATGTGGAAAAACTCTGTAGGATAAATATGGTATACGTGTCCTTTAAAAGACGCCGTCTTTGAAACTCAATTATGATTTTAACAATTGGGTAAAGATTTTCCTCAAGAAGTGGTTGTTCAGGCTGGAGCTGCAGTTTGAGATAAAATCTTCACGGTTCACATGAATTGTTGAAAACAGAGCCTTTCTTCCTCAACCATCGAGCACCATAGGTGGAGATGACCAGTCATGACACCAGGATGCACAGTTTTACATTGTTGTTTGATTTCATTATAAAGTTTTAGTTTCTCAACAAATTACACCGCTCTGTTCCTCCAAGGAGCGACAACTAACACAGGTCAACCTGGGATCTTCTAATCTGTGGACCTATGCTGGTGGAACGATCTTACATGCGCCAGATCATCAGCATCAGATTCTCTCTCCACCTTCAAGAACTCCTTAAAAACCAAGCTCATCTGAGAGTATCTCTTGCCCTGAAAGCTCTAAATGCTCTTATTATTTCCTGTTAGCATATAACATTCAAAATAGGGTACTTGTGTAATCTGTGTTTTAATTGAATTTTGAAAGTGAATGGCATATCCTTAATGTTAAACCCTCTTCAAGGATGTAAATTGTGTCCTAGTTCAATGTTTAAGCCTCTTTTGTAAGTCGAAATCGATGTATAAACCCAATACCACATTACTTGATCCTAGATAATATAATAGGCAGTGTCACAGTGACCGTGTATAGCATGTAAAACATAAACTACTTACACCTTAGAAAGTTTGGGATGTTATTAGACAATCATTTTGTTATTTAAATGTGACGGGGGGAATTTTTATTTTAATCTGTCAGTCTGATATACAAAAACAGTTAAATTATAATTTTTGGCTCATACAACAGATCAGACTTTCCGTTAACTGGAAGGTCAAGGCTTTGACATCAATATATACAATGTGAAGTCTGTGAAGTGCTTTGGGTGGTCCTAACGACTAAGAAAATGTCTACTTACAATTATATACAATCAATGACGTTATTGGCACATTCGTCTTCTGCAGGTGTGGCTTTTTGTTTTTGAGAAGATAAACAGAGCATTGCGAGAAAAACAGATGTCTCTGTAATCCATTAAAATGAGACATGTTTGTTTGTTTGATGAATGAGAGTCATTGCATTTGAATGATCTCTAACACTTTTTGTAACAAGATTGATTTGGCACACAGCTCTCTGTAAAGGGCTTATCTTTGCAAGGCTTTGACAGGGAAAGTAAATTGAACAGTCTTTACCTGCATTGACTTCAAGTAACCTCCTCTTCTTCTGCTGCTGTCTCTCCTGCTTTTCACGCTCAGCCTTCTCCATTGCGGCCCGAGCTTTCCTCTGCTTTTCCTCCAGCTCCCTCCGCCTACAGTTCTCCTTCAGTGCTTGCTGTAAGAGACGGGGAAAAAAGCGATGAAAAGGTGGAGAAAGAGAAAACCATGACAGACCGCTAAGTTGGGTTAATTACAGTAGTGTAGACCCTGTTAAAGGCAAAGGCAGCTGTCAAACCACACAGACGTCTTTATCAGGCACTATTAGAGTCGAATGATGCTTCTAAGGTGCACTGTCACCATGGTCTTGCTAGACATGAAACGGCTTCACAACAGAGGCTCCAGACACCAAAGAGTCATAGGACTACTGGGATAAAAATCCTGCATCTTGCCTCTGGCTCCTTTAGTTGACAAAACAGCAAATCCTGTTTTCTTATGCAAAGGAATTCCTAAGCTATATTTTAACACAGTCTGTTTGTCTCCTTCCTTGCACAGCATTATAGAAAAATAATAAAAAATAAGCCTCTGCGGAAATTCTTTTGGGGTAACTGTACTGATTAATAACACATTTATCGTCACCTGGTTGCTAATGTGGAAACTTTTAACAGCAATTTTGACAAAGTGACATTCAACTTAAAAAAGTGTAACTACAACTAAGCTGCAAATGTTACCACTTTATTCCCTAAATTCTCCTAAAATAATAATGGCAATAATGAAAAATACAGCAACTGTACCGTGGGAAAAAGTATGCACTCTGTTATTGTCAATGCTGATCATTTTATAAGGCTTCATTGTTGGCTGTAGCCAAAATAATAAGGAAAAGTATAAAGAAATTTTAATTTTAAACAATAAAAAATAAACAATTACATTGAAGCTTTCAGACTGAATTGTATCCCCAAAACAGGAAATAATTAATAGGATGTATTCAGCTATTGGTACCTATAGAGGCCTTTTTGTGACTGTAAATATAAAATGACACTGCAAAAATAATGGCATACAAGCTCTTCTAAATCCAGCCTGTCCGAATATAATAAGAGTGAACATAACCTACATACATCGACCAAGGGGGTGACTCTCTGTAATCTCTTTTGTTAAATTTCTACAATGTCAATAGCTCAATAATGGCCAGCTAGAGATAGGCTGGATATGATTTAATAGAGTGGTAGCCAGACTTCCATCCTGATCAATAGCGTGTCAGTGAAAGAGAAGAGGTCTGGGTTTTCATCTAACGTCCGACCCCTCCCTCTGAATCGCCCCTCCTAATGATTCCAAGAAAGAAAAAAAAAACAGGGAGGGTAACAAAAAAATAAAAATACAACTAAATAAAACAACAACACACACATACAGACAAACGTTGTAACAAACTGAAATTCAGTAGCAGGTTAAAGTGGGCCATTTGTTTATTAAGGCCAGCTGACAACCTCTCACGACTGCATCAAAGTGACCATTATTAAAAATGAAACAGGCAACGGTTCAGCTGGATCACTTTAACATCAACAAGCCAGTTGGGATGCAGAGAAATTGCAACTTGAACATGAAAACCTGAACAAGACAAACAACATATAAACCATTCACGCTATCCCTCTTAACTTGTGCTTCAACAATGAGTTTTCTAAAGCTAAGGGGGGCTCCAATAAGAGTGAATCAAGTACTGCACACTGCGTACTTTTAAATAAATCCACAATGTCACCTGTTTACGTGCTAACTGCAGGTTGTTGCTTTTTGTCTTCTCCAGCAAACCTAAATGCATGTTGTTTCCAATGTTTCCTGTCTCTCTGGTAAAGTACTAAGGTAACATTAAATATATTTAAAATGAATATAGCCGCAGAGAGCTGGGTCTTAGACAAATAAAGAAGTCTGAACTCAATTTATCCCTTTGTGGAACAATGGAAAAATGGATAATTGTAATGAAATTCCTGTCTTAAATATTCAGAATAATTTACAACTATGTGTGCAATCAGGGTCCACAAAACAGTTCATGTGATCCAAGCTTCAGTTAAAGCACATGTCAAAGCATGCTAAAAGGATGTATTTAACAGCAGTCACAGAAATGAGCATCAGTATCAGTATCACAAATTACATTTATAAGCGCATTTTACTCAAAGAACCTGCAGCTGAGGAACAATGTCACACTAATAAGCCTATCAGAGAAGCTAGGGAGTTCAATGTTTTTCTCCAAAGATTATTGGACAAGTGAAGGTGGAATAAAAAAAAGGATCTTATTTCTGGATTCTGACCAGTCCATAACTGTGGTTCCTTATTTCCGCAAGCTTTGGAAAATAATTACAGCGATTCAATTGGCAGGCTATGTAAAGGTTTAGTGTCAGTATATACTAAGGGGTTGTATGCAGTCTGAGCTACTGGCAATATCCAATCAAGACATGGCCCATCTACCCCATTTTGATTAGCTGAGGTATCACCATTGTAAATTTATGGGATGTAAATGATTTATTCTGAAGAATTGTACAAAAACATATCTATACCTGCTAAGCTTATAGTTCTAAAAACTTGTCATCTTTAAGCTGATACAGTTTTTTAAATTACAGAATTCAGATTTTGACTTAAAATGAGATTTACCAAAAATCCCCGATACAGTTTGCAGAAGGGGTTGGAAAATACGAACAATGACGATTCAAATTTGTAAAGAAAGCAATACAGCTCAAAGAACGAAGAGAAGGAAGATGAACAACAAATTACTGTGATTGAAGCTATTCAGAGCTCTCTTTTTAACTATTTTTAAATGAAAGCCTGTGTCATGAATTTATCGCTGAAATAATGAAATGGCCTTTGGTTGTTCATGGCAACATTTCTTCACAGGATAAACACGCACTAAGAGAATATCCGACTTGGTACAGGAAAGCAGGTGCAGAAAACTAAGAAACAGGGACAGAAGAGTCATTTCCTAGTGAAAAGGTTTGCAGTAAAATAGAGACCAGGTCACACCTACACATGCTTGATAGTTGTGAAAATGCTGTGACGCTTTAGTGCTCTAAACCTTCAAAAGAATGATGACCTTAAAGAGATAAAGGGAATGCTACTCAAACAAATTTTTGAACGATTTTATACACAGTAACTTATTAAGGAATAAAATACTGGTAGGCACAGTGTGCATCTTAATCTTTCTACTTGTTGGTGCCCTTTAAGTATATTGATAGCACCCAATAATTAGACCCCGGGGCGTATATACTGCACTAAAACTCGCATGTTTATCTTGATTTTCTGAGCTGCTTCGAAGATAAGGAACTGGAAAATGACTAAATGTAAAAAAAATTTAATGATTGCTATGGTTAAATTATTTTTTTCATTGTATTTTCTATTGAATTCCTTGGATACCCGTATCTCTTATGATGTGGACATCAAAACTTAGCATTTTATACAAAGACTTGGCACATAAACCGATTAAAGTAACAGGTGTTGCTTGGTTATTTAACAATTTGCATTTAACAACCTGGTTTTTGCAACCTTTTTGTAAGGCCAACTTCTAATGTTGTGTATAATGTCTCTCACGGTTGCAACTATTAAACAGTCAACAGCAAGTCAACAGCAAATGACTATGCACAGATGTAAGGACGATAAGTATATGGCAATCAGTCTTCTCATCTCTGCTCTCAGTGTCAGTGGAGGTCTGCAGAAATCTGGCAGGATAAAGGAAAGCAGGGTAGTCAGACGTTCAAACTAAAGGCCGCTGTGTGGCAAAAACCTTCCAGCAGCACAAGGTGGGGGTATCCCAGCATATTTGTGCTTTAGAATTAAGAATATAGACAATTGTATTTATTTTATTTTTGTATGCAATAACAGCCTTATTAAAAATAGGATATTTCCTCAAAATTGTACATGCTAATACCCCACTATGTCAACAGGTTACAATTTTTTTTTTTACAGCAATAATAGTTTTACAGATTAAATGGAGTGTATCTAATGTAAATTCAGTTGAAGATCTAAAAATGTCTGCAAACAATGCCTCCCATCAAACCTGATGGAGCTTGGGAAGCAGACAAAGAAGAAGAAGAAGCAAAAGAGCCTAAAGATAAGTTTGCCAAGCTTGTGGCATTATATCGCAACAGATTTGAGACTAACTGCAGCCAAAAGTCGATCAACAAAGTATAAAGGAAAAGCTGAGAGTACTTACAGGAACATGTTTATTATTTTTAATGCATTTATTTTCATTTCAATAGTAAAAAGAGAGATTTATTTAATACAATTTGTAATAAGGTTGTATCAAAACATTGACATAGTGGAGCGTTCGAATACTTTCAAGAAGCAATTTACAGCAGGTGTGAAGAAGAAACCAATTTAACAAACTAAGCAAAATTGTGCACTTAAGAGTTGAATTTCATTCTTAGCTGGTCACTGGCAATTTGAGGCAAAAAAATAATCCCATCATCTCCTATTTACCTCTGTCAAATTGGCCTACTTGAATCTCCTTCACAAATACTTTAAACTCTCTATTTTAATCAAGAAATACTGAATCGATTGTATTGAAATCAAACAGGGTCAAAATCCATCACATCTCTGCCAAATCATTGTTTTGTGAAAATTGTAAAAATGGCCAACACATAAAATAAATGAGTTATGTTCAAATTTGAAAAATTAAACACGCTTTTAAATATGGAAACAAAGAAAGAAAAAAACCAGCTTACTAAGGGAATTGCCCCCTGCTTTACTTCATTACTGCAGGTCTGCTCCACCGTCTTCCTCTCATGGATGTCAAATATTAAATATGCTCAATTGGATATCTGTCAGATGTGCGGCCTTGCCCTGGGTCTCTTTCCTATGGGTGACTGAACTTGGTGCATGCGTGCACAAGTATGTGTACGTGTTTGAGCTTTGCGTGCAAATAACTAAGCAGCTCCTCCTGTAAGAACCGCCAAAATAGAACGACATCCATACACACAATACAAATTTAATACACACGCTCACAGGCTGAACTTGCTTTCGGGAGAGGCCTCTAAACAACACAAAGCTATTAGCATGGACCTTGGCACAGGGGCGTAAGGGGTGACACAGTTTGGCCAAGAGGTTACGTTGCCGAGATTTACTGCGCGTCTGTGCTCGCTGACCTGGCCGTGGCATTTCCCAAGACGTGTCTCTGTGATGTGACAATTTGAACGTAACGCTGAGGGCGTAAGCTGGTTGTGCCTTGACCTATCACAGGGAAATAAATTGCTACCTTGGGAATGTTGATCTTATAATGCAGGTGTTTATATCACTTGGCTTCTTCACCTTTCACAAGCGGAGTCATTAACCATTATGTTTGGTGGGAGCAGAGAAGCTAAGGCAGGACACAAAGCCGAGAGATGGGACCAAATGGCTGGAAAGGTATCCAAACAATCGGTTTCATTTCCTTCATTTAATTAACTGATAACAATTTTACCTTGTGAATGAATAAGCATTGTTGCCAAAGTATTATTGCATTGTTCATTTATATCTTCATTGAGCCAGTACTTACTTGGATCTATTGTAAAAAAGAAAAAGAAAAAAGTAAATAGCTATTTGTTGTTTGTTTGCTCATAAAACAGATTAAGACCCTACAGTAAATTTTTCAAACATTTTACAGGTTTAAATTTAAGGAAAATTAATTTTTGTCTATGCACAATTAAGGCAAATTGTACCAATTATTCCAAGGTTTTAATCGCTTCTCACATATGTGCTAATTCAGGTGACAAATGAATCTATTGTAAAAAAACAAAACAAAAAAACTTTCGCAAGTTGTGAAAACCTACTTCTGTATGTCTGCAGCCCTTTAAAGTAATACTTTGATGAAGCACCTTATATTCTAATTCAGTTTCATAATTCAGTCTTGTGCAGTTTATACCCAAGAAGAAAAACCTTCAAAGCTGTTTTGCAAGCATTAGGAATTATTGATGAAGACCACTTTGAAAGTCTGCAGTGAGGTCTGGCTGCTTGAAAATTTCTAAAAATATTACATAAATCAGGCTGGCTTTTAATGTTTTATATCACTTCTACCCATAACTAACATTTTACAATGTTGTTACTAAAAAAGGAACAAGTTTTGCATTGCATGCTTACTTACTATATAAAATTTAGTTTGACAACTCCAAAGGAGGAGTAAGAGGGCTTATGTTCTGGCCCAAGGGAGAACATGAATTATCTAAAATTTGGATAATACAATATAACTAAAAGAGGGGAAAAAAAGAGGTTATGTTATAAAAGGGCATGATATCAATTAGTGTCTTTAGGGTAAATGTTAAATGTGAGGCAGGGCAAGAACTTCAGTTGCTTAATTAGCTACTAATTTATGTCATGTCCAGTGACCTATGCAACTAATCCCCCCGATTTAACACAATGGGTCAGCAATCCAGAGCTCAAAGCAGCACCATATAAATAGAGAGTCGAGCAATAATATCAACTCCTGGTTAAGAGTGGACAAAGCAGCTCACATTGTTTTTCTATGCATCATACAACAGGACAGTGATCTGATAAGTACTGATTATGTCATGACATGGGTAATATCTGTTTTTTGTTTATTTTCTAACAACAGACTGTTTATATTTAGCACAATATTGCTGAAATTACAGTCATTCAGTGACCTTTATGATTTTATGCAGACAGGATTATTCAGAAAAAAAAAAGACTTAAAAGGAGACAGTGTCAACGTAATGTACATCAGCCATATTTAAATACCAACAGAGTCTATGACGTTTGAGTAATAGACCGCTTTGTTAGTGGCTGTAAAAGTGAAAATATCTAAACAAAACACCTAAATAGACACTACACAAAAAGAAGCTTACATAAAAGTGAAAGTATACTAAAGATCTTTACAGTAACATTTAGCACACTCACTGTGAACATGGAGCGGAAGTTGCTGAGGTCAGTGAACAACTCCTCCACAGATGTTTTCTTGGGATCAATGGCAAAATACTCCAGTAGATTCTGATATATGTTCTCCATGTTGCTGTGCATTATCACCAGCTTTCCATACTGCTCCTGTGCCACTTTGCTGAAGCTGTAAAGGGGGGGTTGTGTCAAGGCCAGCAAGACATCAATCACATATTACGGCATTCATCAAATGACGATCACAGGATTCTGTACTTGGACTTCCAAGTCAAAAGCGTTCCCTCCTGCTTGTACAGCAGAGTGAGGAAATCAGTCAGATGTAAACTGTGATGTTGCCATTAGCGGCTCAGACACAGTCTGTCATGTTGCTTTCACAGCCTGTTCACACCTTTGCAGCCTACACCATCAATGTTCGGCTTCTGGCAAATTGTCTTAATATATCTAACATGCAACTGCTAACATAAACTACAAAAAATAAATAAATGTAATATGGTCAAATAAAAATATTTTTTTTTTTAAAGTGACACTGAAATTTAGCAGCATGGGGCGCTGATGATCCTACTTTGCTGAAGATATTGTTTCAAATCCCATCTACAAGCTGCTACTTCTGGCCACTCTGTCCACGTAAAACGTTTAAGCACCAACATGTTGTAACCAATTAAATTATTGTTTAATAAAGAAACATATAATACAGTCTGTACTGTTTTGTAAAGAATCTTTACAAAACAGTACAAGGAAGGAAAAAATCAAAAAATTGCTTGTTTGAGTGCGGATGGAGGCAAGTATTGTAAAAGCTCTGTCAACGTAAGCCGTCGAGGTGTCAGTGTGGGAGCGAAAGCAGAGAAATGCTCTCTGGCAACCATCAGGTCATCAGGGAAATTCTGTCTCTAAGCTCACCTCTAAAATTATTTTCAAGAAGTCCATAAAACTGTGCCTCTTTTTCTTTTTTTTTTGCACGTTTACCGATTCGGCTGTGTTAAAAAAAACAATCCTGAGCCATGGTCAATTTGATATTATTTAAAATGTTTTTTGTTTCCTTGAAACATTGAATAAGCAATCAACAAGCTAACGGCTAAAACCGCCACTTAATAGCGGATGAGAAGCAGGACTGGGAGTGTAGTGTCATTCAAGTGTGTGTGTGGGGGCACAAGTCTGACTCTTGATTGCGCACCTTCATTATAGCCCGACTGATAGGCTCTCCGCCCAGACCGACATGTCAGTAATATGTTTCCAATCCAGAAGGTGAAGGGGAAGGAAGGCATTAGGGAGGTCAGAGTAGGAAGAGGAAGAGAAAAAAAGAGAAAAAAAAAGAGTTGAGGCTGATAAGTGCTGTTGAGTGTAATATCTGTCCTCTTTTTGTCCCCCAATCTCCTGACTTCTTTCCTGTTCCAGAGAAGGCCATCGCTCACTGCAGCTCAATCTCAAAGCCCTCTTTCCCCTCGAGCTCCCCCACCCCAAACCACTCCATTCCCTTATTCTTCAGTCTCCATTTCTCCATCCCTGTCCTGCTTTTGTCATGATCCGATATGCTACCTTTACAAGCCCAAGCTCCGATTTAGAGGTGTAACACCAGTTCAACAACCCAGTAACTGTGTACTAAGGAGGGGTGGAAGGTGAAAAGGACCTGTGGCTTCAAACAGCCTCTCAGATTCGGCCTGACAAAGGTCCATTGTTGCATTGCTTGCAGGTTCCTCTGCTAAATGATTAACAAAAAATATTGTTTTCTTTAACCGAAGACTGGCAAATATTCAGTAATGACCACAATGATCACAAGAAGGAGCAACTGAGTCAGATATTAGACAGCACCCTAATAATTTAGGTTTGGAATCAATGCACTCTTACAGCAACGTGCTAAGTAAAAAAAAAATGTACATGTTACAACCATACAAAAAAAAAACATTTGATACGACAACATAAATGATGGATGTATTTTACAACTAAAATTCTGAAATGTATGGCGTGCAACTATTTTCACCACCAAATTTAACCTGCTTTCCTGATCCTGCTGAACAAAAGCGTCAGGACACAAATACATCAGGAGTTAGTTTTCATGATGTTGTGCAGTGGGCCCACACTTTTTGACATGACCAAAAGAAGACCAATCCTAAGGGGACATAGGTTATACTATTAAATTAATTAATTTTAACCCCCCGGCATACAAAACTGCAACAGTCACAGACAGTTGCATCACATTCATTTTGTCTGAGTTGCGCCCAGGTTTTCTGCCAACAACCTCAGCACAAGTCACCAGTGCCCAAGCCCCAAGGCTGTTGATCAAAACTACATGAAGGGGGGGGGGCCAGGGAACAGAGTGTATTATTGAAAATACCTGGCCTGAGTTTTACCTGTCAGCCTGATTCTGTAGAACCTTCTAAGAAGATGATAAATAATTTACTGTGCTGTCAAATGCACAGCAGCTGTCAGAAGTGGACTGAGGTATCCCGAATGGGCAGCACAAACATGTTGACTCTGTTTATGCATTGGGGCTTTTGCTGTTTTATAATTATATGACAATACAACTGTATAATAAATTATTGCTCCTCAAGGATAAACATTACCTACTGTCACTGCCAGAATGAAAGAAAGTGGTGCACCAAATCTTTTGCTCCAACCCTTTGCCTTCTGTTTGAAGTTTTGTTCACTCTTAAGACCCTTTCAGAAAAAGAAAAGAAAAGGGGAAAAGCCGAGAAAGAGGCTAGAATAGTGAGCTGACTGTGGAAAGGGATGTACTCATTACTTGTGCACATCATCATTGATAATGAAATGGAAACCAAGTGTGACCAAAGCTGAAGAAGCGGCACATTCTTATCTTCAAACATTTTTTTTCACCCCAATGGAAGCTATGCTAAATATATTATACATTTAAAGGAGGTGATGGAAGAAACTTTGGGTAAGTCCATCTTATTGCATCTTTGCAATATTCTCCTGACCTCATTTATTATTATTTATGTTTTTATGTTAAAAAAATCGTATACTACCCTCGACTACAAAAGCATATGCGCGTAAACGTAAAAACAAACAAACAAACAAACAAACAAAAAAAGGATATAGCCATTTTGATAAGGAACATGTCGTTAGGGTCATCGGTGGAGGAGAAAGTCTCCAGGTCTCTCTCGAGCTGCAGCAGCTGCCTCTCCATCTGCCTGAGGCTCTTTTCCAGATTCTCTGCAGAGACTAAAAGACAAAAGCACATATTTTCAGCCACAAATAAGCACATTTATGGTAGTGAAAAAAACTACAAAAAAAAAAAAAAAAGTACAAACGTGATATAAATGCAAGGAGACACAAGCAACACAAGAGGATGATAGAAAAGACTCAACAACAACTACCTAAAAAAGAAAAAGCCACCTCAGATACTAAATATGATTATTATGGGTTCACTCGGTTTCAGAATTGTTGAGGGAACAAATGAAAGAAACCGTAAGTGCATGAAAAAGCTAAAGATATGTGTGAAGCCTGTCCTTCTGTAAATCTCAAAAAAAAAAAAAATAGTGCCCTTTCAGTATTGAAAAGCAAATTATACACCAAGAAGCACAGAAGAGGGCTTAACCACAACTTTCTTTTATGTTGTCCATGGCTGACATGTTTAGCTTGTGAATGACTACAGCATATAGCTTAAATTACCCTGATTAGACCCCTTCTTCACACACACACACACACACACACACACACACACACACACACACACACACACACACACACACACACACACACACACACACACACACACACACACACACACACACACACACACACACACACACACACACACACACACAACATAAGCTGCTTAATTTAAGTAGATTCGAATTTACCTTGATCTTAATACACTCTTTACGGAAAAAGAAAAAAGATGAGAGTAGCTTAGCTCTTGTTTGACTTTATGACATAAACCTCGTTTAGTGATGAAAACGCACCATGCTAGACACTTAAAATAAGGTTTATTGGCCTATAATGGCTGAAGTTGACAGTTTTTCTTTACGTTTGGCGATGGAAGAGTTGATTTGGTCCTTTTAATGCGAGAGAATGTCAATGAACACTAACAAGAAAAACATAGTTATGCTTTTGGCAGAGCAATACGAGAAGCAACAGGATTGGGAGTGAAGACGGCTAAATTGAAGTGCACACATCATTCGACACCTGCACTTACACAGTCTCCTGCTTTTAAACTCATATACGTCTTGTCTAAGGTGTTGGTTTTGTATTAGTGCAACAGCCTTGCAAAGCTATCATGATTACTTTACTCCTATAAATGAGATGATTAATTTCTTTAGATACCATAACTCAGTAAGGATCATTAATGAGACATCATAGCCTCATTAAACACACCGCATCTGGTGACATTGAAACACAAACAGACAGAAAACTTTGCTTAAACAGCTAAATGATTTGTAATTTCTATACTGAATCTATGCATGTGCACAATCTAATAATACTAAACTAATCCATAGTATAAAAGCTAAACTTGGTCTTGGCGTCATATAAATCGGCCCTTTCATGCGTCATGATTATACAATGTTGAAAATTCCTACCATTTCTTAATGTTTTATGATAAAAGTGCAATCTTTCAATTACATTTTTTTTTCACGTATTTCCATGCAGAGGAAACTATTATGCTATTTGATGTATAGAAAGCAAGAGGATTTTAGACAAGGGTAAAAGCTCCCCTTGCAGACAATAGTAATAAACAGCCAGAGTTACAATATAATCCATCATTTAAAAACATATGTAAGTGTTAGAATGGCACTGACATAAATATTACTATTAATTATGGATGTTCCGTCTAAAATCCTCTCTGACTGATCTTCCATTGTTTTTTCAAAAGAGCTGGAAAAATGTTTTGGTCACAATTAAGATAATAAATGTAAAAAAAAAAAAGAAGAATTTATAATGTTGAATAAAGCTGAAACATGTCAAAACACAAAAGAACTTCGAGGAATAGACATTTATTACAATGCTTTTATTTTTATATTGACTGGATGCCCAAGTTAATTCTATTTTCTTATTAAACCATTGATATTTATATTCATATAAGACGGCCAAAGTTTTAGTAAATCATATGCTCCTTTGCCTGCTTTTCACCCCGTTCCCTTTTCATCCTCGGCATTACCTGGCAACCAAATTTGACTGAATAAAATGTGGGCAGAATGAAAAGTGGAAGGGGGCCAGACAGCCAGGCCGTTAATAGAAATGATTAAAGTCTGGTGAGATGACGCTGTGACTGAGAAAAGAGCAAGGGAGGGTGAGGCAGAAAGCAAAATAGACAGGGATCTCCTCTTTTCTCTGCTTCACAAGCTAATCTGCAGTCTCTTGTGATGTGGCTCACTCACATGGAAGGACACGTGAACAATATCTGACAGAAAGGTGACAAATACAGGACTATACATTTCAGGAGGAAGATCTACTGGAGGAGTGGCCGTGACGGCTGGCATGTGTTGCTAAAGACAAGCAAATGCCCCAAAAAGCAAATTGTAGTATAATCATTTGTTTAGAATACAGAACTTATGAATTCGAATTGAAAAGTTAAAAGTAACAAACAGCAAGGGGAAACAAAAGAGACAACATTGTCTTTTTGCATCTTTCATGTTCTCACTGGCCTAGCTGTTGTTGCTTTCTCATTCCAAGCATTAAGGCGTGGATGATTTTTATGGGCACTGGGACCTGAATGACTCTAGGGTCCAGAGAGGTTACAGACAGATATAGGGTGTTTAAAAGGAATAATAATTGTAGTATTTGTACAGGTCAAACCTCCAGCCGACATCCTTTTATTACTCTGTCAACTTGCTGTGCAATAAATAAGACAAAGAGAAGGGCATGAAACTATGCATATGTACAAAGAGCCACATTACAGATGGATCCACAATGGATCATCTTTTGATATATGGAAATTAATAGAGTGTAGAATTGCAGATCCGGCCTCTGAGGCCAAAGCCTGTCAGGCAAGTGGGACTAGAGTGATGGAGCCAGAGGCTGTGGATAGGGAGACCTATATAGGAAATCCTGGCAAACACTCTACATGCTGAGCATATTCGATACTGCAATCCTTAAGAGCAGAGCAGTCTGTTAAATGTAGTGGAGAAAGCTCCTTTCTTATACTTTAAACCTTGGGCTCATCATTCAGACTGCATGAGGTAGGACTACAAAGCAGAGCTTGAACAGCATATTAAACAGCCACCTCAATGTCATTGAGTCCTCGCATGAGTCCTTAATGACTCCTTAATGCAACAAGACGCTAGAAACAAAACGTCTTATATATTTTTTTGCTACATAAAAGCAAATACATACAAGCACGTGAATAGTTAATATTTCTTTAAAAAAAATAACAACAAATAAACATTGTTTGGGACAAGCAAGATGTTTTAACCTGATTAAGGCTAGTAGTTGCTTTCATTAGTTGCCTGGTTTCAGCCTCACATAAAGCCAGGTTCTACAGCCCAAATCCAATGCTGTTCATCAGGCCTCTGTGTGTTTGCCATGAAAAACCTAAAATAAGAACAAAAAGATGGAAACTAAGAACAGACAAGAAGGGAAGGACAGGGAGACAGACACAGAGGTGTTGAAAGACAGATAAGGAGAGATCCATGGGAAATGACAGAAGCAGCAAAAAAAAAAGTTTCTCACTGTCAGACGAAATAATGATTGCATGACTGAGGAGAGAGGGGAGCAAAAAATAAGGAAAAAGACACGTAGCTGCACCAAACTAATGTGCAGTTTTGCCTCTGTGAGTGGTGTGTGGCGGGGGAGGAGGGCCGTGTTACATGTAGTCAGAAAAGTAGAACCTTCAGAGCCAGAACACAAATCATTATTGCTACCTCTACCCAAACCTTGTTTTCATGCCCAAGTAAGCTCTTTGGTTAGTGTCTGTGAGCGTAATGCAGCCTTTCAGCATGTCTATGGCCCTCTCAAATGGCTGTCAGAATTAATGAAAACGAAGCCACTCAAAACCCCTGTTTAAAAAGAAATGGGATTTGTGTGTCTGAATACGAGATGTGGTGTAATAAGACACTTAATGTGAGCATGTCATAATGGTGGAGAGACAGAGAGAGACTGTGACAGAGAAGGACCACTCCATCTATACAGATCTAAATATACTCAGCTTGATGTCTGTAAAGCAGATGACACACAGTCTGAAGACGGATCTAACAACTGGGCTTCCCATTGATCTTAACCTTGTACTTATTAATCTTGGCCTTGTGAACATGTAGCCTAGTTTAGGAGGAATAAACCCACAATGAGGTTGTCATCAACAAAAGTTTTTTGTGTAAGAAAAAAGAAAATCTAGGAAGTATTTATAAAGAGAGTACAAACAACGGAGCCACACAAATTACCCCCCTACGTTTTATCCTCCTCACACTTTCCTTTGCTCCCTCCCGCTGGGACTGTAGCAGTGGGTAAAAAACAAAATCGTCTTTCGGGGACGGAGGAAACATGCTGGGAACGGAACAAGCTGGCACACAAACAGACACAAACCCCGCACAGACTTCTGCTCGCCACTGCTGCCAGAGAGCCGCCAATAGCAACGAGGAACAAAGAACAAGACCAGGCCTCCTTTGACCACTCAGTCGGCTCTGCTTGTCTCTGACCTTTACTGTACTCAAGAGAGTCGGGCCAGACTAAAAGCACTCTGAGTGGAGCCATGTTGTGTGGAGAAAAAAAAAGAAAGAAAAATCGCGTTAAAACCAACACGGCTTCTCCGAACGTGTTCAAAGATAGAATTGCTCTTTATCTCTGTTGCTGACATTACCCTGATGCATTTACGTGAAAAAAATTAATAAATACACCTTGTAAATGTGCAACAGCTGAAGATTAATGCTGGTATAAAACAGTGGGGCTTGGATCAAACTGCAAACACTAGAAAATATTGTTTAACAGCCATCTAATTACATAATAACCCCAATAAGTTTTTTGACAAAATAACAAAAACGAAAAGACTTGCAGAGCAAAAATGCTTTGATTCGTTGTAGGTCGTTCATTCCGTTTCTGCATTATCCACTTAAAGGCCAAAATTATTCTGAAATTGCCACATAATGTAGAGCATATTTTATGATCTGCCCATTTTTTTAAGTGAAACCTAAATAATAGTCTATATCTCACCGATTATATATACTTTCAGATATGGCGATGTTAAAAGGCTGGAGGTGCTTGGTGTCTGAAATAGGCTTAGCTAAAAAAAAAACAAGTATAGCATCTCATTGCGTTTCATTAGGTTGCTCCCATTATTTTCCTCATTCTGTTGACAGTATTGATTATGTTAGGCTGTGATGACTAATGTTCAAAATGAGACGTGATGCTAGTGAGTGTTCACGGGAAAAGTACAAATTATAACAGAGTTCTTAGATTTTTTCACATACGCAGAAGCTAAAACAGAAGAAAAAAAGAAAAAAACACAAAAGGTATGTTTTAAAATAAAAAAACAAAGGTTACCTTCTAAAGGGCTTGGAACCGACCATTAGTCATTTTTTTGTTAACCTCGATACAATATTATTGGATGATAAAATATAGTATAAGTAATTTACTATAATTGAGTTTTAATCTGCTTTTAGTAAATGTGGTTATGTGGCTCCATAAACTCTTTCTGCTACATTCACTCAGAGGTAGTTTGGATAAATAAGGAGTAAAATGATCTCAATTATCCAGAGTATTAACCAAATATGGCCAGCAATCAATGGTAATCCAAAGTTATATGAAATCTCAAGGAAAATAAAAAGAAAGGTTTTAAGATGACTTTGGCAATAATTTATTAACATGCTTTAACTGCTTTATTTAGGTAACTTTAGGATCAAATAAAAACACACAGTTTTCAAATCAGGGAATAGATATTGTCCCTTACTTGCTAAACTCTGAATGTGTAGATACACATGAACATATTCCATTTGAGAATCCATAAATTGAGAGTGAGTTGATGAACCAAAAAAATGTAATAAATAGAATATACCTCTGCTTGCTCGATCCACGTGCTGCAACTCGTCAACAAACTTGATCGCATCGGGAAACTGCTCCTCACACACCTCTGCTAGGAAGTGGAGTAATGTGGTCTTCTGGTCCGCAGACTTCGTGTCCTTTAACTGTGGTAAGACACATTGGAAAATCCGTCAGGTTACACAATGTGTGCCAAGTGATCATAAAAAAAAAAAAAAAAAAAAAAAAAAAAAAAAAAAAAAAGAAAGAAGGAAATTCAAACTAGTACAAAACAAATATGAAATATTTTCACACAAGTGAAATGGATACCTGATGACTTAAACTGGTGCTATATAACTATACACTCGGATAGGTTGCATTTAATCAGATACTTTAATGTGAAACGTCGAAAAAAATGTGACACCACATCTAAATTTTACAGAAAATGAACGCTACTCTGCTTTGTGCTATGCTTTCATTTTCCATGTAACAAGCTCATGTCTCCTATTACTTATTATTATTTTTATTTCTGTGAGTCTCTGTGCTTCCACTTGCCTTTCACGTTGCTGATGGCATCTAAACTTCTCGACTCAGGGACAATAAAAGCTATTTTCCTTCTATAGTAAAAAAAACAAACCAAAACATTTGTCAACTAAAAAAAATAGCTGTGACGGGATCCCATTAACCTCTTATTCTCCCTTTACCGTTTTATTCTGTCAACTACCTATAATAGCTAAGGACTAACAATGGAAAAGAGACATCTACTCTCTAAACCTGTAAACTAATGCTAGTTTTACACCATTTCTAAGTAACACATTATTTACTTTCTGTAAAGATGGCATGGACATCTTTACAGAAAGTTCAAAAAAGAAACTTGAGCAGGAAAAGTTCTTTGAGTGAGTCAGTTTTGACTGAATAGCAACTTTAGCTGGACTGATATAATGGCCTTTAAGAGTTGCTCTCGAAAGTCTAAACAACCCTGATAAATATACTCCACAATATGGATAAGCAGCAGATTTTTTGAGGCACAAAAAATATGGAGACAATGATGAATCGTTTAAACAAGGTTTTCAAAAAGAATATTTATCCAGCCACGTAAAAAAACTAAAAACAAACACTACAGACATTAAAAGTGGAAGGTACAACTCCAGTTACATAAGTGTTTACAACTTTAGATTAAAAACTTGAAGTACCTTTTAAAGCGGAAGTACCTTTGAATTCAACTTCACAAGACAATGTTCTTTGGTACTGGTCTATCGACATCGTACTTGTTCACCATTTATTGCAAAAAAAAAAAAAAACTGTCGATAAAAGATTGTGTTGACCATTATGAAACATGGTTTTTCTTTGGATGAATGCTTTGATGTGCCATATTGGAAAAATTATATAATAAAGATTGCAGCTTTCTAACAAAAACGTTAAGATTTAGGTGCCAAAACTAAATGCTAACTGTTCTTCAAATTAGTTGAGATTTCGGCCAAGGTGGATGAAGTTATTATTAGAAAAAGAAAAAAGTAACCAGAGCACCATGGAGCTGCGACGTTAACTAAATATAGAAAAATACAGATACATTAAATCCAAAATCAAACTATAGAGCTCTCTCTCTCATGAGACGCTTTGATGCTTGTGGTGGAGAAGGATTGTAGCCTTAACATAGTATGTAAAACACTTCCGTGGATGATCAACAGGGCTGACAGTAAATGACTGCAAAAAGGCTCATATACGACTCATATTATTTTCAGTCATCAAATGTTTCTGTGAACCTTCGTGTCCCGTTGGTGGAGGCCCCATCATCCTGAAAGAGACCAGTTAGCTCCAGATAGAAAAGTTTCATTAAAGGAGAAATCACTCAGAGGAATTTCATATTGATTTGCAGTGACCCCGCCCCCCCAAGGGGATAAGTGGGACTCAAAGCAGGTTGTCATAGAAAAACACGACATGTGAAAACAGACGATAATAGAGCAATGAAATATCCAAAACCATAAGGGTCTGAGAAGGCTTTCCTTTGAGACTGGTATGCATGTGTGTAAATTGCTTCCTTTTTAGTTTCAGTTATCCCGTCTTAAAGGAACAAAAAAAAAAAGAAGAAAAAAAAGAAAATCACAGCGTGAGAGCTTGTCACAGCAAACATGTTTGCTTCAGTTCACAGAAAGTTAAGACTTCCCCTCTATCGCCCCAATTTTGCCCACCACATAAGATGGCAGTATCTGTTAGGTGTTATAAGACAAAAAAAAACGTAAAGTCTGAATCCCTGCATCATGAATGTTAAGTGTTGAGAGGGCAACGGATGATTTTATGTATCATACTCATGCAGCAGATGCAATTTCACAATGTGATGACCCCCCACCTCCGCTGCACTGGCGTGTGTCTCTCATCCGCACACAACAATTTTTCAATTTCTCTGATAAATTTTCATCATTGCTCTTGTACAGTCTAATTCTAAGAAGCCTCTCTGTATCCCTGCTGCGCATCCCTCCTGTGGAGTGTGTTGCTGTGTATCTCTCTAGGTGATCTATTGGTAGACTGCAGTGTACTCAGACCCGCTGGGTTTAATCATGTTTGCATTATCTCCTCTAATCAAACATTCTCATCTCTCTTTTCATTCCAGATTTTTTCTTGTGGTTTTTTTTTTTTTTTGCTCCTTCCCTAAAAGCTTAAATGGCTCACTCACAAAAGGTCCCTCTCTGAATTTAGATGGATGGTAATCATAGATGACGATGTAAACATTTCTTCTTTTTCCAGCTGGGCTGGGTGCAATTTCCCTGTGCTTTGAAGTGTGTCATAGTATTAAGTTGTCAAACTCCGGGGGAGGCATGAAGGTGATGCCTTCCTCTACATGTTGTACCCCAAGATATCTCCTCACCGTGGTCGGACAACGCGAGAGAAAAAAAAAGAGAGAAAAAACAGCAATCGACACACTGAAACAGTATCAACTTAGTAGAAGACAAAATCTTCAAATGAACCTCTGCTGATTGATTATGTTATCATTCTGCTAATGTTTCTTGTCCATCAAATATGCAGAAATCCACGTTTGGCAAACACGTTGGTGTTTATGTGAGCATAAGCATCCAAGTCTAACAGGGCAAAGAGGTGGCGGTGACAAATGGCTGTGGTGGCCGTTGCTGTGGAAACGCAGAACATTTGCCAACAGCTTTAATGTAACCACTGCAAGAGCTTCTCATCCAAAGATTACACTTTTTTTTTTGCCCCTCGCTATCACTCAGGGAAACTTGGTGCTCGGTCTTCATCACAGAGGTTATACCCATAGGCCACGCCGCCACGTCTTCATCCATGCAGTGCTTGGTTTGGTCCTGAGGGGTGTCTTCGCTTTCAGATAAATCGTGTTCACTGTCCCAGTTATTTAATTTGAGAAGGAGAATGGGACTTAGATATGACCTTTGTTTAAATGGTTTTATTGTAGCAAACCGATATGTAAACCTCATCTTGCATGATTACATATCACTCTATCAGTCTTGTTGGCCTGACAATGATTAAAATAGTGGAAAAAACTAAATTAGCAGCTAAATTGAAGGTACATTTAAAGTGACTTGTTAAAGTAGCGATACTCAGGAAAAGCTGTAGAGAGCAGAGAGCGTGAAAGACTACATCATTTTTGAAAGAAGCCATTTTTCTTCGCAACCTTATTATAGCAGGTGTTTTCATCAGGTCAGACCACTAAATGCAACTTTTTTTGGCCTACATCCAAAACACTATTCATGGCGTGTGGAGTTAAATCGAGGGGAGGTTCTGACAGAAAACCTCTTAAAAGCTGTAACCTCCTTGAGACGGAAGCAGAGATTCACCATCCAAGCTGCAAATATCACACATACAGCCAGACAACAATAGAATGGTTTAGATTAAATGCATATTCTTGTATGAGAATGTCCTGAACACCAATCGAGTTGCCAACTCTTCTCTAAATGTGTAAAGATGGTTGACAAATCCCAATAGGCATTCTTCACCAGTTTTTTTTTATTACTTTTTAAATTTCCAGAAGTAAGGGTTATCCCAAGTGACAACAGTAATAATAAAATAAGAATGGATATGTAAGTTAACTCAATAAAAAAATATTTTTATATTTCGCTGCTTAATGTTAACTCTCATTTTAGCTAAAGAAAACTTATTTATGTTTGATTTAGGTTGTGCTATTTAATTATTTTTGGACTGGCTGCACTAATTTGTTGCAGAATGGGCTTAGAGTATAGGAACTGAATCCATACTTTCCTTTAATATCTGCATAGGGCCACATGAAATCTTGTGCATTTTTGACTTCCATTTAATGAATGTGGCTCTAGCGGTGAGCACTTTCAGTGGTCAGTTAAAATAGAAAAGAGTTATAAAAATCCAGCCCAATAATTCTATTTCTGAGGGAGAAAAAGACTAAACCTCCTTTTCTTCTATAATATTTTGTAGTCTAACATACGTCCAAAACAAAAAACAACAATACAAATATGTATTTTAATAAGTATATCACAAAATCGAATAAAATTGACAATAGCAGTGAGCCACACAAACTGTTTCCGCATAAGGTTCACTTCATGTCAGTCAAATTTTTTTCTTATTGGTATTTCAAGTGTCCACCTGCAAACACAGCTGTGTAAAATCAATATGCATCATCAGAAGCTTTATTGAACATGCATCACTCATGTTGAACTACAGCTAGTGGGGTTATAAATAACTGCACAGTGTATGTGAAAAGTCTATGAGCGTGTCAGTATTTACCTTGCAAAGGGAACTGAGGTCGAAGCCATACGACTGGGCATTTCGAGAGCCTGCGTTCATGTAATTTCCCAGCAGCAGCACCAGTTCCAGCAGGTGGCCAAAAGCGCGGCTCTTCCTGACCTCTTCACACGCTGCGTTTACTGCCAAGATATCTGGACGCAGGTTGTTTACATGCTCCTCGAACTGAAGACGGAAAAGGATATCGCTGAGACGAGGTCTGAGTCGCTTCATACTGCTCATCTGTGACAAAAAAAAAAAAAAGTGTTAATAGAAGTAGAAATGCACACCGCAAACCTGAAGGAAACCCCAAAAAGAATACGACGAACCCACTTTAGAGAACATAACTCAGACTTCAAAATACCTACAATTACATTTTTTGGCACTTTCAACATTTAGCCAATCCAATTTAGCCTACTTTTATGCAACCTGCATACAGGAAAGTGTTTGCTAGGCGGTGGTAATAGATGCTGGCAGTGATTTGATTTGAGTCCCAGGTCTGGTAAGTTAATTGTAGAGTTAGTGTCCATATAGACAACGCAGTGGCGGGGGTGGAATATACAATAGCCTGCCTTGGATTACCACTCTCACACAATTAGAGAAAATTGAAAAATATTGCATTGGGCCCAAGACCTGGCCACTATAGTGATTGTGTTTTTGTGCTGGGGAGTGGGGAGGAAGGGAGGCGGGAATAAAGGGATGCAGGATCCAATTGTCTTATTTAAACAACAGCTGGCTATGCGATTTGATGTCCTCCATTAAGGGTATAATAATAGCTACTGTAATCTTATCAAATAACTATTGCAGCAAGTGACTAAGTGAGCGTATGTGTATGCGTCAGTGCGTTCATAAATTCAAAAAATGAAAAAAAAATGTGTGGAAAGCAAAACTAAGAATAATATGGCACAAAAGAATCAAATGTAAACCGGAAATAAATTCCTGATATTGGATAAGTCTCAATAAATGTAAGACTGTGATCAGAAAATCTGAAGAAGACAAAAAGCAAGCGTCAACAATCAGAGTGAATTTCAGTTTGTGTTGCATTGGCAGCATTAGGCGAATTAGATGTACTACAAGAAAGAGATGATTTGAAAACAAAAGAAATAAAATAAAAATATTGACAAAAACAGTATATAAACAAAAATATAGGCACCGTAGAGTATTTGTAGTCATGCTTTATGTTGCGCCCTGTGAATAACGTGCGCGCATGTTGTAGATTCCTCATTGTGTAAACACAAACAAGATAACAGATCATGCTTGCCTTCTTCTAATGAGGCCATGCTCCCCTTAAACACCATTGTTTTTCATTTTTACTTTATTTCCTTTGAGTGTCTATAGTTAACAGTTCGCATTTTAGGCAAGCAGTAAAGTGTACCACAGGGAATAAACGACTTTCTGTCTGATTCTGTCGAGCTGACAGATGCACAAACACAGCATCGGGTTTCTTTCTGCATTGAGACGTTTATGTGCATTGCATTATCTCCTCTAATCAAACATTCTCATCTCTCTTTTTTAAATCATTACTCATCAGTGGTAAAAAAAAAAAAGAAAAAGATAAAATCTGAAAAACCTGGAGTGAACGATATCAGTTTTATAAAACCATGTTAAATGTGAAGATTTATTTAGGCTACCTTTAATAAGGAACAGGAACAGCTGGTAAACGCTGCCTCTTTTGTTTCCCTTTGATGCACAGAGTACTGCTCATTTATTTTTCTACTGCCCGGAAGGTTAGAGGAGATGTCAGACTGTTACCGCCTGGCCCATCAGACCAGCACCATTCTGTGCTCCTGGCTGTAAGAATTAATAAATTAAGTTTTGAGCAAATATACGGTTAATACAAACAAAGACAAGCGTGTCGTTCCACACAATGGAGACGTATGGAGAGCAGCTGTGCATAAACTGATAGGCTAAACTAATAGGCTCTTTATTGCAATTTTCCAAATAACTCCAAGAAAAATGTGACATTGAGAATATACTGTTAATATCTTGGACAACACATTAGGAGTACAATGGTACATCAATATCAGCCTGGTCTGTGTTTTAATTTAATCTAAAACGTTTTGGGTAGGCCTCCATCAAGAAAAATCTAATAAATATAGGATTTATTTAAATCTTTCTGCAGTAAACAAAAACTTCTTAACTCTCTAAAGTGGAATTTGTATTACCTTCATACGCTTATGAAAAGATTAAAGTAAAGAACTGCCTGGAGATTTGGATAAAATTTGCAATAGCACCTGGAATACCTGTACACGTATTTTATGTGGGTAACGAATAAAATATATATTTTTTTTGCACATGAAGAGTAATTAATATATTTATATGCTTGCAAACCCTCAAGAAAGATAAAGTACGTTTGACAGTGATGTTGCCATTTTTTTTAGTAAATTTTGACCCAAATGTTGATATAATCAACTCCATTTTTTACTTCAATTAGGGTAGTCTGTCTTGGGGTTATTCATCTTTCCCTCCACCACATGGTACACCAATCCTGGTCTGCACAAGCCTTTCTTGTCTGTTTCGGGTTATTTGCTAGAGTTGTTAGTATAGACCAAAGACTTTTGCTGGTATTATGGTATCATGCTGTAACTTTCAATTTGGTCTTTTCTTAGCTGTAAACAAGAGGTATTATTATGTCCATGAATAAACATCTGCATCCATTTAATAATTGAGTATCACAGCCTGGACTGAACTACTTATATGTACTTTTTGATAGTATTCCAGTTTATTGAGACTCGCTTAAATATTATACTGCACCAATATTTTAAAATTGTGCATGAAATTTGATTCAAGAAATTAAAATTAAAACTGACTTTTTGGCAATACAGCATATTTATAATGACTTTTAAACTTCTTGCAGAAATGGGTTTTTTCTTAATTGCACTGTGTAGAGTAATTTTGACAATGTAGAGACAACAGGAGTTTAATTAAGGTGAAGCTAAAGTCTACTTTGAGTCTATACGAACACAGTATATAAACAGGATTCACCTTGTTCAAATTGCTAGTTCTAGTTCAAGAGTACAAAGAGATAGGGAAAAATGGGAAAATTAATACATGTTTTTGTCACCATATGAATTGATATCACAACACTCTTTAAGTATAAATCCCAATAAACCTCCTTTGGATGTCTTTAGGAAAATGATGCAGACATAATAAGGGAACAAGTGCCGCTCTTTAATGTGCATAAATTAGTCCACAGGTGTCCTAGCTCTCTTCCTACCTCTTAAAAAGATAGAATTTTAAAAAGCCTTGGATTTTGCTCATCGTGATATGAACGCACTCAGCGTGTGCCCGTGGGTATATTAATGTTTTCAAAAAGACAGAGAGAGAAATGCAAATAAGAGACAAGTTTAGATTACCATAAAATTAATGAAGTAACAAACATTGTCGCTATATCCGACCAGCTGTTTATGTTCTGTTTAACCATGCGCTTCACACTACACTTAATTTGCAGTACGTTGTTGTAGAAAGAGTAGTAGCGGTTCTGAAATAACAACAGCAAAAATATATATATATATATATATATATATATATATATA
>JAVLVB010000735.1:2811464-2825553 GCA_032876305.1 Orestias chungarensis
ACACACACACACACACACACACACACACACACACACACACACACACACACACACACACACACACACACACACACACACACACACACACACACACACACACACACACACACACACACACACACACACACACACACACACACACATCTTCCTCTGCTCGGACTCGGCCCTTTACGCTCACTCCACCACTTCATCTTATCACGGTGGATTTCTAATCAGAGGAAGCGGTTTACTGGAACTGGCCTGCTTTTGACACATACACCCTGTCACACACACATAGAGACAATGAAATTTAGGTGTTATTGAAAGACTGACAAACAAGTATACTTTTTGTTAACGGTAAACACACACACACAAAAAAAAAGAATTTACAAAACTAAAATAGGTAGTGATTTTCTTTATAAAAATACAAAAATACAATAGTCTATCTAATCACATCCTGTTCAATCACTATGCTGACTGATGGATGCTCAAGCAACTGCCAGAGACACCACTTCTCTACTCAAAACTTGCTCTCTGGGGTCTTGCCACATCCCTGCAAATTAGATAATTTACCTGCATATCCCTGTAATGAGCGAGAACCAATTTCCAAAGAGAAACACTTTCTTACACTGCTGTGACGTTCATTGAAATTAAACTGCAGCTAGACTTTTTTTTTTACCATAATTTTACCTGCAGAAAACAACTAATTAAGTGGGAAATATATGCCAGGATTGGGGAAAAAAAGATTCAGTACACTTACATGTATTAATTCCCTTTTTCTCCCCTTGTAGCGCTGACGATGGAAATTGTCGCTCTATGAAATAACTTAGAATTGAGCAACTTTAAAACATATTTTTAATCTAGTAACGTAACCACTGATTTTGCAATGAAGAGCCAACGTCAGTTATGTGAGGTCGACCATTTTCAGCGTCTACAAACAAAAATACACAATGGCCTTGCAGCCTGTAATTCCACTCAAGATTTTAAGACAGCTTCATACAAAGAATCACAAGCATACAAGCAAACTTTTTTTTTTTTCGTAATTCAATAAGTATTTACTCTTGTAAATATTTCCTTCTCATGCACACCAAGGTTCTGAGATACCCGAGTCAACATGCCTCTACGTTTTGAAATGAAGTGCTTAGTCTCATATTAACATTGATGTACAACAAATAAGGTAAAACATCAAATTGAGATACTTTAACCTCATGTTTCGCCATCAAAACAATAAATTAATTAATTAATTGTGCTTTTTTGGGATCCTTACAGTCGAAAAGACCACTAAAAGTCAAGTTAAAGTATCTACAGTTTAGAGTTGGCACTATCAAAGTAACGTCCAAAGTACATTTAAAGGAAAAATTGATTCTCCATAGCAATGCATGAAATGTAGAAAGTATCACAGGATAAAACATTTCACTGGAAATCAAAAATATCCGGTTCATACTTTAGCCACGGTCTAAAATGGCCCGGTGTATTCATAAAAGTCCAAACCGTTCACGTCTGATATTTATTTAAATCCTCCGAAAGACCGGGTATTAGTATGAAGGTAATGAAAACTTTCAAATGTTGCCGATTTAAAAGATACTATATGTTTCTTAGAGCTTAAAGTCCCAACAATGAAAGGGCAGGGTATTGCCAGAGTAACAACTTTTGTCTGGATGTCCAGAGGACAGAGTGAAGAAGTGCTTCCCTCTCCCAGCAGTTGTTGGTTAGATGGCCAAAGAGAGGCTCCAATACCTCAATCTTGCCTTTTAGAAAGAAAGTTTTAATTGTGTGGAATATATAAGTCAAAAAGGCTATCAAGACGAACAAACTAAACAAGCTCTTAGGCTGCCACTGTTTTCTTGCTCTACATGTAAGAAAATGAAGGGGATTCAGAGGAAAATATAGATTTGTCACTTTTTCGAAGCAACAAAGTGCTTCCCTTCTGAGCAGCTCATGTGTGTCGGGAATCAAAGGTGTAAAATTCACATGTAGACTTAAATAGAAAAGTGTTTCAAGTCATTAGTTTCTCTTTTAATTTAAGCCACTCTGCATTCTAAGGCAACTAAATCTTTATCAACACAGACAAAGCATCATTATATTGCTACATAATTATTGGGTCACTGCTGCAGCATTTGGAAGTGATGCAAACACTGCAGCAGTAGTGCAAATGTTTTGGTATGCCAAGGGTGTGAGAGCTGTGGTGCTTACACCTTGCATTTTTTATTTATTCATTTTTATTTTGTTTTCACAACATGTTAGTCTTTTTCAGCTTAAAATAAAAATTAATCTATATTATCTTACATTTTAGTTGCCATCTTTTCCAAATGTTACAAACTAAAATACTTAAAGTCTACATTGTCCTACTGTTACTATTTCATAAGAAGCCTGTTTAGATTCAGCACCAATGTATAAACCTTAATAGATTTTGGACCCTGCAATCTGTTTCTAGCAAGCACAGCTTTCCCACTTATGTATAAAACACATAACTGCTTTAAAATAGAACCAGGTAGATAAATACAGTTATTTAATGATCTGGCAATTGGAAAACTAAAATGTAATGAGTAAATCTAGTCCAAGTGTTCATTCTCTATATAGGTAAAAAATATATAGCAGCTTCTGTTTGGAGGTTAAGAAAAAGGTAAAAGGCTGCAACATCATTATTCTCCTAGTTTAAATATTGACAATCTGCATCTATTAACACTGCAGCAAACAGCAGCTGGTGACTGCTGCCTTTGGCGTTAGCACTGGGGTCAAATCAGTCAAATGTGTTTTTGTGGCATGCAAAACATCCCTCTGGTTTGAGTGCGTTTGTGTTTGCACGAGGAGTTTGTGATTTGTACATTTGCTCCTGAGTTTTTTTTGTTTGTTTTGTTTTTTTAAAGATATGCATCTTATTTGATTTGCTTCAATATCTAACGGTATTGTAACAATCGTCTCTGCCAAAAAGGCAGACAAGCACACAGCAAAAAACAGTTGAGAGGGCAGTCTGTCTTCAAAGGCTAATTTAATCACCATGCCGGCATAATAACCAATCAGGGTAGTCATGCAGGTAAGGTTTAAATCACTGCTATTAGGGGGGCCTCTCTTGCAGGGTTAATTTATAAGGCCTTACAATTGAATCAGCCAACCCCCATATACACACTTAAACACATAACAGAGACCACAGAGGTACACCGACATGATCACTGCTTATATGAGCAAAATTTACCTTAGAATAACTTAAATAGACCCATAATTAAGAAGTTTCATTATATTTAGGCTCTTAGCAGATTTAGATCCCCATAAGTTGAACTATCGGAAACACACATATTTATATATTATACACACACAGTTGCCTGCAGCAAAATTCACTTCTAGACATCAGATGCGCAGGAAGGGGGCTGCTTGCAGCAAGTGAACAAATCCAGCGCTCCGACAAATCTGTCAAGTCTACAGTCAACAGAGTGAAGAAGAATAGTCAGACAAGCTGCAGAATTTTACTGTTGACTCGCTGTATGGTTCAAATTCCACTAAGCCCTAAACTTCAGTCAGTCTGACAGGAAGTACACGAAAAGCAGAGGAGACATCCAACAGACGTCCACGTATTATTCGAGGTCTACATACCTGCCCTAACGTCTCCCCGCTGCCTTATCATAACACAGAGCTCGGCATTGGTACGCACAGCGATGCGAGAGCGGCTACAATTGTCTGTTTGCACATGAAGGATCCTCCACCCCCGTTGGCTGTGCTAGCACCAGCGAAAAGTGAGACAGCGATGGAGATCAGAGAAATGAAGTGAAGGAGCTGTGTTGTGAGTGAGCTAATCAAAGTGAACCATGCAGGGCCACCTCTCCCTGTGATCAAGACTAGATGACCCAGGGCCATAATTAGTCTGAGACTTTCATTCTGATAGCAGCAAATTAACAGACTTCATTAGGATTTTTTTTCTTTTACCCCCCTCTTCTCTCTCCATCTACTCCTGCTGCACCAAGATCACGAAAACTACTTGTGTGCGAGCGTTACCGTCTACAACATTAGAGTCACTTCTGTTTTTGTTTGTTTTTTACTAAGAGAGAAAATCTATCCCACAGAGAGAACAAGTAAGTATACTCTCTGGCAAAATATATTTGCAAATTTTGACTGAAGTTCACCGACACAATAAGATTCATGACTGATTAAAGGTTGTTAATCAGTGTGTACTGGCCTGTGGGTATGACTTTCACCATCAATGTTATTCTCAGTGGAATAGTGCCCTCTATAGGAATCCAGAAGGTGCACCATTGGCCTCTAAATATGTTTGTGTACATCTATAAACTAAATGAGTACTTTCAGACAGCTGTCATATCAGGTTTGAAGTATTGTTATCTCACTTTCTTTTCACAGCGACAGCAGTCTGATCTTAACAGTTGTTAAACCCACCCTTACATTTCCTAAGTCATTCAGTGGATTGGTGACAGCCTAAATCATTCATCACTGGAGTAATTTGTTCTTTTTTTTTTTCCCCCACCGTTTCTCCTCATGCTCTTGCAAACATGTCTACACCCACCACTTAAACCCCCCCTCCCTACGCAAACCTGCATTCCACATGAAAAATCGCAGTAAAATATTAAGTCGCGATGGCAAATATGTTTTTAACGAGCACGCCTATTACCTTGGTGATACGAGGACACGGGGAAAAACAAAGCGGGATCGAATTGAAGTGCCGATGCCCTGACACACTCAGGCAGAACAAGAAAAAGAGAAAATATAGCAGTAAAAAAAAATAGTGGGAAAAAACAAAAACATGACAAGGTTAACAACGCAGGGGGGAAACCGAAAATAGGAGCGAACAGCTTGTGAGGACTATGAGCGTTTGAGGCGAAAACTGTGACATTTTTAAGCATTTTGAGACAACGTTAATAGGTGATTGGTGTGTAGGCCTCACTAAAGTGCTGTCACAGCAACATGAAAAGCTATTTTGCGCGGCTGCATTATGTACACATTTTAATATATGCTGAATAGGGAATATAATGCGATGGACATCCTTTAAAGACTGCCATGTTTGTGTGCGCGTTACGTGATCAGACCTTCCCTTTCAGTAACGACATAAAAAGGCTTTAATGATTTTTTCATTTGATGACGCGTCATAATGGCGCAGATTTTCTGAAGCCACACACAAAAACTCATTATAGAACTAATGGTGCTCTTCAAAATGTCACAGCAAAAAGCAGGAAGTGAGAGAGAGGGTGGGGGGCTAAGAAGAAGGAAAAAAAACAGACTTCCAAGAGAAAAAGTCCATTTGATCAGAGCCGATACGTACCCGCAGAAATAAATACTGTCTGCATGACAGCGTGAGACAGACATCCTGCTGCTCTCCTCAGAAACTCGGAGTGTCTCATAACAAACAGCATTTGCATTGTTTCAGGGCATTGTAGAGACTAATTCTATCTGATAACCTGGCTGATTTGACCACATTTCGAAGACCTGCCGCGTCAGCATATACATTACACTTTATCTGAGTAAAATCCATCAGAAATGGGGACAGTAATGAGGTGATTTAGGTTCTGCACTTAAGACAAATTGGGAAAAATGGGAGTGTAATAACTTCAGCTTCTAACTCCACTTGGAGGTATTTAGTTTAAACAGGGCCACCTACTACCACTTTATTTCTGTCATTTCATTCCCACCTTCTCAGGCTTTCAATCCCCCCCTAATTCCTGCCATGGTGTCCACCAACCTCTTGAGCTGCTTTTGTCTCATTGTAATGCGAAAGCTTATCAAGTTCTGCACAGAGCCGACTACAAAGGCGCCTGCATTTCTGAGAAATTCCCCCACCTTTGAGAGACGCATTATCCACCATGGATATGTTAAGTGGATATGTTAAGTGGGTCCAATTTAGATGTATTCTGAGTGTTAATGTAGTTAACGTTGACGCCATTGGAGCATGGATTTAAATGATCACGGCTCTTTAATATGTCACGCCGTTTGACAAGTCGCGCCAAGCTGCAAGCTCTGACCGCAGACTTTGTCTCCACCTGGGAGCCCTCGCTTCCCAAAACAAGCCATACAAGCTTAACCTCTCCCACACACACACACACAAACAGATACACACAAGAACTCTTCCATCTAGAATTCGACAAAAATGCATTGTGCAGACTGACGGAGCCCACACAAACACGCCGTCTTCCTAGGTCATTATATTTATATGGAAATGGGCTGTCTAATTATTTCTTACAGCTTGCCAGTAGTGAGTAATGAACTTGTCGCTCCAAACTTTCCCTTTAACAGGCTGCACTGATCTTGAGAGAAAAGCATTAATATCAAACAGCAAATTATATCCAAAAAAGGGGAAACATTGTAAAGCCCCTTGTTTTAAAACCTGATTTATTTCCACAAATGCTGGTAATAAAATTATTCAACATTGTTCCCAAATCCCGGCATTTAAATGATGCTATATAATTAACCCCAACTCATCTCAAGGTAAAGATTTACAATTACTTCGCAAGTCATTAATAAACAACTGCAATAAGCAATGTAGTATAAAGAAAAAAAATACATAAACAAAAGCAGAAAGCTCAACAAACCCAAGTCTTATTGTTTTTCTGTAGTTCCAAGAGCAGACATGAGCCAAGCATAACAACTTCACCAAGATGAAATTCCCTAATCATCCACCTCATTGTGACAGACTGTTTGCGCTAAATATGAGTGTGGAAGTGGATTAATGTATTACTTAGACAGTTTTAATTGTGACTATAAAATATCTAATTTTATAGATTGGTTTATTTGTGACTGCGTTATTGAATAAAGGTCTATAATTTTGATTAGTCTTTATCCACTTTACGGAGATAACATTGCAGTTAAAGCACGGATGGAAATGTAGTTAAGTTTAAGATTTACTCTTCCCATTCCACTAATGTGTGTGCAAGCACCTGAAAACCTGCTGTAATTTTTTTAATTAAATAAAAGGCCATTGAGACCCCTGTGACCTGTTGTTGCCATTTTAACACATGGTACCCTTCATGATTGGTAGTTTTTTTTTCATCCTGTTGTAGGGTTTAACAAATGTTAACCTTAAAGTATGAAATGCAGTCTTGATTAGTGACTAAAGATGTTTTGTTTCAGCTTGCCTTGTGCGATCCTAAACAATTAATTTAGTACTTTAATACTTTTATAGTTTTACTTTTAAGGCATAACAAACTACAAATATAGCAAAAAAAATTATGTAAAAAAAAAACATTTTTGTAAATTAACTCTTTAGGTTCTAAAAAAATATGGTTTTAAAATGCAAGAATTTTCCATAATGTTTATAGAGTTTAAGGTTCTTTAAAATGGATGCCAGAAAAAGGGCCAAAGTGCATAGTCTTCTCCAGCTGTACGAAACAAACACCTGGAGATGAGCCTCTATCATGCTGCACTGTGAAAGCTCGCTTGCATTGCCGTTTCTGTGCCCTGCTAGTCACCTAGCAAAAATGAGGCTACCACAACGTATCCTCTTTTTTGAAGTACAAATGCACAATATAGATCACTGCAATTGTCTTCACAATTTAAAAAGTTAAAAATCCCAATCAAAGTTGCAAATGACTGCTATGATGTTTCCATACATTCAACTTCTGCATGTCAATTATTCAGCAAGCTGGTTCTTTTATACGTATACGTGATCTTGACCTCTGTGGTCAAGATGTAAAACCCCATGAATAGGTTGGAACTTCTTGATGGTAGACAAAAAAGAGAAAAGCAAGAAATATACGATTTAATAATAATAGATATGGAGATTGCAATATTCAAAAATAGTTCAGTCTAACGTTTTATTTAAATGTTGCCACCTTACTGTTAGCCGTGCCCAATTCAGCTCTTTGGAGATATTTCCTATCACAGGAAACACTAGCAGCCGTGAAGTTTGAAGCTAAAGTACTACCACAATTTCTCTGATTAAGGTAATGCTGTTTAAAGCCACGGTTGTCAAGACTTGCGCGGCGTGTTTGTTAAGCAGCTGACTGTGTGCTCGCTATCTAAGCAGATGGCCCAACTAATTAGCCAGCTAATCTTAGCTTGTTAGAGTTGTATTTCTCCAGTTTAATTTTAGTGCATCTAAAAAACCGACGTAAAATGTGATAAGGTAAGAAGAGTGGGACAAAAGTACCTTTTTTTAAAAAGCAATTCATTTTTGCCTAAAACCTGAGAGTGCAGCCTTAGCCACAACAGTTTGAATGAAGCAAAACTGGTTAATTTACCTATTTCTTATTACAGAGATCAAATCAGGGGGCCAACAATCAACAAGCCAAAACATTTAGTAAAACCTTTGTTACATTTAAATGGAATATATTAAGTTTATCATTGTAATTATTGTACTTTAATTTCAAACTGGATATAAACATTTCAGAAAAAGCATATTAATGCAAAATTGGGAGTCGATAAACTTAAAATTACTACATTGATTAATTCTTTTGTATAAATTCATGTTGTTTTCTAACTTCTGCTACAGATTATACCCTCATATAGTATTTTCACTGATTAAAAGCAGCCTGCAATTCCTTCAAACAGCTATTGTCAAGTTTTAGCAAGATATAAAGTCGTGTGTGATAGTTTCCACTTTCTAAAAAAAATTTTAATGAGATATTGAGCATAATGTCATTTATTTCTTTATATTAAAGAGTTCCTTGCATAAACAAAAGCAAGGAAAGCTGATTAGGAAAGTTTCTCAGATTATAAATAAATTATTAGTAGATTGTATTTAAACATTTAATTAATTCTGAAACATATCTTTGTGATTTATGGATTCAGATATAAAGTCATTGTAATGAAAATATACACCCTCCTATACATCTTTATGATTTTAACATCTATGATGTGGTTTTAGTCTGTTTTTTTTTTCCTAGTGTGTCCTCATCTATGTCATCTATCCACTGTAATTGGAATATGGGAATTTCATGAAACACAAGTAATGAGACATACTAAACTGTTTTCTATTGACGTAGAATCTCAAATAATCACAAACTTTTACAATAGATTTATTTTTAGATATTCTCTCATGGATTCCAACTTTACAGTTGGTTTAGGTTTGTCTTCCTTGCTTCCTTATAATACCAGAAAAAACACATTTTGTGATATATGTGACGGTTTGCACAAATAGATCTTATTTATTTTAATTTGTTCCTTTACAAACAGAAAAATATAACTTAGGAAGCTAATAGGAAAAAGTGTTTATATTGCCGTGAATGAAATAGACATTTTCCTTAAGTATGTGAGATATACAAGTATACAAGAAATGTTTTGCTAATTTTTCACAAGACAAACCATGTATTTTAGATTTCAAGGGTCTTTACAAATGTCATTCCATTGATGTAAGGAAATACAGCCGTTTACCAAAGAAAAGACCCAAGTTATTTTAGAGTTGTATAAGAAACTCGTTGCCAGTAGTCCAAAACACAGAATGCCAATAATTGTTGCCAAGGACGACATAACCTCTTTTGATATTTTGGGGGCAATTTTATGTTCATATAGAGGTAGTGCCAGGTTGGTTTAATAATGGAAACACATGACGTCTTCTTCATATTACAGTCTTTAAATGTGATTTTATTTCGGGTAAAGTAGGAAAAGAAACCATCAGCATTTGAGAACAAGAAATACACCGTTGTCAAGGTCACAAAACTTACCTTTTGTTTCTGTTCCAAATCAAGCACATCATGCAGCCAAGCCGAAGTTCAGTCGCCCAAGCAGAAAGAAAAGCAGAAGCAAGACAAGAAAGAGGAAGAAGCAGAAACAGGGCAACAAGTGGAGACAAATAAAGATGTTAGCGATTTCTGAAGTGAGCATTGATTCCGATTTGTTTGTTTTGAAAGGAAAAGACCAAACAAAGAGCTGCATTGAAAAAGAGACATTTAACAAGCCATTGAAAGAGCTTGGACAGTTTACACTTGGTTTTTATTTCTCAAAAATAGCTAACTTGTCAAAAGAAAAACCAGGTTTATTGTAATAACAGCAAATTGCTGAATTTTTGTCAATTTGTGCAAAAGGACTTAATGTTCCGGCAGAGATAAGCGCGTTTAGTTTCTTATGAAACTGATAGCTGATGATGACAGTCCTATGATTACATCAGACATAACAGGTCAGAGCCATTTAGACCTCATCTGAATGAAACGTAATATGTCACAGATTGGTTTCCATCATTACAGCCAATAATGCACTAATATTGTCTGACAGATTCTTAATGCGTTGTTACCTTTTGCCCAACTTCATTTGCAGAAAAAGAGGTCCTTTGCAGTTTAGTATGTAAAAAAGCTTTTTAGATTTCGATTAAAAATAGTGTAGACTATAAAAAAGTGTTTTTCAAAGGATAAAGGAAGTAATAAACTCCAGTCACATTTCCTATATTTCACATGCAACAGGCCCAAGTCTTGATTTGGACTTAATTCCAATTTCATTGATCATCTCTTTACCTTTTGTTTTATTCAGAAATCAGAAGACAAAAAAACTTTACTGCCAAGTAGGTTATTGCACAAGGAATTTGTTTTGTTGTAGTTGGTGAGTATTAAAAACATCCCTAAACTATAGATAGGAAAAAAACTATAAGAAGAATATTAATTTAACAAAACATAAGTATAAATATATACAAAAAGAGCAGAAAAAGTAAGGGAAACGTTAAGTGTCCATGGTGTGCTTTCTGTTGTGGAGCAGCTTAATCAAGTAAAGATTTTTACACCAAGTATAATGCAAAACAAGTTCATAGGTCTAAATCACGTTATTGCTGCACAGTAGCGCTCAGGATGCATGTGTTGTTTTGTTTTTGTTTGTTTTTTATTTTTGAAACATGCCCATATGTTTGAGTTTCTCATTTGCCAGGATAAAAGTATTTGCTTTTCTACAGCATGCTAAGTTTTAACTCAGAATGAGTTGAGGTGTAAGACCACTTGAAGTTCAGTTATATTACCTCCTAAAGTTTTAGTACACAATGACATTTTGGAAAATGTCATGCTCCAAAATTTCTAGTAACAATTTGGTTAAAACATGACATAACACGGAGACCTGATTTGGTGTGGATAAACCTCAATGACCTTCACAGATTTCTGACTTCAACCTTACTAAACACTTTTGGGCTAAATTGGAGCAGAAACAATGAGCCAGTTTTTTCTACTTCAACATCAGTGCCTGACCTGAGAATTTACACAAATACACTCCTAAACTGTGTTGAAAATTAAGATTACTATAATGAAAGGTTGACCTTTCATCCTCAAATACTTTCAGTTTATTACCACTGAGCAATAACCAAAATACCAGAGGGAAAATGCAAAAAGCTGTTTGGAAATTGTAAGAGTTTACAGCTGATTATAGGCAAGAGTGTCAAAAATGATAAATGATAAATATATAAATCGCACTAATAAGCTGTTAATATAAAGGTTTATTTCCTTCACCTGACTGTGTTAGGGAAAATAAATAATATTCCACACATGATAGAAGATTTAATCTTTATGAAATAAACAAATACACCCTTTCAGCTATTCGTATGGGAAACGACAAAATATCAGGACACAAGTAGGAAGGAATGGAACGGTGTGCCTGGGGTTGCAATGGCGTGAACTGCTTTCAAAGGGTTAGTAGAGACACTCCGTCACTCAGTGTAGAAATAAATTGTGAATGAAGGTCAAAAGTACTAAAGGAGTTCTCAAACACGTGGGTTAGAGAAATGTTATTTTAGAAGTTAGGATAATTCAGAGATGACTCCCAATGGTAGGCCAGTAAACAACTACCTTATTTGTAAGCTTTAAAAATAAGATCTCCTCTGGTCAACACATATCAGTGCATAATATCCAAGTAGATCTCTTTTTTTGAAAATCAATCAATTCAAATGACTTAAAACGGCTAATTTATTAAATGGTTGCGACTGATTTTGCATTCAGCTAAAATGGCTCCGCAAATAGCTTGCTGCATTGCTGACATTCATTTCACAACACGCAGATAAACTCCATACCTCCCATTTCTGCTACTTTCAAAATAAAATAAAGTTTTATGTTTCAAAGAAATCAAGCAGAGTCAGACACAAGTCTGCGGTCGTTTCAGATTACACGGGAACAGCCTCCGCTGTGTTACTAGTGAGCAGACGAGGGAATAAAATGCAGAGAGACATACAAGAACAGCAGGGTTGGAGACGGCTTCACCGACTCAATTTTGAGTTAAAGAACACCTCAGAGAAAAAAAAAAAATTCTAGATAGAATTTCTGTTTCTTCAGAACTCTAAAAGGGTCACTTAAAGGTTTTGTGTTTTCTTGCTCTGTTGATGTGTTTTGGGTCACTTTACTGCTATAAAACATAAATATTTCAAAGTGGACAGTTAGAGGCTATTATGCAACATTTTAGGGAACCATCAAATTTCACAAACTTAGCGTTTTGAACAATTTAGACTGGCAGGGCTTCTGACATAGAATACCATAGCATTTTTATCAGGGGGAAAAAAATGAATCAGACAATACCAGCAAAATTGCTCAGCTTAAAAGAAAGGTCAGGAGATCGCCAAAGTATTAACAAGTGAATCTGGGGGGGAAATCTGATAAGTCGTAAACAAGTCTCAAAAATGTCAATTTAACATTACAACAGTACAAGTCAGAGGATTACCAAACATTTGACATATAGTGTTATGTGGGGGTTGTGGCCCTCAAGGTTAAAAGCAAATTATTCATACCCCTGACAGATTCAGATATGGGGGGTGGGGTGTTGCTGGCAGGGTGTTACACATGAATTGCATAGGTTAAAAGTATGTGTCCCATTACTTGGGAGATTCCTGTCTTTCTGCAGGAATAATTCCAGGCTTAAACAGTGGCAGAAATTAGATTTAATGATGTTGTCAGCTGTGTCACTTTTTCACCACAAAAGGTGGGATGCCTAAACACCCAGACAAAGTTCTTCAAAAGCAGCTTTGAAGAACTTTTAAAGCAACTAGCGCCAACTATGCTCTGATTGACACTAATTATGAATGTGTACAAACATTTGTTGATTTGTTTTCTCCGGGGTTAGGCTGAGCGAGACCTTCTCACATGATCCAATGAGGGTGTGGATGAATCGTTTTCTTTCCCCTCGTTTTCTTTCTTTCCCAGCAACGATATCTAATAAAAACAGGTAATTAAATCCTTTACAACTGCCAAGAGCAACGTGTTTACCCTCTCCGGGCTGACGGCTATCCAAATATTCATACAACCTGGGTTATGTCCAGAATCGTCTATTTATACCAGGGGGATAACGTATTCAGCTGGAACAACACAGAGTGATTAGAGTGCGCTGTATGTTATCGGCTGTGAAGGACCACAGTTTCTATTTTTTTAGCATTTAATATAATTTCATTTTTGACTGGATTTGGGTAGAAAGCCCTGCACAGCAGGACAAAGCCTGCTAACAGCTATTCAGTATAATAAAATGAACCCATTTTGTCTGGTTTTATCAGCAACTTGTTACAGTTTGTTTCCGAGCATCCATTTCAGATGCTGGTAAAATGATTTTTAATTTAAAAAAATTTAAGCCTTGCATATTCTCTTCACAAGCTGGAGCCTAACTGTATAAATACCCACAGCTGATGTAGTGAACAGGCATATTTGCATCACTGATAGAGAGCTTTAAATAACAACTGATGTTATTTAGCTGGAAGGTCAGCCATGAGGGTGTGACATCCCCAAAGACACTCCTTTAAATGAAATTAGGACATTTTTCTAAACATAGGCATTACGCTTTCAAAAAATAGGCACATAGAAAGTAATAAGAAATACATTATTTTTGTTGTTGTAGAGCTCAATGAGGTCATCTTAGCCAATTAAAGGTATCAAATGGACTTTAAATCCAGCACAATAAACTGTGCCTCTAAAAATGTGAATAAGAAGACTAAAAACACAATAAACAGCTCTCCATACAAAAAAACAAAAAAAAACATAGTCTGAACCTAATGCATCAAAAGGTTGCATGCACCCTGGAAGACTCAACAAGACATCCCTGGTGCTCTGAGGTCTCACGGTAGATGCTCTATTAAATGAAAGCAACAGATTTCAGAGCAAGACAATAACAGGTGCTTGACTTGAATCTTCTGGCTATAAAAAATAATAAACAGAAGTTCCCTGGATCAGGATGGACATGTCTCAGGTTTTGTAGCTTCTCACCTCAAAGCTATTTAAGTGCACTGAAAGAGACAACA
>JAVLVB010000735.1:2840339-2873764 GCA_032876305.1 Orestias chungarensis
TGTGTGTGTGTGTGTGTGTGTGTGTGTGTGTGTGTGTGTGTGTGTGTGTGTGTGTGTGTGTGTGTGTGTGTGTGTGTGTGTGTGTGTGTGTGTGTGTGTGTGTGTGTGCTTTTTTTGTTGAGTTCTCCTTGTGACAGGTGCACAGATGCATTAACAGGTAGCATACTGAAAACCAGAGCTACAGTATTGCATTACAATGTTTTATAACATGTATTAGTTGTTTTGTTTATATTGTTGAAAAAATAAAAACAATGACTTCTTATGTCTTTATATCGATGTAATTGTCTGACATATTTTTCAAGTTGCATATCTGTTTTGTTCTTATTATTTAGTTGGATGTTGCCATTCAGCATTTCTGAAAAACATTTATAGTTAGATATCGAAATTGACAGATAGGTTTGTGTCGTATATTGTTTACAGAACATTGGTCCTGTTGGTGTATCAATTCCTTTATACATGGTGGTATCAAAATGTAAAATATTGTTGTCTTTTTACTGGTTTTACTGGTTTATCAAATTTTGTTTGCAATTTGATCCATTTTTGAACACAGTCTAAATATCACGATTTAACCAAAATTAGTTAATAATAACATCAGTGGTATAATACTTTATTACTATACAGCCTTTACAAGGTTAAAGAGTTAAGGTTGATTGCAAAGATAAAACTCTAATTACAGAGCATGGTGTTTTAGGTTAAAAACAAATGTAAATTTTAACATTAGTCATGCAAAAAAGTTTTAGTTTTGCATTTTAAGTACAATAAAATGAAACTTGTTTCAAGTTAACTCCATGAATATTGTTATATTTTTATTCACCAGGTACAAAGTGCTTTATAATCTATAATAAGCATCTCTATCTGTAAAATAATAAAAATAAATAAATTAAAAAATCAAGGAAAATCCACCTTTTTGATCCTCTCGGTTCTCCGTAGTCACTCGAGGTGTCTGGGTCGGTGACGTTTTCACGCCTGGGTCATTTAGTGCTCAGGTTCACGAGCTTTGTTTAGAAGAGAATATTATGCATCACGGTGTCAGATAGTAGCTTGTTAATTAGCCCAACTTAAACCGACTGCAGTCCTTATTCAGACTTCCGCGAACTGGAGGAAAATGAGTGATTTGACTGAAGCTCTGGTCAAAGAAGGCTGGTACGTAGCATGCTAGCTTACGTTGCTGCTTAGCAGCAGTTGTGTGGAGATGTCAGGTGGATGGGCTGGTTTTCAATTAAAGTTTGTATAAAAGCCCGTCAGCGGCTACTATTAAATACACAGACCCAGAAACAAACTGCTTGGGAGAACAAGTAATAATAATAGTAACTTAATCTATGTTTTTTGCAATACAATAGCAAGTTACGCTGCTAACCATCTAGCTAGCTCACACTCAGCATTGACATGACAAACAGATGGTACTCCTTCTCCCTAAAAAATTATACATTATAAACATTATATACGTTATATATACTAAAAAAAAGGCCTTTCAGTTAGCTGTATGAAAATATATGTGTGTAATATATACACATTAGCGGCGCTGAGGGATGTACAGCTAGACTGTTTTCATAAGAAGCAGGAGGTAGTTTTGCTCCAGAAGGTTTTTACGTTGAAGTTTATTAGAATTTAAACAGAAACCGAACATCTCTGCATTCTTATGCTAGTATTTATTTGGGCTTCAGCATATTTGAGCTTCATATTACGTTACTACTAACTTTTAATAGCTTTATTTTTTAATAGCTTTATATTATTAGAAGTTATGTTTTGAAACGTAATAATAAACAAAACAAATTACTGGCAACAGTTTAAATAGTCTTCAGTCTTTTCATTTATTTATTTAGTTTTTTTTTGTCCATAAATATTTAGCTCTAATATTCAGCTGAGTATCACGAGGTTTTGAAACTTTCTAATTTTTTTATATATATTTTTTGTATAATATTCTGCGGATAATTATTAAACTGCTCTTCTTAAAGAGCATCTATTTAACAAAAAGCTCATATAACCCTTATCTGTGTGATCAGAATAATAGTATTATTGCATTTGTCAGCAATTAAATGTTTAATTGTACCAGTTTAGTTTTTTTTTTTTTTTGTAAATAGAATTTTCCCTCAAAGCAATGCTTAAAATAGTAATTTTTTTTAAAATAAATTCATGTTTTTTCCTCAATAAATCTTGAAATATAATGCAAAATATGTAGGATTTTTGGGAATGCCATTTGTTTCCCACAGTGAACCTTTAGTTCCTTGAGAATCTGTCCAATTGGCTGAATATTGGAACATCATCAAAAAAATACAACCTCTGAATTGTTAATGTATATTACCCAATTATTATTGCACTGCAAACAGTCCTATATGATCAATATTGCTCTTACTGATATTGCCTTGACACGATATGTTGTTCAATATATTGACTGAACCAAATTCTGATTCATCTTAATCATGTTGCTTTTGCATAATGTACATATATACAAATCACATGTATACGCACATGTACTTATAGGTACCTCAGTGATGAAGGCGTAGCAGGACTGAAAGGATCTGCAGAGAACGTAACAGCCGGCGACATTATTCGCATTGCACTTGACGTGAGTTTTTGAATTTCCATTTTTTGCAATTCAACAGCTCCCTTTTTTATTTATTATTTTTTTATTTCATGGGTAATCTGCAGTGATTGCTCAATAACGTTTTGTACTGCAGTGGGAACAGAAAGTTTTAGAGGTCTAAATTGCATTTAGAAAAATAATTCAAAAAGACCGGAAACTAATGTCAAACTGGATCTTAACATTTGGGAGGAAAGTTTCACTGCTTTTTAGTTTGGTTTAATTTGGAATAACCATTTTTTGGTCACCTTATTTATCTTTGATCAACTTCTCATTTTTAGCCCCCTGCAATAAATGACAGTGAGAACTTTCATTTACAAAGGTTCAAGACACGGCTGTAACTTTTTTATTTCCATGATGTGTATCAACACCATAATGCAGCCGTTATGCATTATTATTTCTAAGTGTATGTTGCATATTGGATCTAGATATTTGAGTTACCCAAATGTTGCATCAGTGCATTAGAAATCCCATTAGCATTCTTCTTCATGTATTGAGAATGACAAAAAGGCAGTTAATTTGACCTGTAGTTTCAGACGAGCACAGAATATTCGCCTCCGCTGTTAAAGCCTTTACCTTTTTGCCTCAGCCTGGAGTGCTGCCAAAAGACCTAAGGTAGCACTTGCACACATCACTGCTCAGCAGGTTCACACAGCCGTTCTTACTTTAAGGTACAGGTTGTAAGCTCATAAAATTTGTTCAAGTTCCAAGGATCCCCAAATTTTTTTTGTTCATTCACAGTTAATTGATATATTTTTACTTGAGGTTTTTTCTGCCATCTGCTAACCCTCTTGGAAAAAAAACAAAGTAAAAGACACAGATGCAGTTGAACTTTTTTAAAGTAAAACCTTTGATTTCTATTTGTATATCAGTAGTGTACGTTTAAAAAAGTCACCAACGCTATAAAGACTTTTTATTTTCCTTTTTCTACCATTAACTCAATATTGAGCCTCGAGTTAAAAGTAAAATACATAATTTGAACCAAAAAAATGCAGATCTGTCGTTACAGACAGACCTGGTGGGATATTTACAATGTGGTTTGATTGATTACGTATTGGAATACACGTTTTTGATAGTTTGTCCTTCACTAACTCATGCTAAATCAAATGTTCCCTCAGTCATGTTGTGTTGGTCTGCTGTGCAACTGAAGAAAGGAAATCATTGTATCTGTTGATAGATACCCATCATAATAATTTGAAAGGATTTTTATTATATGACGTCTCATGGATTCATGGATCTCCTAATTTATGACTCCTGTGATATCTGTCATTTCTTTCTAATGACACAGTTGTTGTTGTTTTTTACAGAGTGATCTCAGGCCTATTGGGAAAAAGGTTCTTCCATCTGATATAAACAGTGGAAGAACTGAGAAGGTAAGGGTAATATTTATTTTGTTTCTTCAACTTGTCCCAATTGACATTTTAAAGTCATCACACCAATGTTAACATGACACATATGTAACAAGAGTAAAAACAAAATGGATTTTTCATTCGATGGGTTAAAACGACGATCCTTATCCTGTGTTCAAAAATATTTGCCCTTATTGTTAGGTTATGAGTCAGTGTGAGTTCAGTTCCTCTTGCCACACCCAGGCCTGATTGCTGTCAAGAATGAAGAACCAATCAATCATGTCAATAAAACCTGTCTGACAACACAACACGGGTTGGAGTATTTATAAATGCAAACAATGCGATGATAACAAGAAAAAAAGTAGTTGAATTCTATTGGGTTGGGTTACACCAACAGCATTCAGTGTGGGTCCAAGAAAACGTGAAACAGTTGTGGAAGAACCACCGATCTTCTAAAAACACATCAGCAAGGCTCATTTAATTGGTGTTCTTAATTCCACACGGGGGGGAAATAAACAATGCTAACCAAAAACCACACAGAGGTCAATCTCATATTGACCATAATATGTTTTAATGAGTCTTTCCAGCAAATATTCTGTTCGTTGATGAGAGGAAAGTTTTCGGAAGGTGAAAATCTACCACAATATTTAAAAAATCTATGAAAACTTTTTCAACATGTTGGTAGTGTGCTGATCCGGAGCTGATAACTTGCCATAATTCAAAAAAAATCTTTTATTCTGCAGTCCTCAGTTTTTGGCCTTAAGCTTAGTGAAGAATTGCTCGGCTAGCAGGTAAACCTTAAAAATCACATGGAAAAAATAAAAAAAACCGTGTTGGTGTGGCCAAATTAAAGCCTAGATTAAAATCTAATTTAGATATCTGAAAAGGTTCATTCATGGTTGAAAACCCTTAAGTACTGCTGATTTAAGCCAGTACATGTACAACCGAGTGCTTCAAGGTGTAAAGTTACAGTGGGCGCCCCATATACAGAGACGCAGTAATCCTGGGTTTGATTCTAGATCCTGAGACCTTTGCTGCATGTCTTTCTCTTCATTCTCTGCCCTGATGACTGTAAATAAAGGCCTGCAGTACTAGGCCTATCAAAAGTGGGATAAAATAACTAGTCAAATGCAATGCAATGGAGGTCTCTGTCACTGAATATCAATTTCTAGTTTGAGGTGTAATTACTCTTTCACATAGTGAAAAGTGAGTCTGCTTGTTTTGATTATTATACGGGGATGCACTATATATCAGCATAAAAGTCAGTAACGGCTCATGTTTTTTTAGCTTTGGTAACAATAAAAAAAGTTAAAGTTAAACTTGGTTGATAGTAACAAATTGTATTTATTGCCATCTTGTTGCTGTTTGCGGTTCTTGAGGTGAGGTAGTTGGTCTTGTGACATTAGTGGCAATAATAGGATGCCATAATTGTTGGCCGTTAGACTAAACGTATGGCATTGTCAGTGGCTTGGTCATTTTTTCAAGGTACTGCAAGGCTGGGGAAGTATTTTTAATATCAGTAAATATTGATTATTGGCCACAAATGCAATATTAATCTCCGATATCGCTATTATAACATGTTCAAAATTGTGCATCCATAGTTTTAATCCCATTAACAGATAATAATATTGTTTAAAAGCTGCATTTTACTGAGGTTTGTCTGAAATTAGTATTAGAATGATGTAAAATTTTAAAATGATAAAGCCATGCTTTTTTTTAGTCTACAGTGCAGTTCTGAGAACAACCTTTAGATGGTGCTGACAGACCAGCAAATACAAATAACCCCCACCCCCATTTTTTAAATTTTTTTTATTTGCTGGTGAAGCTGAATTTGAGTAACTGCAGAGAAAATGTTCCAGCCATTAAAACAAACATTCTTTTTTGTGCTTAGATCCTCTTCTTTCCAAATACAAAATGCTGACTAAATCCAAATTAAAGCTGCCTTGGACCCTGTGTGTTTAGGGAATAAACAAACCTGTGCTGTCATTAGCCTCTTAAAGGGAGATATTTACCCATGTAATGCTTTGAAAAATAATTTCTCCTGAGTACACCCGGCAACTGCTGGGGCTTCTTGCCTGACGATTTTCCCCTCAGTCTAATCTAGCTTGTCTTTTCTTGCAAATGGACAGTTGGAGGGACCATGTGTCCTCCAGGTGCAGAAAGTGAGAAACGTCTCGGCTCCCAAAGACCACGAGGAGTCCCAGGGTGCGCCGAGAATGCTGCGCCTCCAGATGACAGATGGGCAGACCACCTGTGTTGGACTGGAGTTTAAACATCTGTCGAAGATCAGGTACGGTTTTGTCGTACAAATGAGCAGATGCAGTTTAGTGGAATTGTTTGAGAAGTCTATATTGATTAATATTCCAACGGAGGGTGGCAATCATAAAATAACTTTGATTTAAGCTTGTGTTTATATTTTCAGATTTTAATTCTAAGGTTGTGTAATTTAAATGTATATTTTTATGCTATTTATTAACTAACTGCGAATAAAAATCAGGTTGTATCACATAATCTACACAAAAGCTACAGTGGTCTCATAAATTCATGTACAGTCTCTTTCTTCAATAAACGCTAAGTATTACACATACAGTTTTTTTATTTTAATAAAGCCTGTCTTTTCGCCAAATTGATCCAGAACAGGCGACATTTAGCCACTTCCTCACATATTTAGCTAATGTGTGAGGCTTCTCTCGACGCACTCCCCTTTCACCCCCTTGTCAATGCTTTTGCTCCATCACGCGCCTGGATTTCTCCTTTATCTGCAACTTCCATGTGGCGCCAGCTGATTTAGCAATTCACAGCCTTAATTGCATCTCCATCCAAGCAACAGTGGCCTTGGTGATTGCTGCCATGGTGACCGGCCAGTCTGTACAGGTGGAGTGGCCAGAATGTAGTCCGTGACTTCCTGATGGGAAGAGAGGAGCAAACAGAACAAATCCCCTCTTTATGAGCACCACGCACACACGCACGCGCGCAGCCAGCAGGAGTGCTTAATGTTTCTGATGAAAGTGTCCGCTTTAGTGCGAGCGAGGCCTTAAGTGGATGGAAGCGAAGGACAGATGGAGTACAGGACTGTTACCTATGTAAGACGGTGACATAAAGGGAGCATAATTAAAACATTAAGATGCAGCTACTGAAGTTGAATAGTATGTTTGTGGTTGAATTAGGGACACGCTGCGGTTCATTTCTATATCCACGGCTCCATGAGAACATCATCTATCCCAGAGGTCTGGAGTGAAATCCCTAATTGTTACTTTAGCTTCCAGCATCAGTAGCTGGAAATCCCTCTAAGTCCTTGTGCCGTCCTAATGAGAGAGGCATAGGCCTTATCAGGCCTGATGAGATGGAGGCGCTTTTTAATTTACCATGAGCATGGGTGAGCAGCTGGGATTATTAATAGTCTCTCTTAGCCTTGCCACCCATCTGCTGGCACTGCTCCATGTCATTTACAGAGTGATGAGGCAATAGGGTGTTAGAGCTGTTAGATACAGTTAAAACGTGCTAAACTCTCTAAATCTGAGCTGTTTGCTGAATATCATTATTCATAGTATTATTTATTTATTTTCCCTTTTGTTTGTATGTCTTCCAGTCTGAATACACCTCCTGGGACAAAGGTAAAGCTTATTGGTACGGTCCAAGTAAAAAACGGTATTTTGCTGCTCGATGATTCAAACATCCACGTCCTTGGGGGGGAAGTGGATCATATGGTGGAGAAATGGGAGCTACAAAGGGTAAGGGTAATCACGTCTCAGCTACGCGTTAAAAAATAACGTCAGGATTTGTAATCATTTTAACCTGCGGTTCTGTCTTGCATTTTGAGACGAGCTCTTTTTATTTTTCAACCCGCAGAGTCTGGCCAAACACAGCAGGAGTAACATTGGAGCAGAAGGTGGACCTCCACCTTTTGTGCCATTTGGTCAGGTGAGGGATATCGCTGATGGCAACACTGCATAAAAAAGAAAAAAGAAAAAAGGTTTTGCTCTGATATAAACCCAATAGCTTGTTAAAGAATAATATTTATTCATAAGTATATACATACCTAAAATTTGAAAAAGTCAGCAGAGATTTGATTTGAAATAAAAGTCTCCAGAAATTTACATTTTGGCAGTTTTTTTTTTTCTTTTCTAAACGACCCCCCCACCATAGATGATTCTGTTGTGTGTCTGTAATCTGAGGTTGGCTTCTGGCAGCTTCTCCACATTAGAGAAAGAGATAAAGGTGATTATAAAATCAAGCCTTTATCTGCCAAGAACTGATGCCAAGAGGAAGCCACACTTGAACACTTTTACTATGTTTCCTCTAGACTTTCTATAATGGTCTTCACGTTGGTTTAGTTCAGCCCTGCCTGCATAGTTTGCAGGGACATTACAGCAGCTGGGACTAAATGACATGATCATGCAGTCACCCAGTCTTGTAATATCTCCAGTAAGTTTTTAAAGCCTTAAATGGGTTAAACCCATCATACATTCGGCACTTGGGTCAAACAGGCTTCCCAGAATAAAAAAAAAATTAAGGCACTCAAGCAAATATAATTTATGCACCGCAGCATCTCTTTAATTTTCTTTAGCTTGAACTTGTAAGTAGACAATGGAGCGCATTCAGATTATTTAGATTTTCCTTGTATTTTATTAATTGATGTGTCTTAAGTACATTGTCTTTGCTTTAAAAGCCCTTTGGTTCAGATTTGTTGCTCTTAAGTGCTGTATGAATCAGATTAACCTTGACAAACCCGTGTCAAACAAATCTGCCGCAACTGGTGAAGTTCTGTGATCTTTACTGTGAACAGTCAAGTCTATTCAAATCTTTAACGTCCCTTGCTGATTGTGAAGAAATTTGCTTTGGTGTAGGAGTATATGTAAAAGCTGTAGTCTTAGGCACATCTTCCCTTGAAGTATTGCTTGGAATTATTAAGGTTCCACTTGAAATGCACACAATGTTTAAGTGATCTGATACTTTTTTGAGGAAATATACTTCTTTTTTTATTGAGAAAGTACAATTTACACCCACAATATTATGATAGAAAATTTGTTTTTGTACATGTCTAAATCTCTGCCGGTAATTGATCCCATAATTTTTTAACTAGATTTATTTTCTTCTAGGTTTCCTAGTGTTGTCGTGATACTTGCTAATAGAAACTCTTCAGTAATTTAAGTGTGTATTTGTTTCTCCTGTTTAGCTTTAATATGTGGATCATATATGTTGTTTTTTTTAACCTCCTTACAGAAATGTGGAAGAAAAGATGACGTAGACATCAGAGAACTAGACCAGAGGAAAACCCTGCAGTCTCAAAATGTGATCAAAAGCACAGATGAGAACGACGAGTTTGAGAAGCAGCGGACGGCAGCTATAGCCGAGGTTGCGAAGGCTAAAGAAGTCAGTAACCCTGTCCTAAATTCTGTATATGACCACTTTTACTCTGCATTATTTGTCTTGAAAAAATGCAATTGTTCTTGACCCTAAGATTCACATCTTTTCATTTGCCTTCCATTGTTGAACATTGGCTTTTTCTACCATTGTTTTTTTTTTAGTTGTTAACACATCTCACTTTGTCGCATATTTTTTGCAATGTTTTGCACTAGCTACTTAATTGGCTTTACATTTAAAAGACATGGAACTCATTGACATTCAGCTTAACGTAAATTACCCCTGCGACTCTTTGAATTAAAGCCATAATTTCACCATCAGCTACGAACCTTTATGTTTTGATTGGTTTTCTCCAACCCTGCTGCTCTATTGTGCCTAATGTGTTTTGTTTTTTTTCCCGCCTCCTCAGGGCCCTCGCACATTTGGTGGTGGAGGAAATGCAGGCAGTAATTTATCCAACACTGCCTCCTTCTCTCGAAGCAGAGACCCACAACAGCAAAGGAGGCGAGAAGACAAGCCGGAAAGAACAGAAAGCAGACAAGATGGAAACTACAGAGAGCTGGTGACGACATAAATATAATTTAAGCGTTCTTATAAAGCAACCGCGCCTCTGTTAGGATTTTTTTTCTTTTCACTGAAAGCTGGTTAGTGTTTCTTTATGGCTCTTTGATTTTGATTGAGCTTCTATTTAATGGTCAAGAGGCCAGGTAATGCATTGATTAGGATATTGAAGAAATGTAAATGAACTCAAGTGGCGGTCAATTTATCTTGGTTTGTTTCTTGTTCTACTTTCTAGCTACACAGCTTTGAGCTCAACAGAAAGTAGAATTGAGTAGAATGTGCTGCAGATTGGCTTCAAAGTATGGTAAAATGCCTTGAAGCCTACAACCACAGCCACAGCAAACCGAGAACTTTGGTTTTTTTTCTTTTTACTTTATTATGTTAAGCTGTAAGTTTTTACATTTATGCATTCTCCACGCAGTATATCCAGTTCATCTTTAGTCTTCCTCTCATTACCTCCGGTGTCTAGGTGGATGAGCGGGCTCTGAGAGACATCATGGAGATGGGTTTTAATAGGGAGGCTGCCCGACAAGCTCTGATGGATAACAATAACAACCTTGAAGTAGCTCTAAACAGCCTGCTGACCGGATCATCGGGTGGCAGACCTAGCTCTGTGGTCCCTGAGCCTAGCAGGCCACCACTTAGAGGTTCATAAATAAACACACACACACACTGGCATATTGATAACTTCCAGTGCCGTCCAGTGCACCTTGGATCTAGAAAGTAGGGAGAGGTTGGGAAAAGGTTGGGTAGCAACCTGGCAGCCCCTGAAATGCACTAAGAACCACTAGCGGCCTAATTAACGGTCTACAGCGGCTATGCTGTTGGTTTAGGTTCATTCATCAGGAACTGCATAAACTCTGTAATGCTGACTTTCTCCCCCCTATGCACACGATAAGGTTTCAGTTAGATTTTCTTCTAGTTCAGTTATTTTGTGTTTTTCCGTACTGAAAATCCTTCCTGCCACAACTTGAAAGTTGCATAATCACACTAAAGCTTCCTGTAAAAAAAATCTAGTTTTTACTTTATACATTAATCATATTAAGTGCGGAAGTCTTCTCTCTGTTTGCACACACTTGGATAAATATACACATCTGCTATCCTTTCCAAAATTCTTACTTAAATGGATGACCATGGTCTGAAACATTAAATGTACAGAATCATGACATAACATGTAACTAATTTCAGTCAGATTTGTTACACAGATGTGCTGTATCTGGACTCAGTACTTGGTTGAGGCCTTTTGCTTGAATTACTGCATCAATGCAACCTAACATGGAGGGGATCTGTCCGGGGTTCTGCTGAGATGTTCAGGAGGCTTAGGTTTGCTTTAGTAGCCTTTAGCTCTACTGAGTTGTGGGTTCTTGTGTCTCCCATTTCCTCTGGACCACATTCCATAGATTCCTCATGGCGTTTATGTCAGCAGAGTTTGTTTGTTTGTCTAGCACAGTGATTGAAGGGTTTTAAAATCCAATATTAGTGGATGATATTCAGTGCGAGTAGATTCCTGGTGTTTCTGTTAAACCAAATTAACAACTAGACTTCTGTCCCTCTTCTCTGTTCTTTCAGATTTAAATTATTTAATCAAACTATTAATAATTTTGGTGCGTAATCTTGTTTTGGGCTTCTCTGCAGCCAGAGGACGGGGCAGAGGCAGGTCAAGAAACGGAGATGAGGAGGATGGAGCAGGCGGAAGACCGTCTGGACCAAGCACCCTATTTGACTTTCTAGAGTCCAAGATGGGAGCTTTTTCCATTGATGGTGGGTGATTGATTTTCTTTTTATTTAACAGTTTGTTTAACTTATAAATGCCTGAAATCTTGGAGTGTAAAACTCTTCCACAATCCTTTTATTTGTCAATACATGTTCAATGACTCTGATCTTTTCATGGTTTGCTTCATCAGAGCCAAAAAATCAGCGGCAGTATGAGAACAGAACCAATTTTTCCAACTCAAACTATCATGCTAAGTTCTCACACAGTGAGCACAGGCAGCTGAGAAACAACAGAGCCCCTCGCTTCCATAAGGACACAGATTTCCCCAAACCTGGCCAGGAGCCAGCTTCCAGCTTCGGTACGCCACAAATGTCGGCCCCCGCCCAGCAGTGGAGGGGACAGGAGAAATGGCCGCTGAACGCATCAGACAGAGCGCAGAACGACAGGGGAGAAATTAGAGATGAACACAATGTTCCCTCTCCCATTATGCCTCCTCTCACACATTTAAAAGAAACACAGCAGCAGACTGAATTTAGTGGGCCCTACCACCAACGATCCCAAAATGGTAATGGGGGTAATATGTCCGGACCGCCTCCCAGACGAGGGGTGAAAGAAAATGTACCAACCTCTAAACCCGGTTATCCAACAGGAGGGGAAGCAGACGGAAGAGGGAATTATAAACGCTCAGACAGAAACGAAGACGCCAGCAACAACAGGAGAACGGGGAGAGCTGAGCGTCCAAACTCCGACCACTTTGACAGACAGAGGGATGGTGGCCCGATAAACTTTAACCCCAGAGGAGGAAGCTCGATAACCTCCCAGGAAGTTGGGTTTTCGCAGGGCTCCCGGACTATAGCGGCGGATCCTTCACACTTCCAAAATGGAGATTTGGAGCAAAAAAGGACTGGGCCAATCAAGCCAATAAACTCAACCTATCCTCAAAGCAGGGAACAGCAACCCAAGAGGATCTCTCACAATAACCAGGGGTCCAAAATGAGAGGAGGACAGGGCAGAGGTCAGGGATCTCGAGGAGCAGAAAGAGATTACGTCACTGAACAGGGTTGGCAACCTGGGGATGAATGTTTGGCTCTATACTGGGAAGACAACAAGGTATGTGCTCCCTTAAGTTATGCTGAATAGAGTGATTGTGGTTAAATTGTTTGTTGTTGTTTTTTTGTATTTGTCTGGAATTGAATAACATAAATATGTACATTTTTGTACGTTGATTTGTTTTTTTTTTAAATCAGTTTTTCCTCTTGAATTATGTCTGCAAGTATTACCATGCCAGGATAGATGCCGTGCATCCTTCTGGCTCCACAGCCGTGGTCGTGTTTAGTGATTATGGGAACTGCGAGGAGGTCCTCCTCCATAATATCAGACTTGTTCCTGACGACATGATGGTAACCAGTATAGTATCATTATTTTATGATTAATATAATCATCTGGGCTGTGACTGTTTAAAAAGGGCAATCCAACTGCTTCCCTGTGATGTGCAGAAAGCTGATCAAATATTTATTCAGTCTGTTCTGATTAAAAGCAGCAGCACATCACAATTATGTCAAATCTCCGTCGGCAGGAGGAAGATGACGGTTACTATGACAGTTCGCTGGAGTTTCGCCGTGGGGGTGATGGACAGCCGAGACGCTCGAGACCCACACAGCAGTACTACCAGCCGCCCAGGGCGCGTGATTGATGTTTTCCTGTTTACACTGGCAGGTAAATTACTGACAAATCGTGTTTTTCTACCGTAATTAAGCACAAATGTTGAGTGTTATGGCCTTTTAGTTTAAATTATCATTCTTTCTGCGTCGTAGAAAGTGTGATGACGTAGTTTTTCTTTATTCCCCACATTATTAATTTATTTACTTATTTTTTATGAAGGGATGTAACATCTTTTACAACTTTTATATCCTCCACCGGCACGTTGCAATGTCTCCAACTATTTCACAAGGTCAATGAGGATTTCACAAGATGCCCAGAGAATGTAGAAGTGGTTGATTTTTGTGTAATGCAATAATTTTCTTTCTCCTTGCTCTCCAGCATGCTCGTCCCTCCTGCCTCAACGTTCTGCAAGAATCCAGAGTGCTTCCTGAAGTTTTTAAGCATCCACCTTTTCAAAAGGGCTAGCACATAATGCATAAAGAAACAAAAAAAAAAATCAATAAGCTCCTGGTTCTTTTGTCAAGGACATATCTACTGTACATGTTTTTGAAGGTTTATTAAATGGAGGAATCAAATAAACAACTAATTATTAGTAATGACACGTGCGTTGTGTTTTATCTGTTTTATCCAACTGTGCAAATGGGATCAGCAATAAAATAATGTGTGACGTGTGAAGAAATGCATCAAGGTCGCAGTATGGGTGCTTTGGCTTTTACTTTAAAAAAAATTAGGAAATATTTTAGAAAGCATGTATTTCTAAACTCAACCTAATATTTTACTGTCTAAAGTTGGAGAAGCATTAAAAAAACCGCAAAAAAATTATTCTGATCAATATAGAGTGTATGTTTTGATTTTATTTTTAGTAAACTTGTGTTGTTTTCACTGGGGCTTCACACCCAATCCACGATCTGCCTCTGTATTCGAGTTTAGCTGTTACAATTCTCATATAGTAGATAATCATGAGCTCTACAAGTCCATAGCAAAGGAGCCCAGGCTCATCTGTTGTGTTCTTTGAAGCAAATCCGGAGGGTAAGACAATCTCTTCCCCCACTGTAATAGAGACCGTTAGACTGCAGAGATATCATTTTGCACATTACAAAAGGGACTTTACCAAGCTCTTCAGGCCCTGCAAACACTCTGTTGGCTGTTTATAGGCGTGTGCTGTGCGAGATACGCAGTTTTACACATGAAGGAAATGATCTCGACCTGGGCTCCAGTTTCTTTCTTACCAGCAGCAGGAGACAAAACGAACAATGTGGCTGGGTTCAGCGGAGGGGTCACGGTGTTATTCTGTATCAGTAGTCCAAAAGGGTTTGCTTTATTTTCCGACTGAGGCTCCAAGCAAGCGTGCATGAATAATTAACCACGGGTAATATGGAAACCCATCCGCGAGGGAGGAATTGAAAGCGTTTGAAGGGACTAACCTCACACAGGCTGGAAAATAATAAGGGATTGGTTTTCAATCAGATAGATGGTGATACTTGTGGTAGAACGGCTAAGCCACCTTCACACTGGGCTTAGCTATTAACCCAATAGATTCTTGAGTAATTAAGTGAATATGATAAATGCTCAGTTTTTTGTATTTATAAAAAACGTTACCTATCTATCTATCTATCTATCTATCTATCTAATAAGATTATAGAGACGCTCGGCAAAGAGCACTAATTAGAGTAGTAGCAAACAAGAGTCCACGGATGGGCTTGTTGCCCATTTGACAATTATTACTTTGTATTTCATAAGTTTGGACATTATGGAAGAGTGGTGTCACAACTCGGCTCTCAGGGTCAAGTAGAGGCGAATAACCGGTTACAGCAGCCAATTAAACGTTTTGTTTCTCTTGCCAAAGTAAGCAACCACTAATTATGCGATGAGAGCATCAATAAGCTGGTTGTGTAGGAGGTTGACACGCAAGTGGTGTATGCTGTGAATCAAAGCCAACGTAAGGCAAAGTTAAGCCAATCAATATTGCTGGGCTGCCTATTATGAGGAGGAATCAACTAGGAAAACTTGGGCCCAAGCGGCAGCAGCTGAGTCCAAACCACTCCAACTTGTGCTGAGAGACAGTGTCAAAACAGGAAATGACACTGTTGATTCAGAAAGACATTAGTCCTGTTTGCAAAACATCTTTGCTGTAAAATGGAGGAACACTGTTTGTTTGTGATTTTACCACCATTTTTGTTTTGTTTGTCATACCTCTTCTTCTGTTTGCAGACATTTATTACCCCAGGTTTGTTTATGTTTGCATTGTTTCAGATTATGAAATTTAACATTTTTGTTACAAATAAGTCTGATAGGTTTTATATACTTTGCTTAGAAATTGCATGTTGCTGTTTGTCTCCTTAAATCTCACCTGTGTTTCAGAAACTAAAGGGGGTGTGCCCTAACGTCCTGTAGTGCTGGGTTGGAGGAAGTGATTTCTCAGGAGGTACCAGGTGAAGAGGGGAAAAGAAAACTATTAATAAATTATTAAAATAACCTGAGAGTTGTGTCTGTTTTAATAGTATATTTTTAGGTTCTTGCTAAAAAGAGGTATCTCTTTGAATGTAAATTAGTAATCTTATTAGAATATCCCTGTAAAATGGAATAGTCCATCAGAACTGATTGTTTTTGAAGGGCTTGGAGCTATTTAAGCAGACAAATATGGTAGATCAAGAGAACAGGGAGGATAGGGTCAGTGTAACTGGGTGCACTGGATGTTAGATTTGGTTGTTTTAAATATATTTAGGTTTATTTTTGCTCAGTTAAATTGTAAATCAATTTTTGTAAATATTTTTTTCAACTTTATTTTTTGTAAATAAATCACCTGCTACATTGGAGACCGTCTACCTACTGCCCTTCTTCAGCCACTTTGGCCAGGCTATTCTACAATTTTGAAGGAGCTTTACTGGTCAGATTAGACCAACATCAGACTTTTAATCCTTGTTACAGAGGACAGCATCTGGGGGAAAATGTAACACAGGGAAAACATGCATGTAAATCTGGTCAATACTTCTCACTATGATAACCTGTTGTTTTCTCCTATTGAGGTTTTCAGTGACAGTAGTAAAAGCTGACTGGATGTTTTTATGTTTATGTAACAACACATTGAATCATACTGTATCTTGGCACTGTGATGAAAGTAAATCTGCAGTTTAGAATACTGTTTCTCTTAATTTCTCTTTTTTTTATTTCTGTGACACATACAGCCTTTAATAGTATGATATGATCTCAAGTATACAACCCACAACAAAGCGGCCTTAGATTGTGATTGGATCTTACATGACAGGCTTTACAGTCAAAACGAAACGTATTGGGGCAGCAAATTACTTTTTAATGTTGGGGCTTGACAGGTTTTAGCACAGTCAGCTCCGGTTTGATTGCATTTCCATTTATATTGGATTACAAGATGACAACATGACTTTCTCCATGGTTAGCACTGTCTCCTAACAGCAGAATAGTTTCAGTGTGCAGGTTTGCGGAGCATGTTCCTCTAACAGCACAATAGGGAAATAGTCAGTGAAATTGTCTTTCTATGGGAATTTTTTTTGCTCCACATATGTCAGGCATGTGACGGGCCTTAGACCAAGACTCACATAACTAACAGGACAATTCTTTAGAAAAGATCTGTCCGGGGTTTAGCAGACAGTAACATATATGGTGATATTTACGTATTTCAAGTCTTTCCATTTTCTGCCCTTGCTTTTTTGGGTGCAACTTGATAACCTTCAGTAACAAGAGGAATGCTTTTCAACGGTTGAGAGGGAACAGCCTTCCTTCCCACATTAACATCCTTTTTACTCCATCGCTTTGTTTCCCACCTGCTTGCCTCTCCTCTTTTCCCCTGTTCCCAGCTGTTTGCTATTGTCTTTTTAGCCTACCGGACCCCTCAACTTCCACCTCTCCACCATACTACCTTTCTGATGGTGACATCTGAACACTGTGATCTTGCTGAATTCTTACGTAACTTCTATATCGGCTCGTCAAGCATATCCACTCTGTGCTTCGCGGATGGAGAAAACTCGGATTGAACGGAGGTTATTTGACTTCTTTGGGGAGCAATTTGTGAACTAAGGCCCCAGTGAGACATAAGGTGACTTAGTTCAACATTAATTATATTTAATGAGCTTCTTTTACAAGAATGTTTATCCTGAATCAATATTTTTTCTGTGACACCTAAAATGTAGAAAAGATGCATTAAGCAATACAATAAACTATGTTATGTTTTAATTTCACCATTTCAACTTTTAACTTAGATTCACAGATACGGTAATTTGCAAAAGTATTCACACCCCTTTTATTTTGTCCCATTACAACCACAAACATACATTTATTTCTTTTGAATTCTATGAGAAAGACCTGCACAAAGTGGTACACGATTGTGAAGTGAAAAAATAATTATGTAGGATTTTTTTTACAAGTAGACAATTGAAAAGGGTGTTGTGCAAAAGTATTTAGCCAAATTTTCTCTACGTAGAACCAATTGTCTTCCATAGCTGCCTGATGATTGCTAATGACTATATACAGACCACGGCTTTGTAATGTAGTCACACTAAAAATACAGCTTATTTGGGAGCAAATGGCATCATGAAGTCCAAGGAAAACAGCAGACAGATCACGGATAAAGGTGTAGAGAGGTTTAAAGCAGAATCAGGCTATAAAAAGATTTCCCAAACCCTGAACATTCATCATCCTGAAATGGAGAGAGTATGGCAATACTATAAACTTACCAAAACAAGGCCGTCCACCTAAACTTACAGGCCGAACAAGGACAGCATTGATCAGAGACGCAGGCAAGGGACCCAAGGTGATGAAATGCAGAGATCCAGAGCTTAGGTGGGAGGATCTGTCCATGGTACATTTTTTGTCCAGTGCTTCACAAATGCTGGCTTTATGAAAGAGTGGAATAAGGAAGGCTGAACACTTTTGCACACCACACTTTTCAGGTTTTTCTATTTCTAAAAAACAAAACTTATTAAATCATATATATTTTTTGTTGGTCTTCATATAAGTTTCCAATGAAATATATTGTTGTGTCATAATGTGAAAAAATATGTAAAAGCTCAAGTGGTTTGAATGCTTTTGCAAGCCGTTGTATCTGAGAGATTAGAAACACCACAAAGGTATTTGTCATGTTATGTTCTGGAAAAATATATTATTGTGGATGATGCTAATTTCTCCACATGTTGGAAGTGTGGTGGTGTTGTTGTTCACATATGAACTAATGAATATCAGGGATTTACCAACTGACCGTCTGGCTACACTAAAGATATGCAAAGCAATAGGTTTCATGCTTTGGTTGAATCTCTGAGCAAATAAGAATTTGCCTTGCAAAGCGCACCTTTAACTTTCAGATCAGGAAATATGACAGCCAGAGTGTTCAGGATTGCCACCACCTTTACATATCATATGTTAGAGAAAATTGTTGCTGAATACATGAAATGTTGCTTTGTCAAAAGGTGTGGAAATCTTTCCATATGTATATAAAAGACAATTTTTCAAACAGGTGTTCATTTTAAAGTGTAGCTTATTTTACAAACAACAAAACCTAACAGACTTTTATGTTTGTACGGCCCGCCCCCCCCGCCCCCGAAAAAAGAAACCTTTTGAGCAGAACCACAAACCATTGTTGTCCAATGACTCACTTAAAATCTGAGATCCTTGTTAGAACATATTAAAACAGTGTTTTAGATTTAAATTTTAAAAGACAGCTTAAAGCTTAAAGACAACTTAAAGACAAATGAAAGCAGTCAGAAGCTAAACTGGGTCTTCCAGTTTAAACTTGTCATCCAGCATGCTACTGGACCAAAACATGTGTCACTACAGGTAAAGACCAAGGTGAAAAATGCAGACTGAGCCGCACAAAGCATATAGGGAAAGTATTAGATGGCTTTGAGTCACAGCATACACCACTTACGTGTCAACCTTCTACAAAACCAGCGTATTGACGCTCTCATCGCATAATTAGTGGTTGCTTACTTTGGCAAGAGAAACAAAAGCTTTAATTGGCTGCTGTAACCGGTTATTCGCCTCTACTTTATCATGACCCTGAGAGCCGAGTTGTGACACCACTCTTCCATAAAGTCCAAACTTATGAAATACACAAGTATTAGTTGTCAAATGGGCAGCAAGCCCATCCGTGCAATCCTCCTGTTTGCTACTACTCTAAATAGTGCTCTTTGCCGAGCGTCTCTATAATCTTATTAGATAGATAGATAGATAGATAGATAGATAGATAGATAGATAGATAGATAGATAGATAGATAGATAGATAGATAGATAGATAGATAGATAGATAGATGGATAGATGGATATATAGATAGATCAGGCCTTAAAGAGGAAGATAGGTGCTACTTGTCAGTGGTAATGACTGTTTTCAGTGTGCAGCAGACCATGTTCTGTACATGTCATTCCTCAAACATCCTGCCAAACATTTGTTGCCAAGCACCCTTGTGTTACTCATAACACATGACAATTTAATGGTCAAAATGGGGCCAGTTAGCTTAACCAGAGACAGCATGGACTAAGGGTGAATGATGAGTCAGCAGGTGGTTATTGATCTTTGCCATTACCGCATATAGATATGAGCAGCAAAGCAAACCCGGTGTAAAGCACCTTTCTGAAACCTTTATGAACCTATCTAGCAATGATTGCATGGGATATAAAAAAGACTGTCAAGAACAAAGTTCAGATAATGGTCTAACCTTAGTGTTTTACTCTCCCTACCTGTTTGTATGTTTGGGCCTATGGACATTTTAGCAAATAAACATTCTTTGCATGTTGGACTACTCACAATATGTTCCCAAAGACAAAGAAGTTTGTAAAGCTGAATAGCAAAATATAAAAACACTGCAATCATTTGTTTTTCTTCCAAAACAATATTTATCTGTGTAGAATAAATTTGTGTTCATCCCCTCCTTTACTCGCTAATACCCCCTTCTTCTAGTCTGTTTAAGCTTCAGCATTTCTGCAAAGAACAATGAATAAAAAAATTCCGATATGTGTCTGAAGATATGCATAGCAGGCAATCCCCTATAAGGCTTTTATATTCCACTTTTTTTTTTAGAAACACACTTCTTTTTTGGTATTTGTAAAACATTTGAAAAGCTATGTATCATTTCCCTTCCTGTTCAAATTTTGTATTGCTGTACCGTTAACTGTGGAATATTTAGCTGCAAGAACTATTCATAAGAAAGAATCAATGCAAAATTGGCCCTTCATAACAATACTATGCTAAAATTTACTGAGCTCCACTCATTCTTTCACAAATATCTTTAGAAGCAGTCTGAAAGCCTACATTTGGGATAGTATGGACCTGTGCCCATCGATGTTATTGGAACACCTGAATTCAATGAACTGGATGGGTTAGCAAATACTTTTGGCAACCGAATATATGTGTAAATGGCACATGGAACTGATTTAAACTGAAAAGTGCACAAAAAAATAAGTGGTTGTTCTGTTTTGTGTTGTTATGGTTATGCAGGCTGGTATTTCACATTCGCTGCCGGTGGCATATCTGCATCTCAAAGGTAATTCTAGTTCATAGTTGTGGCTCCAGTCCTCCAAAATAATTGTCAGCCTGCAAAAGCTGAGGATCTGGCTGTTCTTGGACAAAGTTCCCAGAACACACGAGGCAAGACTTTGTGATCAGTAACTGACAGCTATGATCAAAGCCATCTGAAACTGTGGAGCAACTGTTTGTGTAGTTTTTCATGCCGCTGTCAAAGTGTGGGGGAAATCTATTTTCTTCTTTGGTGGCTCAGCAGTATATTGACATCTTGGAACTTGTTAGCAGTTGTTGTTACAAGGAGGCTTTATGTTTCTTCTGCAGGAAATCAACGGGCATGTAGATAATTAAAAATCATTTGTATTATAATAACAAAAATGTGCTTAAATGCCAATGAACACTGTTTTCAAAAGCCAATCAAAGTTGGTTCACTCTCGTACCAATAACAATAACTTTGTGCGGCTATATTTATACACCTTTACTTTAGACAAAACTATTCAATATCATTATGAAAATACAAAAATAAAAAAGAACATTTGAAAAGAGGTGTTAAAAATGTATCTAAATTAAATTTGGAATTATTTTTTTGATAGGAAATCGTATCTTTGGACTTTGCTTTAAAAGAATGCTTTAGTCCTCTTTGACCAGTTTATTCAAATTTCTTCTTAAAAACGGTTAGATTTAGTTTTTATATTCCAAAAATAGGTAGTGTAATACTTTTAATATTTATATTTTTATATAAAGTTACAAATTTGTCAAGATTATATTAACATTAACATCTAAATAAAGACATTTTAGGTTTTGTTTCAAAGGCCACATGGAGATCAGATTATTTAACCACTGCTTTGTCTTCACATTTCTTTCCAGAGATATCTCTTTTAACTAGGGGACTGCTGTATTTTTTTTTTCTGACCTTGTAAATAGTGAAGTATAGATCTCTTTTTGAAGTAAAAATTTCTGTCCACAGAAAAATGCTGGGAGCAGCTCCTCTGGTAACACTATCAGCTTCTGTAATGTGAAATAGGACATGGTCAGCACACAGAAAACAGAGTCGGGACCGTGCTGGAAAAGAGATAGCAAGTTGTTGGTCTGATATTGATGCAGTAAACGTGTCCAAGCAGAACACGCCGAAGCAGCCCAGGAAGAGCAATTCAGTAAAACTGATGCAGCCAAGTGATACAGTCGAAGAAATGGAGCATCTTTATCTCAATCGTACTTATACCTACACAAACCGTGAGATCTGAATGAATCAGCAAAACCAAATGGCAAGTAAAAAAAAAATAAAAATAAACCTTTACAATTAACATGCAGCTCTGTTACACAGTCATCAAATTAGGATCTCATGTGTCATCACTCATCACAGTTAAATTTGACCTGAAAACTGCTTAAAATCCCCTTAAAGTCCAGGATTAACCTGCAAGCTAACAAGATTTGCATTTCGGCCAAATAGGATGTTGCAGAAAGAAGATGAGTGCCAAAAGGCGTTCTTTCCACTAAGTAGATTATTAATCACAGGGGCTTAATAATGTTCACCTGTTTCTACTTACAATCATGTCACGATTCAGTTATCAAATACGGCAAAAACCAAAGGTTTGCCTGCAAAGGAAAACTAACATCCTCATTATTTTGGAATGACACCATAAAAAAACAAACAAAAGAAAAACTATTTGGAGGTAAAAGTTTCAACTGGCAGCACTAATAAATAAGGATTCTGTAAATCCCCTTAGCAGTGTGTTGCATTTTTTTTCTTTTGCTCTTGCTTTCTTTTAGTCTTAGTCATCGTGGCATAACACTACTTTTGGAAATCTTCGTATTTGCTATCCGTGGACATTTAGCGTTTGTTTTTACTCGAACTCACCCAACAGTAACTGGGCTCACAAAGTTGCTGATTTGTGAAAAAATGGCAACAATGATGATGCACGCTGAAAATAGGCATCCTGCTGCTCTCTGACACAAGTGCAGAGATGATTTAGAGAGATGTCTATCAGGCGCAGTGTGCAGCCGAGACGCTGTTGGTTCTTAACTCCCAACATATCATCCCCCTGTGTCCATGTATGTTTTACCTCCGTACACCCACACAATCAGTAACCATCAAGATATTGTTGCAGTTTTTATTTCCCACTGATCATTGCATCTGGACTTCTGTTTTGTTTGGAGTTGCTAAAGTAAAAACCTAAAGTCAGCTGCGTCCGAGTTGGAAGTTGGTGAGTTCCCACCTACCTTGGTTTGGTCAGGAAACGTAATTAAGGGAAGCATATTTTAATTAATTTCAGCTTTTTTTTCTAGAGGTGCATTTATTTCATCTCTATTGACCTTGGCAGACAGCTGATGTTTTTTTTTTTTTTTTAAACAATTGTTACAGAGTTTGACACACATTTGTCCCCGTTATAAGAATAGACAAATATGATGGGAAGTTAGAGATACTGAAACACAATAACTATGCAGACTCGGGTACTCGACATTCAGATCTAAATTTTAGCCCTCTATATCTACAGTCAAGTCTTCTACTACTAAACTAGTGTAAAATAAACAATCAAACAAAAAAAATAAATAAACAAAAATGTATTTACATACAGCATTCTTTGGGTTTTGTTTTAGCGCTCTTCTGTGCCTTCCACTTTGCTGTCTTTCAGTTATTTAAGCAAATTAGAGGCCAAACCATTGTAAGAAGATAGTAAGAAGAAGGCACAGCAGAGCTCGTTTATTCATAGTTGATGCATTGGTTCATGGACAAAACATTAAGCTCTTGTGGACGAAAAAATGTACCAAAGAGCTGCTGCAAAGCCTAAAACAGCCAGCTACTTCATTAAGGTTGAGAACACTCTTCACTCAGAAAGATTTCAAAGCCGGTATTGTAAATCTATGCAAAACATATACATGTAATAATTGGCGGTCCAACTTCCCCTGAAGGATGTTAAACGTGTTTTCAGGGGATTCAGATTTCTGTTCTTTTGTAACATATTTTTTCAGTATTTTACTGCATTGAATAAGCAAAGGACAAACATAATCCCTCATTCATGTACAGGTTTGACAATGGGTGAATTAACAATGGAATGAAAACTAACAAACTCCCTATCCTATTTTATTTCTCTCTTTCAATCTCCTGTAAAGATTTGTGTGTTTTCCCTTTTTCTATTGAAACAACCTAAATTCTGAAGCCAACATAACGTCATTCATTTAAAGGAATTAAACAGAAGTTATTCAGATTTGAACTAGGTCCCATGATCTACAGTCAAAACACTTCACCATTGAGCTATGTCCATTCAAAGTAGAGATGAGATAGAAGACATCTTACACAAAAGACAATTTATCTATTTCTGCAAATTCAAACAATTTTCTATGGCACAATCTACATTTTCATGGCCAAAACATTTAATTGAAAGCCAGAATATTTCTTATACTTCTTTGTTAATGACCTAAATATAACATACTGTACATTTAGGCATTTGTCTTCATACAGTACATTACACATATTATGTATTACTTTAGGAATTGAAAGCAATCATCTGAATATTTTTTAATATGTGTTTTATGAATTTAAGTAATAAAACTCCAAATTCCATAACATTGTATATTTCAGTCCAGAAGGACTGAATGATGAAACTGAGCCACACCGTTGCATTATTCATGTAGTTGCAGGTTTCTTTTATTATTGTGAATAATATGGCATATACATAATAAATTTGCTTTTTGATTGGAGAGGGTACATTTTGAACAGGGCACATTTGGATCTGCATTCAAATTGTTTCACATCGAGCTCCACAAAATCACACTGCTCCTTCAGAGCTCTATAGTGCTCGATGTTGCAAAGCAATGATCTGCATTTTGTAATGTTTTGGTTATCACAGTTGGAACCGTAATCTAGAAGCGAAATAAATATAAATTTATTATAAACCGGCAATGAGAAAGACAGATGAGATTTGACAGGAGAATTAAGAGGATGAAAAACAAAGCACAATAGCTAAAAAATGTGTGTAGAAAGCTTCAGAAGGTCCTGAAAAGGAGAAAAATATTCAACAACCATGATTTCCAGTTTGGTCATGATACAACACTTACGCTGCTGAAAAGCATGTTGAAATGTTTGTTTAAAGTTTGTTGCAAAAGATTAAGTCAGCCACTAAAATTTTGGGGAAAATATTCTGGTTAGTTGAGGCCAAAGCTCATCATTATAAAGTTCAGGACATTATGTTTCAGATTGTTACCCCAAAGGCAAAATGCCAAAAGTGAAGTTTGGGAAGATAATGGATAATCTTTTATACCATAGTGCTACCATATCATATATATATATATATATATATATATATATATAGATAGATAGTGATAGATAGTGTTAAATAGTGCTCTTTGCCGAGCATCTCTATAATCTGATTAGATAGATAGATAGATAGATAGATAGATAGATAGATAGATAGATAGATAGATAGATAGATAGATAGATAGATAGATAGATAGATAGATAGATAGATAGATAGATAGATAGATAGATAGAAAGATAGATAGATAGATAGATAGATAGATAGATAGATAGATAGATATACATAGCATAACTATCATAAGATACCAAAAGGAAGGATAATCTTAATATGAATCTGAAGAGTAGCATTCAAAACAGGACAGTTGTCCTAAATACACAACCGAGGGAACTCTGAAGTGTTACCAAAGAAACTAAATTAAAACAGTGAAAATGACCAGTCAGTTATCTGACTTGAATCAAATGTTAAATTAATGGAAAGAACAGAAGATCCAGACAGCTTGCGTAGAAGAACTCCTGAGTAATGCACTTTGCTGCTTCCATGACCCCATTCAAAAAAGGAAACTGAACAAACGTAATGTATTTTTTTTTTACCCTTTTATAAAGCAAGCTGGAAAAACTTTACCTCTTTAAAGGATTATTCAGATATCAACATGCAAATACCCACATATTTTTATTCTCCTGTTCTTCCTCAGTACTTGCTCAACCTTCACTTTGTGCCTATCTGTGTTAGTGTTTGCATTTTTGTTGTGATCCTTTGCCTAAGGCTGTCAGTTTAGAAACTACAAATAATCTCTGGGGTTAGGGGTGTTTTCTTTTCTTTCTCTTTTACTGTTGTTCTCTGATTGTCTTGTAGCTCAAGGTATGTATTTTTCCTCTTTGCCTCAGTTAAAGTGTCATTCTTACCACCATAAACTGAAACACAGAATGTCAAATTATTCCCTGAAGTTATAGTGTAGAGTGCATGTTTACGTGAATGGCTTTCCTCTACAAGTGTGCAAAAACGGCTGGAATTAAGCTATGAGCTAACTAATCAGGAGGCAAATGAGAAAAATCAAAACACAGACACACATATTTTGCACACAGAATTCAGTGAGGAGGCTTAGTTCTTCTTGACAGAAACAGAAACAACTTCTTGTAATGCATGAGTGGCTACTATTAATAAGGAACGCTCATCTGGCACTCCATTAACTTGGTATTTTGCCATAGTTCAGACAGCCAGACAGACTAACCCTAAAAGGCATCTATCTTTGAAGTCTCTTTTTTTTCAGATGGAAAAAAAAGACCACAATCGTTGGGGGCAGAAGGGTACTTCATCAGCCTTAATTCCTATTTTGCCTTTAAAAGGGGAGTGCATCATTTAGAGGAGTTTTTCTAATGTTTTAAAGTAGGATTAATAGGTACCCTACCTGCATTGGACCAACATCATTTATTTTAGTCTGCAGAAAAAGAGAGACTATTTTCTTCTGGAGTAAGGGTTGTCATGCAAGGGCTATATGTGCAATATAAAAGAGCTTTTGAAACAACCTGAGATCGGATAGTAAGTAATTGCAAGAGCTGAGATCACTTTGCCATTTCAGGTCAGAAAGGAGCATATCAGTATGAGCCAGATGATACAGAGGAAGAGCTGTTGATTGGAGAAAGAGCAGAGAAAGACAGCAACTGTGGTTGTCAAAACTCCAACGAGAGCAGGATCTGCAGAGAAGTATTTTTTTATCATCACATCCTGTGTGCTGCTATTGGCATGTCTGCAGATTGGCAAGGATAGAGCATCACCCTTCTATCTAGCAGGGATGCCAGTGCTTCAGTCAGATGGTATCACATAGGCATGTCTCTTAGTACCTCAAACTCTTTTTTAAAGAAAGTATTTTTAATAAAAAGATAACACAAAACTTAAACTAACAGTATACTTTTGTGTTATTTATGGGGATTAGATATTTTAGTTAAATAAAAGGGTAAGTGAGAATAAACTATGCTTCTTCTCACTCTTTTTTAAAAAGAACCCACCTAATTGGATATAGTAATCCATAATTGTTTTGATTAGTTTTATTTATTATATATTTGGAAAAGTATATTGCCTTGTGAAAAAGTGTATAGCTAGATATAATTTACATATTCAAAATAAATATATAAAAATTATGTAAAGACTGAATTCAAGGGTTTACTAAAGTATGGACAGACATGGATTTATACTGTATATGAAGAATAATGAGCCTGAGCCAACAATCACAATTTCAGCAGCAACAATTATTAGCCTTGCTGTGGAATGAAATTTTGTTTTTGGTTAACTCATTCTGCTGACCTCTGCATACTGGAAAATGATAAGAACCCATAACTACTTCAAAGAACTACATTTCAGTAGTCAATTTATCTCATTCATTCCCAATTATTTAATTTCTTCTTTTACTTTATTTGATAAGACAACCCTTGACATATAGTCCACACTATCAAATCGTGACCTGCACAGTGGTATGGAAAATGTGGCAGTAAAGGTTCAGTTTTAATCATTAGTTAGATGCCAAAGGGGACAAAATTGAACAGGACATACATTAGGGTGCTTTGCACAGGTCTGGAAACTAGGCTTGTATAAAGAAGGTGTGTGTCCAAATTATTTTAAACATCCACTTAACATTTTCGTTTAGAAGTGGTTATAGAGGTGTTTTGAATATTCCAAGCCGCATTAATCAAGGAACCAAGATTAAAAGAAGCAACATGCTAAAGAGAGGGGACTTTCAATAGCTCTACACATGGGAATTGCATGCGATTTCAAAAGTATGTATCAATACACACTCGCCCGCCACTTTATTAGGTACAACTGTCCCCACTGCTGGTTAACGCAAATTCCTAATTAGCCAATCATATTGCAGCAACTTAATGCTTTTAGGCATATAGACATGGTCAAGACGATCTGCTGCAGTTCAAACTCAGCATCAGAGTGTGGAAGAATGGTGATTTAAGTGACTTTGAACCTCGCTTGGTTGTTGGTGCCAGACGGGCTGGTCCGAGTATTTTGGAAACTGCTAATCTACTGGGATTTTTACAGACAACCATCTCTAGGGTTAACAGAGAATGGTGCGAAAAAGAGAAAATATCCAGTGAGCGGCAGTTCTGTGGGAAAATAAGCCTAGTACATACCAAAAGTCAGAAGAGAATGGTCCAACTGGTTCATGGATCCATCCTGACTTTTTTCAACAGTTCAGGCTGGTGGTAGTGGTGTAATGGTGAGGGGAATATTTTCTTGGCACTCTTTGGACCCTTTAGCACCAATTGAGCATTGTTGCAATATCACAGCCTACCGGAGTATTGTTGCTGACCATGTTCCTCCCTTTGTGACTACAGTGTACCCTTCTAAAGGCCACTTCCAGCAGGATTACGCGTCATGTCATAAAGCTCAAATCATCTCAGACTGGTTTCTTAAACATGAAAATTAGTTCACTGTACTCAAATGGCCTCCACAGTCACCAGATCTCAATCCAATAGAGCACCTTTGGTACAGTATGTGGTGGAACAGGAGATTGGCATCATGGATGTGCAGCTGACAAATCTGCAGCAACTGCATGATGCTATCATGGCAGTATGGACGAAACTCTGTGAGGAATGTTTCCATTACCTTGTTGAATCTATGCCACAAACAGAGAGAGAGATAGAGAGAGAGTACAGAATATTGAAAGGTTTACCTTTTTTCTTAAGAAAAGCAAAGCATTATATCCAATTGGAAAATAATCCTTTTGGCTTTTGTGGAACATTTCCTTAGAAAGAAAACAGAGGACAAATGTTGTTTAAAGCAACACTAAGTAACTTTTCAACGTTACAGCACACAACAGATGGTAGGCTTTACAAATGTCTGAAGGTGAACATTTTTTTTTTTGATGATCAGTTAGTTGTGTCCCTTAATCCTGATGATATAATTAATTGTTAATTAATTAGCTAAAATAATTTAAGCAGACAATAAACAAAGTTTTCTTTAAGCCTAGATTTCTGTATTAACATGTTTAGTCTAATGCAGTGATTTAGTCAAAATTCATCATATTTTCATTAGTAGTACGCAACATCACAAGGATTATTAAAAATAAAGGCTTAAAATATCGGTCTGTGTATAACTGATCAGTATTATTTGTTTTGCTTGATGAATTAGGTCACTTACATAAATGAGCTTTTAATTATATTTTGTTTTAATAAATGTAACTGTACATACACTATATAAAAACACAACCTTTATCCCTTCCAAAATGTTTTATATGAAGGCAAGAATAATGAGAGGCATTGTTTCAAATATGTTTTTTTTTTACCTTCACTTTGTAAATCTTTTTACATACAATAAGGTGTCTAAATGTATGATAAATTTCAGAAAACTTAAATGATGACATCATAGCTTTGTAACCATCCGGGAGGTTAATGGTAAATATTGTATTTAGAAATGGAACCACGCTTGAGAGCATGAAAATAAATTTCATGTTTCCCTTATTTCTCTGTCATTTTCTGCATAATGTACTGATGCACTTCACAGAATTGATTGCATCAGGGAAAAATAATAATATGTGCAAATATTGACACAACATTTCAAAACAGTGGACAGGAAGTTACTGCTAAGATTTTATTAACTTATTACAAAATTATAATTACCTGTGTAATATCTGTTTTTTTTTCTGTTTTCAATGAAAAAAATAAAAGTTAAAACATTTTGTTAGTCTCAGATCACTAGAAAATTGGTGATCATACAACCATAGCCTCTCACAATTTGATTATGGACATATATAAAACCTGTATGACACTTAGAATAAACATCATGTAATGAGCAAGTCTTGCTCACAAATGAGCAAGAGCTTTGTCAGACATTAAAGAGAGTTTTGGTTGATCAATATAGGAAAAAAATACTTTAGATTTCGAGCATTTACTTTAGAAATATTACCATTACAAGTATAGTTTCTTGACAGATGGGACCATCACATGACCAGAAGTTCATGACTGGCTTTCTGTTATCTATGGATACAGGAGACAGTCACACTGAAAAACTCCTAAGTGCATCCAACTTGGGCTGTAGCGTTTATTTATTTTAAAAATTCATCAGTGTTCACATTTTTCTTCCTCCTCTACAGCCCCCATTTAAAATTTTTTTTTTAAAACCCCCAACTTGATTATTGTCTGTAAACACATTAAACCTTGTGCCAGTTAAATACTTTTTTTCACTAATTGTCCAATTAACTGCCAATAGTTCTACTTTAAATGAGCTTTACTTTGCATCATTTCGCTCAGCAGGATATAAACTGTGACTGGCATTAGAAATTACGTGCTTCTTTCCTTCTTGATTTTGAACCAATACTGCACTAATCCATGGTGGTTGGCATCAGTGTTCAAATTAAAGAGATGGTTGTAGTGTGGAAAGGCCAAGATTGGTTCTTGGGTTAGAGTCTCTTTTGAGTTTTTTTTAAATGCACTGTGAGATTCCGGTGTGTAGTTAATTACTTTGGTTCCTTGTTATTGGGAATGCCAGTTAATAGGAAGAATCTTGGACTTGGACTAGCTTCAGGCCATGTCTCCACTGACACTTTAAGACCATTTCTAGATGCTGATATTGAGTATCAAACTCAGGTAACTAAACAAACATATTGTCTAAGTATGCTACCAAGGATTATGTAACCTGACTACACAGACTTTGTTGCATTATCTTTAAAATGTCCCTGGTGGATTACAGTGGAAAAAGGGAACTTCTTTCTCTGTAAAGAGTGGAGGCAGTGGTCTGAATCTCTCCCACATGATGAATGTATCTCCTGCTATCCAACAAAAGTCCAATCTCATTTAAAAACACCTCTACCATTTTTGTATTAGAGTGGTCATCTTACCAGTAACTTTTAGTTTTAAACATGGTTATTCCACTAGGTTCTGTAAGTCAAAGATTTGGCACTCCTCCCATGTGAAACCACAGCCTCCACTTGCCTGGGTTACTGTGTTATTATCATCAAGAGCCAGATCAATGTTTTGAGCCCCAAGCACGTATTTTTGACCTGCTAGTAAAGGCCAATCTTTTTATTCAGTTCCAGGGTGCCTGGACATCCTACAATTACAGACAATGTCAAGACTGTGGGCAACTGAAACAGCATTAGGTTCCTGCTGGGGCTACCACTAGGCCAAAGAGATTCCCTTTCTGCTGGTCCTGCTTCACTGAGTTCCCAGATCACCACTTCAATATACAGTATGTTAGAATCTCTCACCACTGAGCTAGCCTGAGTTATTCAAATGAGTTATCCTCAGCGGCATCAGCTATCCTCTTGCTAAGGGTAAAATTCTTCTCCCTTGCATGAGGGAGGCTCAGACAATCGGCAAAGACTTCCCAAGTTTATGAAAAACAAGAAGTCGGTTTATAGGAGAGTTTTTGCAGAATTGTCTCACAAGGTTGGTTACGGACACTACAGATGAGCCTTCCTTTCTTGTCTAATTGATAACATGGGTTTCGCTCCTGGTCCCTTCTCGCCTGACAATGTGGGATGTGGGGCTGTTTAGTCCTGGTGTTTGTTTGGAGCTCGTTGAGCTCTGGTCCTATATTTGGTTCTTCGTCTCCTCAATATTTTCCCTTTCAGCGCCTGCTTTCACAAGTCCTTGTTTTGGTGGGATCCAAAAGGGTTAGGATCTCTTACCGCGGCACAAGTAATGTCAGATTATCTCGGACTGTGTTGTTCCTCTTCCAATAAGAGATCATCCTGTTGCACAGTACTATAGATTGGGTCAGTGTCGCAATTCCCTTTGTAATTGCGTAAGATGTCCGTGGGCATGTCTGACTCTGGTGAATGTCCTGGGCAGCAATCAAAGCCTCCAAACATCCACAAAACAAATTACTCAAATTTGCAGCACCAAAAAAAAAAAAAAAAACCAAAAACAGCAAGGGTAAATAAATCCAGAAAAAATGCACATAAAAATAATAAAACAATGAATTCAGGTAGCAGTAAAAAACATATTTATATGTTTTTATGTTGCACGTAACCCACATTCTAGACATAAAACAATGTCTGGATCGAATAATTTTCAGCAAAGAAATAATAAAATCCAGTTCAGTCCTGTTGCCCTTTTTTCCACTTTGTATTTTTGATCCAGGACTGATATTGGAAAAAGGACAATTTTTCAATCTAAGTTAAAAGCAAAGTATAGAATGGACAATGTAGTACAATCGAAAGGATACCAAATTAAATGTGTATGACTAACAATTAACAATACCTTAACTTTCTTCTGTAGTGGGCAGAGCTGAAAAGGTGAATCAGCAAGGCACCCCAGAAAGCTTACTTAGTTACACCATCTTTAGGAGAAATGGACTAAAATTACAGCATGTCATTGTAAATAGTATGTGGAAGGAAACAAAGGAATCAAGGAATCAAGGAATCAAGGAATTTTTATCACATCACATGTGGTACATGAGGTGGGACGTTATTCTAATCCCCCGGTCCAGTTTACACCCTGATAGCAATTTTAAAGAATATAATAAAATATAAGAACTATGCGAGAGTAGGATTTGACTACACAGAATCTACAATATGGACACAGAATCTACAATATGGGACTTCGGACATAGCAGCAATGAAAATTCGGAGTGCAAATAATATAATAAAATATAAAGAACTATACGAGAAATAGGATTTAACTACACAGAATCTACAATATGGAGACAGAATCTACAATATGGGACTTCGGACATAGCAGCAATGAAAATTCGGAGTGCAAGTGACATATTAAGTGACATTTTAAAGTGACATTTTGAAGTGTGATAGTAAAGTGAACAGTGCCGGTTAAATGAGAAAGTGTTTTTCATTTCTAATTGTCCTTTCGTGTGTTTGAGAGTCTCACAGCTTCAGGAATGAAGCTGTTTCTCAGTCTGGTGGTTTTACACTTTATGCTCCGCAGCCTCCTGCCTTAGGGGAGCGGGACAAAAAGTGAGTGTGCTGGGTTTGTGGGGTCCTTCATGATGCCGGAGGCCCTCTTCCTGCATCTGGAGGTGTAAATGTCTGTGGTGCTGGGGAGGCTGACTCCAACAGTTCTCTGTGCAGCCTTCACCACTCTCTGCAGAGCTTTCCTGTCTGCAGCAGAGCAGCTTCCATGCCACACGTTGATGCTGGAGCACAAAACGCTCTCCACCACACATCTATAGAAGGAGGTGAGCACTGAGCTCCCGAGTCCAGCTCTTCTCAACCTCTTGAGGAAGTAGAGCCGCTGGTGCGCCTTCCTGATCAGAATGGAAGTGTTGTTGCTCCAGGTGAGGTTGTTACTTAGGTGCACTCCCAAGTACCTGTAGCTGTTGACCACTTCCACCGCAGATCCTCCCATGTGCAGGGGGAGGTGGGCATGCTTGCCCCTTCTGAAGTCCACAATCATCTCCTTGGTTTTCTTTACATTAATGCAGAGGTTGTTCTCTCTGCACCAACCCTCCAGGTGTTCCACCTCCTGCCTGTAGCTGGACTCATCCCTGTTTGTGATGC